>MU003803.1:8077-230042 GCA_010093785.1 Polychaeton citri CBS 116435
GGTGCAGCAATGATGCAGCTACTGCTAGACAGGCGAGGAGACGACATCCAGATCACTCATGAGGTGCTAGCAAGAGTAGCGGCCAACCAGGGGGGGGGGAAGGCAATGATGCAACTCCTGCTAAGAGAGCAAGGCCAAAAGTTCTGCATCACACAGGAGGTGGTGAAAGCAGTATTAGATAACAAGAAGAGAGGACAGGCCATGATGCAGCTACTTCTGACAGAGCGAGAAGACGAGACACGGATCGCGCTGGAGGTGATAGAGGCATCTTCATGGGCTATGGAAGGAGAGGATTACTACGAAGAGCTCATAAATTATGAGGACGGTTGGGAAGATGCTTCATCGTCTGAGATGCTAGAGACGATGAGTGAATACTCCAGCACGAGCATTTGAACATGCAATCAAGCACCCTTGACTTTTCAAAAGCGTTCCGGTAGCAAGGAGAACCGACAAAGAAGAGACCCTGCGAAACCGAGAGTAAGACCTCTGAAGAGATGCTGCAAACCACAATGAAGGATATTTTTGAGCTTGAGGCCAAAGTCACTTCCGAACCGCTGTTGTCAATATCTTGCTTGAAAGCCGCCCAACCAAGGTAGACTGCTGGCATCCAGAGTTGCTGTGAGTCCATAGAAACCAAACTCACGCATGCTCACGGGAGAAGTTCTTCTCATTGCCTTTCGAGAACGAGATCAGCCTCTACTGCGTGATTGCCAGCGAACACCAGTCCGATTCTTAGTCTGGTGGTAGAATCACGAAATTCTTGCTAGTTTTTGAGATATCACGGCCAAGAGTGGATAACATGGATCATGTGTAGGAAATTACTGGAGGGAAAGGGCAATCATTTCAATCTGGAAAATTGTAGTAAGATATGTAGCACTTGTTGAGTGGCGTCATAGTATGAAAGTCTTCCATTGTAGTTCTACTTCATTCATGACCAAAACATATGAGATTGGCTTGAACGGAGCCGAAAGAACATCAAACTTACAGCAAGAAACAGCAGAGGGTATCATGCATCGTTGCAATCGATGCAGCAAGCAGTCTGTGGAGTTAGAATCAATTTCATTTCATCTCCTTCAATTGGAGATACCCATGGGCATACCTCCGGTAAAGCAGCATATAACAAGACACTATGCAGCAGAATGATACCAAACCCTTCTCGAGCGACCTCTTATCAATATCTTAAGGCACATCAGCAGCGACGACAGCGATGGAAACTATTCATGAGAGAAGGAAGCCAACAAAGAAGGTTTAGAGTGACACGTTTTCATACCAAAAACTTGAATAGATTGGGTATAACAGCGTAACCGCGGCGCTTCCAGAGCAACATCGCACACGCACACGCCTAAGCAACCCAGCCAGTGCCCCAACATGCCGAGGTGTATATATCCCCGGAGCACCATCCATGCAGCCGTGCCTCGGTCCATGCAAACCGTCATTTCACATCACGTCTCGTTACATAACAGACAAACTTGCTTCCTTCCCTCCTATACCCAAAGCACTGTCATGACAGCGCCTCGACGCACCTGGCGCTGTCCCTCCTCGCGGCGTCCATCTTCGAAGCCGAAGACACCGAGCCCTCGTCGTCAGAAGAGGACGACGAGGAGGTAGCGGTAGTAGCCGCACCACCGGTCGCGACCGGACCGAGCGTCCACACCCACTCGCGGTCCTTCTTGTTCCTGCCGGCTACAGGGGTGACGGGGCAGATGTCCCTGTCGCCTTCCTCCTCTGCTGCCACAGCTTGCTGCTGCTGCTGCTGCTGCCCGACTTCTTTCTCTTCAGCTGCTTTCTCCGCTTCGTACGAGTTGGGGACAGTGCTGTCCAGATCGAGCGAGAGGCCGCGTTTGGCCCTGTGTCTCTTTGGTGGGGACAGGGTGGGCGTCACTGCTGCGGCCTCGGCCGAGGCGATCTCGGCGAATGTGAGGTCCGAGTGCCGCATGGTGTATACGGAGGTGGTGATTTCCTCTTCCAGTGGGATCTTGAACGCTACACGCTTGGGAGCCTTGGACGCGGATGAGGGAGAGGTGCTCCTCGATCTGCGGGAGTTGGCTGAGGATGAGCGTTTCGCTGATGATGAGGGGCGGTCCTGACGGGGGATGGGGCCGTTGGAGAGGATTGATTTGATGTTTGAGGCGAGCTTGTAGGGTGCTTCGCCGAAGTAGGAGCTGACTGTGCTGAAGGAGGAGACAGACTCGATTCCTGAGGAGACTGTGGAGGAAGAGGATGATGAGGACGATATGACAGAGTCGGTCGATGCTGAGCGCTCCGGTGTGATGGGGGAGGGGGCCTGGTGCTGGTGCTGGTGCTGGATTGTTCGGAGAGGCGTGAGAGCTGGCTTCATGCGTCGCACTGGTCCACGCACTGGCGAAGAAGGTGATGAGGCGACAGGCGATAATAACTGTCTTGCAACAGGTGAAGCGTCGCCATGTCCGTTGCTGAAGGTGTTGCGGCTTGTTGGCGAAGTCGCCGAGAGCGTTTCCAGACGTAAACTCGTCGCCTTCTTGCCGAATGCAGTGGAGAGGTATGAGGTGTCGAGTGTTAAACGAGGCTTCTTTGGAGGCGAAGGAGCTGAGAGTGTTGGAACCATCGCTGTGCTGTTGTTGTTGTTACCGCTGAATGAGGGCATTGGCGCCGAGGGGAGAATGGCCAAAGACATAGTCGAAGTCGCCGCGCCCGAAGCCATGATGGTCGTCGATTGCTGGTCGTAATGGTCAGACAACACTAGTGGGGACTGTGGTCTGAGTGCCAGCATAATAATTCCAGATGGCCTGTCGGGTTATTCGAATGCGAGGCCGAGAGGTAGTATAGTAAGGTGTTGTGTGCAAGAGAAACGCCTAGGCCCGTATACGAGGGTGAGCAGGTGTTCTTGCAGGTGTCAGAGACCAAGTCGGTGGGTGGTACCAGTGAGACCGGGTGGTAAGGGAAAAGGGTACAGCACTCTGTCTAGTAGTGTAATGGGTAGTGGTGAGGGTGTGGGTGTGGGATGTAGGGAACTAGGTAGATGCCAGAAGGGAGCGATCCGAGTTCTGAAACTGGACGAGATGGAGGGGTGCGGCGGTAGAAGAGATGGGCCAGCTGCAGTACCAGCAGGAGGCAGAGGCTTTTCTCTGCTCTGATCGTCCCCCCGCCTGGGTCACTCACGACACAACCTTCCGTGTCGGCTGGGTGGGACTGGGGGGAATGAGGATGGGGATGAGCAGTGCAGCAGGCGTTGCAGGGCAGGGCAGTCCAGCACAGTACAGTACAGCGTGCAGCGTACAGCGTAGAGCGCAAGGAAGCAGGCAGGGCTTGGGAGGATCAGCAACGACACTTGCTGATTCGTAGGAAGCGCCTGTGGACGAAGAAGGTATCTGAGCCGTTCCGGAAGCAGGCGAAGTAATAAAGTAGCAAGTGTGGATCGACCCGGCAGGCAGGTATCTCTGGGATAGCGGTAGCGGTAGTGGAAACGGTCAGACTGTTTCAGCTTTAGGCGTCTGGCCAAGGAAGTAGATGAAATGTGGGAAACAATTAGAGAGAAATAGTGAAGACGTTTAACCGGGAACACTAGTGTAGCACTGCACCTGTAGTTTGGGAGTGGTGGTGCGACCAGGGTTGGAGGAGAGGGAGAGGGTAGAGTAAGTAGAGTGAGGAGAGACGGAGGGTGAACGAGAGAGACACACAACGCACTGCGACCACATGATATCGGGGACGAGATGACCACCCTCTAAGCCACGATATCCCGCCTCACCACACAAACGAAAAGGGCCAGTGAATGGGCTCTAGAAGCCGCGCGTATCGCACCCCCTTCTGGGGTCAAGGACATCCGGACTGGACTGGACTGGGAGTCTGCTGGCCTTGATGGGGGAATGGTGATGAGTGGGTTTGGTCTGGCAGGTAGTGTAGAACTGGACCCTGTACATACAGCACCCATAGTGGGAAAGACAGAGCACTTGCAGGGGGGACGTTGGCCTGGGATTAGTATGGGACGGGGGACGGAAATAGAGCAAGCGTTAAAACGGTGACAAGGTGGACAATCGAAAAAGGGTTTTCTGGGTCAGCAGGAAACAAACAAAAGGAAAGGGCTGCGTCAGGTCGGATGGATGGATGGGGAAAGACAGTACGGCAGGTTAGAGCGCGCGCTTCGATTCGTGTGTAGGGTGATTGATCTAGAGCTGCAGAGGATGCAGAAGACGCAATTGGCCTAAGCGCCCCGGTTGGAAACGAGAAGCGCCTCCTCCGGCGCCTCCCCTTCTCTGTTTTTGGGGCTTCATCTCCGGCCAATTGGACCCCAGCGAAGATGGCCCTGATAAGCAGAGCGTCTAGTGAACCTATTCCGTTGAGTTCCAAGCACGCCTTGCGAGGCCTCCCACAGCGAGGAGATCTCGTCTCCCTCATCGATTGATGTCTTGCAGTCGATATAGCGTACACAGCGAGGAGGGGCAGCGGGGACGTGCAGAGGCGTCCGTTGCTCCCCCATCCGGACTAGCGGGGGGCTTCTATCTTTGGCAACAGGCAGCGTACGGCAATGTAAGCCGGGTCCCGAGGCTTGCCGTTCCATGGTACTGCAGATCGGTGCAAGTATAGACGATTCCAGCCTCGATGCGAGAAGATCACACAGTCTACGTCTACTATGAGGGTGCTGGCCTTCCTCTTCCCATTTGCCCATGCCAATCTGCTATCCCAAGCAATAGTGCTGGCCTCCAAGGGTGTCAGTACTGCCGCTATTGGCCAGTGTCGGCCATGCGAATCTCGTCTGCAGTTGTACGCAAACGCACGCTCGCACGCGTAGAGCACGCTGCCGCCGTCTCGAACTCGTGCGGTCCACGCACCTACTGGCTACTGTATACAGCGCTATCTGTCGCCCGCCTCTATCCCAGCCCGCCCCGTGCTTCCAGCCTTGCCAATAGGTCATGTGTCCAGACACGTGCTGCTCGAACCCTCTGCCTTTCTAGAGCCCTTCCTATCGAGACAGGACAAGACTTCCACGCGTTCCCTCATGCCTCCTACGTAAGGTGGCAGTTCATTTGCCACCTGAGCCAACAGCAGGATGGAAGAACGTCTTCCGCCTTGCTCTTCATGTCGGTGATGACGATGATGGCTTGCCTGATTACTCTTCCCAGCGCAGAGCAATCCTGGATTCTCCTCTGTCTATACCGCCGACCGGCCACCGCCAAATCCATCTCATCATCTCATCCCACCCCCATTTGTCCGGACATATGCACCATTCCGCCCCGAGCCATCTCGAGGCATTGCTCTCGGCAGCGGCGGCGGCGGCGATGGCGGCGGTTTGGGGTCTTGGTCTTTGTTCCATGTCGGATCTGGCTCCTCTGCCCTTTCTCCCTTCCTCCCTCGTCTGGGACGCGATGCTTGTACCGGTACTATCGAATGATGGCCTTCCTCGTGTTCGGACATCTCCCCGTTATCACTGCTCCCACCGTACTCTACAACCTTGGTAGTCTGATCCCCTCTCTGTATACGCATGCATGGGTTTCGCAACAATGGAGCCACAGTTCACCTGCCACCGTACTTGTCGCACGGCAGCATGCCACTACTGTCGCCCGTCAGAAGTGCACCTCTCCCCCCAATCCTCATCGCTATAAATCAGGGCCTTGTGGGAACACCCACCATGTCTGAACCACTTCGTACTGGAGAACACGAACCCAACATCGCCCATCTCGCCTTCCTCTTCCGTCCCCCTCAACCATCCTAACAGGAATGTACTCGCCGCTGTGCAGGGAAGTCTGTCAGCCCTCAGGCAGACGCCTCTTCTTCCTCAGACCACCGCATCCGCATCCGCATTCACATCCATATCACACCTCCGCCACCATAACCCCCAAACCCTCGAGGGGTCCAGCAGGAGCTGCAGCTGGAATGCGAACTGCCAAGGCCCCCGCCAGCTAGACTCCTCAGGCAGCAAAGGTCGCTTAGCCCGAAGCGGTAGTTGTATTTCCCCCTTCTACAGAGAAGGAAGTACCTAGGTAGTTCAGGTGCGCTTGCCTGCTGGGCATCAGGCGAGCGAGCGCCACCACCACCATCACCACAGCTGTCCACTCGCACTGGACTTGAACTCTAGGAGGGAGCTATCTGGGTGGGTGCGTTTAGTTGAATAGTAGGTAAGATGCTGGCGGTCTGGCTTGCTGTCATGGCGTTTCCCTCGCTGTCGCTTGGTGTCACGGGGATGATGGCTTGGAATGTGCGGTGGCTGCCATTACCTACTGTCTCTTGTGCAAGGAGTCTACGTTCTGCTGCAAGTGGGGATGTGTGGCTGCTTATGGTGCATACGGTTGGGTAGATGAGATTGTAGGGTCGCAGATGGAGGTTCGCCCTCAAAGTATACGAGAGTATACATCAGATTATAGTTACACTGTAGCTGTAGTAGGAGAGTGGGGATTTCGCGTGCGTGTTCGATCCTGATGCCTGTGATCACGAGTGAGATTCCATAACACCGTGCGTGCCTATAGTAAAGGGTGGGTATATTGGATAGTCCGGTATGCTATACCGCATGGGTGTGGTTGTGGACAAGAGCAAGGATCCTGGATCTCGTTATAACCTTGCAAGTTGTTGGAAGTATATAGTTACAGGAGGGTTTGCACCTTAGGTGTCTGACATTGATCCGTATATAACAGGCCAGCATGCATGCATCTCACCACTGCCCATACGAGTATATTGTCAGCGGCACAATTCATGTCACCCCCTCAAGCCGAGCAGTGGTGAAAGCTTATATGCCAGTACAAGACTCTTGTTTATAAATTCTTGGAGATATTTGGGATCCTCAAGCACTTCTTGGTATGTCCGAAACGGTGCGATGGACACCCGTCGTCGCTTTGCTTCCACATCGTCGAGAGATCTCTCAACTCTCCTCTTTCACGCTGCCTCACGCAGTCCGATTCTGATCGGCACCCCAGAAGTTTACTCACCATCTTGAGGTTCGAGGATCCTACTTGGAAGTCCAGTCTGTCCATCAGGGCGTCAGGTATGGTCTCTGGTACGGTCCTTTGCGCGTTCCTCGATCCACTCTGGTGCTTGCTCTGAGCCTCATACAAGGCAAATGGCTGGTCGCCGGACATAAGGCTCGACGGATCAGCCAGGTGATGACGAGAACGAGTCTTGCTACTTAGTGATGGGTTGTCGACTACTGGAATCAACACAGGTCGCAGTAGCGGCAGCTATCGTGAAGCAGCTCACATCATTTCTCGATCTCGGCTCAATGTAGGCAACATCGGCATGTCGGGCTGCAAAGTTTCCTTCTCGTAGGATAGCAGCTCGCCAGTCCAGATTAAGCCTTGGAAAGGCTCTAATTCAGTCTGGCAGCACAATTCTCTGGAGCAAATCTAGGAGCAGATTGTGTATTGAGCGCTCGAGGCTGCCGGGACCTTAACACTCTCATGAAGCTTGATTCCCTGGCTATGGTCTTTGACCCACCACTCAACCGGGACTGCTACTAACTATGCCAGTCTGCTTCCTCGACTGGAACCGGACCTTCAAACTTGATCTGCCGGTAACGGTTGCAAAGTATTAGTGCTCGTTGGCCGGACAGTGTCAGCTACAGCTACTGATTGCTTGTGTGTTTTGTATCCTTCACACCACAATGCTAGGACCAACAAAAGCCAGCGATCTGCAACGATATCCGGCAGGAATGGTACGGGAATTCTGACAAGGCTGTGTAGTCTCACGCAATTGCTGCTGCCTCAAAAGGTGCCTGAGGTACTGTTGTCTAAATGACTGCATTCCATATTCTCCTTGACTGTAGGTGTACGGTGTAGTGATGACCACTTTGGTTGTCAAAATCTAGTGACATGCTACAGTGGAGAATAGGCCCATCAAGTAGGCAACCCTGGCGGCCTGATCAGAGACATGTTCGTCACCTGCCGCCAGGGGCAAGCTTGGGACGAATGCCTCTACCCACTGTTTTGCATAGGCATATGTAAGTTGGGATGCTTTACAGCGGGACTGTATACGGTTCGGATACCTACACCGGGTAGCTCGGGGAAGCTTCTCCATTAGGCCATAGCCTTGAACAGTTACATTCCGAGAATTAAAGGTGTTGAAATATATGATATAGAAAGGAAAAATAGTTTCCATCAAGCAGAATACCAGGGATTAGCTATACTTACGTTTGTGGTAACAGCAGTGACCATGAATAAGATTGCAGGGTTGGGACAGATGTGAGCTGAGCGTTGATCATATGAGCCGAGCTTCCCGTGTCGTAACCCTACGGCATTTGTTTGAGGATCTATATCGCCTACCAATCGCCAAACCGGCAGATCACGTTGCCTATACGTGTACCCTAATGTTCATACACACTTATTGACCAGCCGGAATGAATCACTTGCAGTATTGGGAGCCATCCAGTGCATGGCAACATGCGCCATATGCTTCCTGCGGTGTGGTGAGGCTCGGCTTATGTATAGCATACCTTGGGTCATGTCTCACTCGGGTTAAGGTATACATGACAGATAGTTAGTTACATGCTCAGGACATAGAAAACTTGTGTAATGCTAACCTTCAGTTTGTAAAAGCTGATCTTTGTTTTGTACGTGTAAATGTATGTGCGCGTAGTACGAGATTTATCAATCTACTATACTTGGTCATCTTCCACACAATCACTACTACAGGGGAGCTTGATGGGATGAAAACATAAGGGGTTAACGATTTGGTGATGGGTCGAAAGCATGTCCACAAAATCGCTGATACTTTGGAAGCGTGACCAGGAGGAAGGTCTATCAAACTAAACAAGTTGTCTCTGTCTCAGAAAATCACATTGAGTGTTTGTTGGTAATCTTATGTTGGTATGGAATGTTGAACAACAACTCCGGGAGCAACCTCACTTACACAAATCTATTAAGAGTAGAGACATTCACCATGCTCATAATTCTTCGAAACTAGCAATGGTGCCTTCATGCGATGAACTCGAAGTATTTTCGTATGTCATGCTCGAGACGATGTCTTATAGTGATGAGTCTCGGTGTGTGCATCCACATGTCCACGCGAAAGCCTAACAGCCATGAGCCAAAACTAAGCTTGGATGACTACATCTGATATCAAGGTAAGGCAGTATGGACCAAGTATCTTATTCAAAGGGAATCAAGATGGAAGACCTTCGTGCATGATCATGCTAGCTGAACATCTGTTGTCCATTGTTCTCAGTCGCCACACACAAAGAAACCTGACTAGAGTGAGGGTTCGCCTCGGCTCGCGCTCGGAAATCACCCAGCCACCAGCCACACTACAAGGGTAAACCTGAGGCTGCCAAGGAAATAACATGCATCTACTCATGCATAGACAACACAGCATCTTCATGCTCTGCATACCGTTGCGCAATCTCCTGCTCCAATCGGTTTACTCCTCTCATTTCAGGTGGGAGGATTCCAGGTTTCCATCAGTTCTAATAACCATTACATCAACTATCATCTACAAAGCCATCTACGATGATATCTACAGCTCTAAACACACGCGCTTAACCGTGTAAACATAGCTGGGATTACCTGCAGCACCAAAGTTGGAGCTTCACCGACACCAACTGGAAGATCTTTCCCAAACGCCTTAGGCTAACAATTTCAAAGCTCGGCAAACTTTGTCGCGAACCTGACGCGACACGATATATCATCATTTAATTCCACTACACCGACACCGCCACAACCGTATCGTTGGATTGGGGTTGCTGTTCGGTGAAGGACAAACATGTGGAGAGCTGCCTTCACCGGCCGCTCTGTCAGTGGCAAGAGCAATCCAAAGAGTGAAGTAGGCAGCACAGCAGGCGGTGAGAAGCGCCGCAAGAAGAGCAGGAGTGAGCGCGGCATCGACGACGATGCGCAGTCCTCATACACCACAGCTTCGAGGAGGACCAGTCGGAGGGAGAGCGAAAGGGATGATCGCAAACATCACAGCTCCAGCAGACAGGGCAGTTTCTACGATGATGGCGCATCAGGGGTCGGCACTTACAGGACCGCACCTTCCTACAGCAGTGGACCGCCTCGTTTGACCGAAAGTGCGGTAGATGCCTTCAACAGGAATCAGGTTGACGACGATGAGGATGACGACGATGAGGATGACGACGATCAGTGGGAAGATGATTATGATGCGAAGAGCGAGAAGTCGAGGCGTAGGTCCGGGAGGGAAGATGGAAGCCGGGAGGAACGTAGGCATCGCAAGCGCAGTGAAAAGAGTCGCTCAAGATCAAGGGAGAGACATGGCAGCACCAGGGTTCCGGAGAAGCGTAGATCTACAGGCGCCACTTCTGCGTTGCCAGAAAAGTCGCGCAGCAGTAAAAGTAGAGTCTTGGATCAGGAAGTTGTGCAATCGCCAAGGGGCGTTCCAAAAGAGGACCCATTTGATCAATTTCCTGGTCGACAAGTCAGCACCGACGACTTCCATATGTCCGGCGCAATCGATTACAACCCAGCGCATGTTCAGGATCAATTCCCAGGCCAAGATCCTGCCAGTTTTGCAAGGCCGGCTTTCTCGCCGTCCCCTCAGCATACGTACGGCTTGGCTGCGGATTATTATGGTGACAGAGGCGAGAGCGTACACCACCAACCCGGCATTCGCCCACATACACCCAACATGCTTTCCAACCCTGATTCTCACCTTATGGCCGCCTCTGCTGTACCCAACCCTGTCGCTGATACTGGAAATGGTACAGCTGCGGATTTCTATGAGGGCCGAGTCACGCCAGTCCAGATCGAACCTCCCAAACCCCCTAAGCCTCTCAGGCAAAGTTCTGGAAGTTCAAGCAAGCCTAGCATGAAGAGTAGGATCTCAACCGCCTCGAATGTCCTCACTTCTGTCGGGGCTGCGGCGCTGGGCAAGTATGCTGGTACGAATGGCTCCAGACGCGATGATCAAGACTCCTCCGTCTATGGGCGAGCTTCGGCCTATCCACCTACGTTGTCTGATGACAATGGTATACGGCCACCTCCGGCACCCATCGCGCCTACTGCTGGTCCACTCAGACCGCAAAGACAGAGTTCAGAATTGGGTATCAGTCCTCTAACCGGTCCTTATGCGGCACCTCCGGCTTTGATGTCTGGGGTGAGCAACAACAGGCAAAGTGCATCGGTAAACACAGGTAAGTACCCCTCTGAACGTGAATCCAAGTCTAACGCAGGACTCTACGCCGCTGGTGCTGCTGCAGCTGGGGCAGCCGGGGCGTATGAATTCGGTCAGCACCATTCCGATCGAGAGAGCCGCTACTACAACAACAACAGCAACCGCGTCGAGATGCAGTCTAATGCTTCTTACTACCCTGGCGATCGTTCTGCGTATCTTCCTGATCGAAATGTGCTCGCTCAACAGCAGGCTGCTTCTACCTATACCAGTGGCAGAGGGGTTGGCGGCATGGCTATGCAGGAACACTTCCACGAGCACAAAGGCCCGATGACTCGACTCAAAGATGGGATCTTCAATCTGATTAGTACGAAGGAGGACGTCATCAAGATGGAAGAATACACTGAGTATATCGGTGTTTGCAAGTACTGCTTCGACCCACGAACCTCGGTAGGAGACGCCCCTCGTGTACATCATTACCACGGCTCGCACGAAAACTTGAGAAGACGCACCTCCTGGGACCGAGTCAGGAAAAAGAATAGCGGTGACTCGCTGAGGAAACAGGGCAGTACGAGAGTCGACAAGGAATCACGCTACTTTTCTGGCGAAGAGAAGCGTAGGAGACGGTCAATCGAGAACAAGGCTGGTTGGGTCGGAGCCGGTTTGGCGGGCGCTGGTCTTGCAGCAGGTGCCGCACATCTCTGGAACGACAGAAAGGATTTTGACGACACGTATAGCGTCAAATCTGGTCATCGACCTTCGTCAGCGCAGAGACGACGATCGAGGAGTTCATCACGGGAGGCGCGCAGGCGATCCACTCATGGTACAGTCAAGAGTGAAGGACGGAGGTCCAGCGCGGAATATGCCTGGGTTCGAACTGGCGATGGGCGGATGGAGCGCAGGCTGGTAGTCCACAGGAGCCGTTCTCGGTCGAAATCACGCAGCCGCTTTGGAACAGGTTCTGCGATCGCTGGTGCGACCCTTGCTGGTGCTGGATTGGCTGCTGCTTCCGGGATAGGCAGGCGAAGCAGAACACCATCACCACGCGGCACTGTTGTTCATCGCCGCCGCCGAAGCTCTAGCTCGAGATCAGGCGCCTCTAGCCCGACTATCCAGTATGGCTCTGGGGAAGTGCAGACTGGGCTGTTTGGTGGGTTCTTTGGCAGTAGCACGTCACCTACCAAAACAAGGCAGTCAAAGCCGCAGCAGCGGAAACCCAGAAAGAAGAGAACCGGCTTCTTCGGGTTCGGCAATGGGTCGAGTTCTTCCCTATCTTCTCCAGATGAAGGCCTAGCGTTTGGCAGCGAGGTGTATTCCAGTCGCAATGGCAGCAAGACATCCATTCCCAGTCGAAAAGGGTCTGGCAAGAAAGCAAGGAGAAAGTCTAGCGACGACCACATCAGCAAGACCATGATTGGGATTGGCGCTACGGCGGCTGCTCTCGCAGCAGCACAGAGAGGTAGGGTCGCCAAGCGACCGAGCCGCACGGATCTGATGAGCGACCGCGACCGCCAGGTCATCAGGCAGCGCCGTTACGATCAGGAGCAGCCAGAGCATGAGGACAGCGAGTGGGAAGATGAGCCGTCGGAAGAAGTTGACGATGCCAGCTCGGTTTCCTCTGGACTCGCTTTTGGTAGTGAGGCTGAGGGGAGACGTCCTAGTCGACGGGAGAGTCGTGAGAGTCTTGGTAGCCAGTCCTCGACTGGAGGACTGAGCGCGTGGGGTTGGAGATGGGGAGGTAAGAAAGACAGGAGGAAAAGTCGACCAGAGCAGCCACAACCACAACCACAGCCACAATCACAATCACAAGGACCGCCTTCCTACATTTCTAGGCCTGACGAGAGGAAGGGCTATGCCACTGCGGCTTTGACAGGCGCCGCTGCTGCTGGCGCAGGCATTGCTGCCGCATCTTTCGTCGAAGATGGAAGGGAAGAGAGGAGAGTCCCTAGCATCGCTGCGCAGAGCACTACCAGCAGCATCCCGCAAGCTCCTATGCAGTACGTCGATCCCCGACCGGTGAGCGACATGGCATCGCAGGCTGGAACCCGGATTTCAGAGATGCCAGGCTCTTGGGAACCGCCTAGCCCCATCTATGGGAGACCTGGACCAGGTCCTATCCAGCAACCTCAACCTATCACTCCGATCATGCCTGCTTTTACTGAAAGCATCATTAGCAACAACAGCCTGAACGAAAGGCCGAAGCCAAGGCGATCGCAAAGCTCGCCTCCAAGGCCTTCCAGTTCTGGAAGTGGGTTTGGAATTGGTGATGCAGCGGTACTTGCTGGTGCTGCGTTGGCGACTGGTAGCATTCTGGCCAGTGCATCCGGCCGCCGGTCAAAGGAGCCATCCAATGTTCGCTTTGGCTTCACCGAGGAACAGCAGCGTAAGCATGATCGAGAGAGTAAGAAGGAGAATAAAGCATACAGCGACGAGAGACGTCGTGCCGACCGTGCTAGGGCTATCAAGGCAGAAGCTCTACGTCACACTGAAGATGAAGACCGCAGACAGCGTGAAATCGAAGAGACCGCAAGGCTAGAAGAGGAGAGACGGGAAGCTGCTGCTAGGGAAGCTGCAGAGCAAGAAGAGATTGACAGGAGGCGGGCAAGGAACGAGAGGGCTCGAAGAGCTGAAGAGAGAAGAGCAGAGCGCCAGAAAGCAGAAGTCGAAGCGGAAATGGAGAACCGTAGACTAGAGGAAGAGGCCAGGCAGCAGGAAGAGAGCCAGATGCAGTGGCAGCAGCAGATGGAGAACGAGAGGAGGATAGATTTGGAGCAGCGCGAAAGGGCCGAGAATGAAGAGCGCGAGCGATTGCACCGTGAGAAGTTTGAGCGTGCATCCGAAGCAGGCTCCAAGCCTGGTTCGCGACCTTCATCGAAATCTGCCTCGAGGTCGGCAACACCCACAGCTGGTAGTCTGGCTGGCTCTCAATCTGGTTCAAGACGTGGCTCATCTTGGGCAGCGCCCATTGCTGCGGCCGCAGCGGGAGCAACAGTTGGCGCCGTGATGGCAGGTTCAGCACACAACGAGCACGACCAGCCATTCCCGGATAGAGAACCGCCACAGGCTCCACCCACCTCCACTCGTCAACAAGTCCCATCATATGAAGCGGCTGAAATCAAGCCGACCAACGAGCATAGTGGCGAGCCTATCATGGACGACGATCTCATCGATCCGGATTTCTTCAAGCGGAAGCGCGCACGGTCTGCCTCTCAAGACTCATCAGACCCTCGACAGTGGGAGATTGCGCGCAAGGCTGCCGACAAGGTCGTGGCTGATATGCAGGACCGCTACCGCGATCAACAGCCCTCTCCTGTAAGGGAGGATTGGGGTACGTTTTTCGCGCCCAAGGAATTACTAGACAAGACCCCTGGCGAAAAGGAGACGGTGGCTAGCCCCATGTCGGACAACGACGTGCATGTCTACGATGCCACGCATATGCCTCCAGAGCGGGACCCTTACGACGATATCGCTGCTGCTAAGAGTGCCTCGTTCCGTGGAAGGTTTGGAAATATCCCCACGCTGAATGTGATTTCGCCCACACCTCCACCAGCATCTGTGCCTAAGTTCCCGGCACCGAGGCGAGACAGCGAGACGCCCTCTGTTATGTCTGACGAAGATCGTGGTAGCGAAGCCGAGCAGAGGAGGCAATCCAGTGCTTCCCGCGGCGTCTCTTGGGGCGAGGATAGTACCCACATCTACGAGGTGCAGACGCCGGAGTCATTCAGAGACCAGAAAAGAGATCATGTCGAGGCTGGTGAGATTCCGAGGTCGGATTCGACACCTCTTGATGAGCAACTTGTGTTGCGGCAGGAGCCCGAGGTCAGCTATGAGGAATTTGCTGCCGGCCAAGCTGAGTTGAACGACGATGTCGAAGAGCCAGCTTCGCGCGATTCCTCGGCAGAGGAAGAGGTACCTTTCACCAGCACTCCTAGTGGAGCTGGATTCTACAAGCGTCCGTTCCAGGAGTCTGTTTCTGACTTCTCTGGGCTCTTTGGTACAGATTCGCCTGGTACTGAGGGTGCACCACCTGTCCGTGGATTCGTGGAGGGTGAGGTTGATGAGCCTACGCCTGATGAGGAGAAGCATATTCCAGGCGGCTTCGAAAGCGAGGTTTACCGTCGCCAGATCCCCGAGGAAACCCAACATACAGAAAAGTATGAGGATGTTGGTGTGGTCGACAGAGCCGAAGACTGGGAATCGCCTCTCAGCAAACGCGAAAGAAAGAAGAAAGAAAGGCAGGAGGAGATCGCAAGGCGGATCTCTGAAGTTGCGCTTATGCAGAGCTCAGGCCCTTCGACTCCTGACGTGGAAGCTGAGAATGGTTTCGTTAGGGCAGAAGAACCTCGTCCTGTCGAGGAACAGCGCACTGAGGTACCGATTGAGGGACCAAGAGACGTTTGGGATGCTGAGGCTGGTGCCGAAGCGCAGCAGACCCCTTGGGAGCCACCGCTCAGCAAGAAGGACAAGAAAAAGAAAAAGAAGAAGGGCAGCGTTATTTCCGATATCGAGCCGCCGCTTCCTATTGAGGCTTCAAGGTTCGAGCCGGAGACCCTTCAAGAGCAAGAGCAAGAACCGGAGCTGCCACAGCAAGAGTTACAGTCACTCGAGGCCGAAGAACCAGCGCTCAGCAAGAAGGAGATGAAGAGACGCGAGAAGGAGGCTAGACGTGCTAGCGTCCCTGCTATCTCTGGTGATTCTGCGCCGCAGACACCTCAAGTGGATCCTAGAGATGTCGAACTCTCTACCACGGAGGGTGCTTCGCGATTCGGAGGGTATGGAGACCTTGCAGGCGCCGCTGTTGCAACTGCTGGCGTTGCAGCGCTTGCTGGAGCTGTCAATAAGGACGATCCTCGAGACGAACCAGAAGAGACAACGCCACAGGAGGCTGCTGGTGAAGACGAATGGGCCGATGCCTCCACGTCTTCAAAGAAGAAGAAGAAGGGCAAGAAGAAGTCCACACAAGCCAGTGAGCTAGAGCGCGACATTCGTGATATCGAGCCTCCGCTGCCTGCGCCTATTGAAGCCATCCAAGCGCCCGAAGCTCCTTTGGATCAGGGTGGTATGCCTGGTGGATGGGGAGACGAGAAGGGCGCTGGTCAAGCTTCTGGTGAGGTTACCGCAGATTCTAGCAGGAGTCCATCAAGGAGGGAGAGTTTGTCTCGAGACGTTGCAGTGGAGTCTACAGCCGAATTCTCCTCTCCTGAGCAGTCAAGAAGGTCGTCCGCAGACAAGAAGAAGAAGAGGATGAGTGATCAATTTGCTCAGCCCGCTGTCAGCTCACCTCTGCGCTCGGAGGTCACCTTCAAGAATTATTTCGGCGAGGAGAATGGCCACCAGTCTGAGGAGCCCGAGCCGTACGCGAATGGCCACTCGAAAGAGAACGGCGATCCTTTCGTCTCTGCTGAAGAAAGATCATATGACCACTCACGTGATTTGCCCGACTTGCGCGACCGTGAGAACAAGTTCACGGATGGATCGCGCAATACTTCAACGGAAGATGTCAGGTCTGTCGTTACTGCGCCCGTTGATGGCGGACACAGAAAGTCACGAGACAAGAGTTCGAGGCGGAGCAGCGAGTACGGTGATGAAGTCTATCCCTTAGATCTTGACGATACCCGCTCGATCGCTGCTTCAGAGCCGGCGGATTATGAGCGTGAGCGGAGGCGCAAGAGGCGCTCGAAGCACGAGGACGAGCCTGGTTCGGCTAGCTCGTCTAGGTCGAGACATCGCAGTGAGAAGGACGTGGTCGAAGAGTCGCCAAAGGTTGAGAAGAAGAGGAGTGGGCTGTTCGGGCTCTTTAGCCGGAAGTCTAGTGAGGCTGTTGTTTCGCCTCCCAGTCGCTCGTCCTCTACCAAAGGTGATGATGAGGAGGGAAGGAGGCACCATAGGAGGAGACACTCTGAACGAGGCGATGACTATGATGATGACACGCGGAGTGTGAAGTCATCTCGGTCTCATCGCTCTAGATCTGCCTATGGTGATGATGACGAGGTTGACAGCCGCAGTGTGAAGTCAGAGAGCAGACGACGAAGCAGCCAGCACCGTGACAGAGAAGACAGCAGGAGCAGCCCCCGATCGCATAGCGGTAAACACCCCCGCGAGGACGAAGAGTCACGGAGCGAGTCTGGCCGTAGACACCACCGCAGACATCGGTCGGGCGACACAGATCTTGCAAGCGACAAGCGCGACGAGCAGTCTTTTTTAGGGGCTCGGGTAGAGGATACTAGTTTGCCGCCTCTACCCGCCAGTCGCGAGGTGTCTCCGTCCAGGGCCGGCTTGACTTCCTTGTCTTCTGCTACTACTACTGGTGCTGAGGAAGAGGAGGTTGAGCAAGAGCAGGGAGTCGGCGCCCCTGTCTTGGCTGGGACGGGTGAATCGCTTGTGGTGAATCAGGATGTTGTGGAAGAACAGGGAAAGCCTGCTGCTGTTGCGTCTAAGGATGCGGCAGCTGAAGAGGGAACAGAGGAGCAAGCTCCGGCCGCTGGTACTGAGGATGCGGTAGGGCAAGACCTTTCAAAAACTGAAGTTGAATCAACAAGAGATGCACAGACCAGTGAAGATGCCGGTCTGCCAGCGTCACTACCGCTTACCACTATCGACACCAATGTCTCGAGAAGTGTTCCTGTGGGCCTGGGCTCTCCCCTTGAGACACCAGACCGGCCTACCTCATCATACAGACCTGCGTCTGCGACAGCTGTCCCGCTACGCTTTCCAGGCAGACAGCCGCCTCTTTCTCCGGTCTTAACGCGGCGTGACCGATCTGCTAGCTTTAACACATCCGTTGGAGCCAATCCGCCTTCCACGCCACCTTCAGTTCGTACACGTCAAGGCAGACCTAAATCTACTGACTTTAAGTCCTCGCATGAGTACAGACCTCTGTTCTTAGTCGAGAAGACAACGCGAACGCCAGAAATCGAACAAGAACTACCAAGTCTCCCGTCCAGTAAACCTTCAAGCCGCGCTAGCAGTATCCATGGCAGCGATGAGTGGCAATCCGCAGCTGAAGACTGGCCAAGCTCGCCTGAAGCTGGTCATGACTCTGTCTTTGGACGAGGCGGCAACAGAGGCCTCTTCATCGACACCGTCCAAGCGAACGAGCCTTACACGGGCGAGGACGTCCTGGGTTCTGGTCAAACTACCCCACGAGCTATTGATGCTGCCGTTGATATCTCTGCGCCACTGACTACGGTCGAGGGTCGCTTGAAGCAGCAGCCACAGTTCTATACCTGGGAGGACTTGATGAGAGATGAACAGATGCATGGCGCTGAGACTCGCGGTGCGGAAGATGATGATGATGATGACGACGCTGCGAGGACGGTTGTAGAGGAAAGCCGTCCTTCTACTGCTGGACGGAGTAGCGGCAGCGACTTTCACTCCACAGTTGGTGAGCATGTTCCGCTGCCTGTAGAAGGTGGCGAAGATACACCTGTTGTGAAGGACATGAAAGACGGAGAAAGCGGTCATGATGCCGCTGTTGGTGCCGGTCTTGCGACCGCTGCTGTACTGGGTGGCGCGGCTGCCCTGCTTGCTAGCCAGGCTGAGAAGGACGACGAGAAGCCTGAGGAGACGGACCAAGAGCTTGTACATGAACAAGAAACTGAACCTGTTCAAGAAGAAGCTGTTCCTGCACAGGAAGATGCAGCGCGAGACACCGCAATCACCCATGGCGAAGCTGTCACTGCTCCAGAAGTTGCGGGCGAAAAGAAAATTCAACCTGAAGTTGAAGCCGAAGTCGAAGCCGGAGCCGAAACCGAAGCTGCCGAAAAGCCAGCGCCGTCTAGCAAAGCGGCGAAGAAGGCTGCCAAGAAGAAAAAGAAGAAGCAGCAGCAGCAACAACAGCAAGAGGAGGAAGGGGAGCAGGCGCCTGAGGAGTCGTCGAGAGAAGTGGACAATGCGGAAGCTGCTCCTGCCGCTGAAGAGCTCCCGAAGGGTGCTGACAAGGACACGGAGCTAGAGCGGACGACTGCAGAGCTGGCTGAGAATATTGCTCAACAGGCTACTAAGGAGGAGAAGCCACAGGAAAAGACTGATGCAGAAGCTATTCCTGGTGTCATTGAGGAACAGTCTAACGCTGACAACGTTGCTGAGAGCATTGCTCAGCAGGCTGTCAGTGATGAGTTCGCTAGCGCATCTGCTGTTGTTGAAGAGGAACCCAAGATCGCTGAGCTTCCACAAGATGCTCCCGAGCAAACTATCATCGAGCAGAAGCTTGATGGGAAGCCTGAACAAGAGACAGTTGCTGCCGTACAAGCGGATTCTGAGACAATGGAAGTGCCTGAAGAATTTGCTCAGCGGGATGTCAGTTCCGAACACATAGAACCTCATGATGCACAACCTGTCACTGTCACCGAGCCGACACCAGAGCCCACAGCCGCCGAGGTGGCTGAGAGCGTTGCACAGCTAGCCGTTGCGGAGCCAAAACCAGAAGAAACTCCCAATATCGACACTGCCGATGTTCCTCCAGTAGAGCCTGCCACCGTTGAGATCACTGAAAGTGTTCCTGACCCGACTCTCCTAGATCAGAAGGCCGAAGAGAAGCCTGAAGCTGAAGTGCTACCGGAGTCAGAATCTGCGCAATCTCAAGGAATCGAGGAGTCGGCAGAGAGCAAGCTGGAAGGGGAGAAGGCTGTAGAGACGCCAACGGACACCGCACAGGAAGACACTCAGGAGTCTAAGACAAGCAAGAAGAAGAAAAAGAAGAACAAAAAGAAGAGTATGCAGCAGGAGGAATCTTCTGTGCAAGTTGAGGAGCCTGCAATGCAGCCGGAGTCGATTACTGCTGAACCTGAGCAGATTGATGCCGGCCCTGCTGTTGAGACTCCAGCACCAGCAGTGCAACCAGAACCCATTACTGCTGAGCCTGAGACCATCGATGCCCAGCGCGCTGCTGAAACTGATGCACCGGTGGAGGAAGCAAAGATCGAGACAGCCGCTACAGCCAATGAAGATGACAAGTATCTTTTGCAACAGCTCGTCAAGCAGATGTCCAGGGAAGAAATACAAGGTGCTTCACGCGATATTCCAACAGAATCTCAGGAGCCCGCTTCCAAAGCGTCTGTGGAGCCAGCGGCACAGCTAGAGGAAGCTGAAGTCCCTACCGAGCTAATTGGTGCTGAGAATGTCACGAAGGCGGACGAAGGCCTCGAAATCCTGCCGACAGAGGGAGAAGCGAAGACCGAGGTGCGGATGCCCATAGATTCTACTGAAGCCCCACCACTTGAGACCGCAACGGTTCGCACTATCGCTGCAGACAATGATAATACGCAAGCTGAGACAGAAGCTCAGTTAGCAGCACCGGAAGTCTTGGGTGAAGATGCTGTGAAGCACGAACTCAAGGAGCCGGAAGAACTTGCACCAGTGGCTGGATCTAGTACTGCGCTATTTCAAGAGCCGGAGTCTTCCGCCAGAGAGCCAGAGACTGAGCTCGAAACCGCTCCAATGTCCAAGGCTGCCAAGAAGAAGAGCAAAAAGAAGGCAAAGAAGGACAAAGAGAAGGAGAAGGCCGTGGAAGAAGAGGAGGCGCAGACAGAACAGCTCAAGCCACAGACGGAACAGGCGATCGTTAGTGAAATTGCACCTGTGCTTGAAGCTGAGCCAACAGCCGAGAAGGCGTTGGAAGTCCCAGCCGGTGGTGAAGCGGAAGAAGCACAGGTCTCTACTCATGGCGCGACAGAGAAGAACGTACAGTCTGATGCAGGTGAACGCGATGTTGCGCTGGAAGAGTCCCGCGACAATGAAATAGCTCAAGAGCCACTTGCCGAAATCTCCGTCCAACCACAAGTGATTGAAGATGAGCCGCCACCCCTGTCAGGAAAGATCGCCGAAGAGCCTCCACTCCAACCTACCGAGCAACGATCAGATGTTGTGCTAGAAGAGTCCCGCGACATTAAAACAGCTCAAGAGGCACCTGTCAAGATTCCCTTCGAATCAACAGCAGCTGAAGACGAGCCACCAGCCCTGCCAGAGAACATCACTGAAGAGTCTCCGCTTCAGCCTACCGAGCAACGATCAGATGTGCTGGAAGAGCCCCACGAGGTCGAAACAGCTCAAGAGACAGCTGTCGAGATCCCTGCTGAACGACCTGTGCTTGAAGACGGGCCATCAGCCCTGCAAGATAACATCACCGAAGAGCTTCCACTCCAACCTACCGAGCAACAGCCAGAGCCTGCAAATGCAGACGTTGCATCTCAAGACGTCGTGGCCACTGGGGAATCCGAGGAGAGACCATCGCTTTCACGCAAGCAATCTAAGAAGTCAAAAAAGAAGCAGAAGGCTGCGCAGAAGGCTGCAGTTGAAACCGAGCCAACTGAGTCGAGGGCGGAATTTCCCAAGGATACTGAGCTTAAAACATCTGAGGGCACTACCGAACAAGCCGTAATCGAAAGAGAGATAGTGACGGGACCTGTTGTTGAAGAGCAGCCACAACAGGATGCTACGGGACAATTGGCTGAGCTTGAGAAGACGCCAATCAAGCTAATCGAGGAAGCGTCCCTTGCTTCTAGAGGAAATGTCGAGGAGGCCAAGCCTGGCATTCTTGATCCAACAATCGTCGAGAAGAATGAAGATGTGGATTCAGTCCAAGATCGTATCGCAGTTGAGGATGTTGCGAAGGAAACTGAGCTGGATCGGCAAGCTGTCGAGGAGGCTCGTGAAGTGCCATTACCTGAGACACCACTCGAAGCGACCGAAGGACAGGAGCGAAGATCGGAGCAGGAAGCTTACGATCAATTACCTCCCATCACATTGGATCCTGGGGAACAGGTATTGGCTGAAACTATGCTGTCTGTTGAGAAACAAGTGGATGATCCGATACAATCAACCGATGTGCCTCAAACTCCCGAGGTCAAAAACGAGAACTTAGACAGCAAAGACAATCTTTCAGATGATATGGAAGGAATTATCAAGGGGCAGCCACAGGCTTCAACGGAAGCCACGCAAGTGCAAGAAGCTGTTGAAATTGTCAAAGAGGAACCTTCCAAATCTGAAATGCAATCAGATACTGTCGTCGATGTCGATGCTTCGACAAGGGAGCTCGCTCTAGAGGGAATAAGTGAACCTCATGCACTTCGTGTTGTGGAGCCAGCTGCAGCCTCAGAACCAGTCGTACCTTCAGTGCCTGCTGACGAGCTCATGGCAACTGAAGCTACCGATGCTACTAAAGAGGACAGAGCTTCAGAAATGCCTGCCAGAGAGGACTTCGAGAGCAAGGCAATGTCCGCTAAGGACAGAAAGAAGGCCAAGAAAAAGGCCAAGAAGACTGGCCAATCTTCGACTGAAGTCACGCAACCTTCCACGCCAATCGAAACTGCATCAGATCCCCTAGCCCAGGCGGGTGAGCAGCCTGCCAATAAGGAGACTGTTTCAGAGCCAAATAGTAATGAGACAGTTCCTGCTATATCCACTCTAGAAGAATACGCTGTAGAAGAGCCTGTACTTCGGGAAAAAACCGAGCCCAATGCTACGGAGACCCCTGGCATCGAAGATCAGACCAGCCGCGGGATTGCAGTACAAAGTTCTGCCGATGACTCAGAGAGCAAGCCAATGTCTGCAAAAGATAGAAAGAAGGCCAAGAAGAAGGCCAAGAAGACTGCGGAAGCTGCTAGCGACGAGATTGTCAAGGAAGCTACTGCAGTCGAGGACGCACCTCAGCCCGAAGAAATCCAGCATAATGCTGAAGAAGTGGTACGCCAGATCGAGGGATCTGATAAGCTGGAAGAGAAGCTTGAGCTAATTGAAGAAAAGCCTGACACTACGCCTGCCATGGCCGTCGAGCAGCCAGAAGCCAAGTATGAGCGAGCTACTACTACCGTAGATCAAGGTGAAGTCTTGTCAGAACCTCAGATAACTGAGACAGATGTCCAGTCAGGAGATACTGCGATCGGAGAAGCTGCTAGCAGAGCTCAGTCATCTCTACCTGAGCTGGTGTCTTTACCCGCTGAAACGGAAGACGATTTTGCAATGCTCAAGGACCCCGGCGCAGACGATGCCAAAATCAAGAATGAACAACAAGGTGCCATTGAATCCCCGATGGCAGCTTTCACTCATCAGCAAGAAGTAGTTGAGGCCTCTGCCGTCCGTGTTCCTGACGAGCAAGTTGGACATGCTGAATTAGACGCTCATATGGACGAGCAGGTTGATACCGAAATCAATCCTGCGGCAGACGTTATTAGAAACGACAGGAACGATGCTCCTCCTTTGGGTGAAGTAGCTGCTGATGATCTTAACCCAGCAAATGGACAGGTAGTTTCCAACGCTGAAACGCTTGCACTACCAGTGAGCGCTGCCGACAGCAATAAGAACGTCCAGGGCCAGGAAGAGGACTCTGCACAACCTGCTGGAGCTGAAATTACAAAGGAGATAACAGACAATCAGTCTGAGGCTTCTCGTGACATCGTGGAACCTGTGCCGGACCAGAAGACAAGCTTAGACGATGATGTGACGAACTTACAAACACCACATGTAGAATCTACTCTGGAAGGTGCAATCATTGACGCGGCTCAAGAACAACCTAAGAGCACTGAGCTAAGCGAAGTGCCCACAGATTCTCAAGAAATGCAGGCAGATGCCTCGACCGCACAGCTCGAAGAATGCAATCTGACAGCGCAAACCGAGGCAACCGAATCAGCACCAATCGGTGAATCAGTCGTCAAGGAGATACCGACTGTCGCTAGCGATGTTCCCTCCGCACAAACAGAGGAGACACAACAAATCGGCGCTGATGAGTTGGAGACTACAGATAGCTCTGCTCCCATGACAGCCAAAGAAAAGAAGAAGGCTAAGAAGGCCAAGAAAGCTGCAAAGAAGGTAACACCATCCTCAGCTGCAGAATCTGAAGTCACAACCACCGAACCAGAAGCTGGTAATATCGCAGAAGAGTCTCAACCAAGCACTGAGCAGCTAAAACCTACTACTGAGCAATTGCCGGCGCAAGACCCTACGACCGAAGAGGCCGAGCCAGCTGAGGCGCAGAAGTTGGTGGAAACGAGCGCAAAGGAGCTGCCTGTTGAAGAGCTACCTACGGAGGAGTCGGCAACGAGAATGCTGCCTGGCGAAGAAGCATCTGCAGATCCAACGACAACAGACCAGCTGCCTTCCGGAGAGCTACCTGTGGCAGAGTTGATAACGAAAGCACTGCCTATTGAAGAAACGTCTACGTACCTAACGACAACAGAAGAGCTGCCTACCGAACAGCTGCTCACAGATAAGCCTACGAAAGATCAGGCCGAGGTTGTTTCTACCCAACCAGCCGCAGAAGGTGATAATACCTCTGAAGCTCCCAAAGGCAAAAAGAACAAGAAAAAGAAAAAGAAAGGCAAGCAGTCTGATGCAGTAGACCAGGACACGGAGGTCATGATGCAGGAAGTCCGAGAGCCTCCAGCAGCAGCCGTGAACAACGAGAGCAACGAGCCCGAAACTCAAGCACAAACTCCATTGACTGAGGAACCGGAAAGGATTCAGAAGGACGCGATCGATGTTACCGAGCAGCAGCCCGCTTTGAATGTAGAGCAACAAGCCTCGGAAGCTGTAGCTGCTGAACCACTCGAAGAACAAGATGCAAAAGCTAAGGCAGTGGTGGTTGATCAACCGTCTTCCCAGAAGAACTTGGTAGCTGAAGAAGCAGCCGATTTACAGGCGAAGCCGATTATTCAAGAGATGAGTGCTCAGGAGGCTTCTTTGACTGAAGTGCCTGAGTCTGCCACTGGTGCAGAGTCTTCGACAAAAACGGGCAAGAAGAATAAAAAGAAGGCCAAGAGAGACAAGAAGGAAGCTCTCGTTGCTGGGGATGAGTCGACAGATGTTATCACACAAGCATCCACCCCTGAAACGGCCGTAGCTACCGAGCAGCCTTTGACCAAGACTGAGGCTGCTAATGATGGTGCCGCTGTTACTGGAGACGAAAGCCACAAAGCTGACGATGCGATTATTCCTGCCCTCGATGCTCGCGAAACCCCTAGTGGATCTTTGCAAAATCTTACTGAGCGAGCCCTGGACGATGTGATACTCAAGGATCCCACAGACGAGAAAGATGCAGGTAAGGGCGTCGATGACATGCTACAAGAACCGGTTCCGGACGTTCTCGACCAAACGAGTGTGAGTGAAAATACCCAAGAGCCCTCATCGACTTCGGCTGTCGCGTCATTCGACGATCTTGCCAAGGAAATACCTCTCCCTGCGGAGGATGGTAATGAACAACTCGCTTTAAGACAAGACGAGCAGCTAGAGAGTAGTGAAGGCTTACGTGGTGCAGGTGAGGACGAGGTAATCCAAACCGTGCAGCGAGACATTCAAGCCCAGGAGCAACTCTCCGATACCGAGAAGGAAGACAATACTGCAGTTTCACGATCCATAACTGACCTTGACGATGCCCGAGACGCCGCTCCGCTAGACCACTCCATCGACCACTCAGCACAAATTCCGACGGGGCATTCGGTGGAAGATACAACTGACTTGCCAGCGACGACTCCTCAAGCAGCTATGGAGTCAGCGCCATTTATTGAAGTAGGCGACGAACTTCCAAAAGAGATCTCAACTACAGCCGATGAGACGAATGCAGACGCAGCTGTTCCAAGTACGGAGCTTGTTGAGTCAACACCTCTCGATGAGACAACGAGTCCTGCAGGTGCGAGTGCACATGAAGCAACGGATGATTTGGCTGCCAAAGATGATCAGGCCCACGATTCACAAGCAGTCCAGGAAGAACAACAGACACAGAATGCCGACAGGACCATCAGTGAGGCTAAAGAAGATCTCTCAGAAGCCGCGTCGTTATCCTCGTCCAAGAAGAAATCGAAAAAGAAGAAGAAGCAGCAACAGCAACAGCAACAAGAAGGCCTTACAGAATCTACTTCACTGGATGAGAGCAACCTTTTGATCAAGGATGGGCCTTCCCTTCCTGATTCCGAACCCCAGCTCGAGCCAGTGCAAGAATTACCACAAGAGGCAATTGAAGAGATATTGTCGGAGCCAGCAACGGCACCTATGCAGGAGCACGAGATTTTGCAGGAGCCTATACAAGAGACTGTCCAGGAGCCCAAACAAGAGAATGTTCAAGAGCTTGTACAAGAGACTGTACAAGAGCCGATAAGAGAGCCAACACAAGAGCCAGCCAGTCAATGGATGACAGAGTCGATGCAAGAACGCTCACTCGATCATACGCGAGAGCCAGCGCAAACTCTGCTCTCGGAAACAATTGCATCCGAAGAAGACGATCTTTCCCTTCGGCCAGCCGAGGATGAGAGACCACCATTAGTGACGACAGCTGAGCTCCGGGAGGAAGAGTCTGAAGTAGGACAAGGAGAACCCCAAGAGATCCGTAAAGATGGTTTAAATGCTCAAGATGGAGAGGCTGATCTCACCGAAGCACAATCGATAGCGTCTTCCTCCAAAAAGAAGAAGAAAAAGGATAAAAAGAAGAAGTTATCGCAGATCGCCGCTGAAGTTGAACCTACGCAGGACACGGAGACACCCAGAGACGCAATAGCAGTCACAGATGCTGCTCTAGCTGATAACCCAAAAGCACAGTCCGACGAACTGCACAAGCCAGAAGTGTCTTCGCTACCACGAAGTTCCTCGGCCGAAGTGAGCGAACTGACTGCCGAGAATACGCTAGAGACTTCCAGCCGCGAAGCTTTTGGTGATAGGGCAGTGATCGAGGAACAGCCTGAACAAAATCTAGATTTACCGGAACAAGCTACTATTCGATTTGGTGACAAAGTTACTGATACTGTGGCCGGAGACTACACCCAAAAAGATCAGACACAGTCGCATGATGAATCTATTAGTGCTCAGAAACCTGCTGGTACACAGGCGCAGATTGATACGGACGTCACTAACACCGAATCTGAGCACGACATCACTACAGTATCTTCCACTACTCAGATCGAAGCAACAAATGATTCTCAACAGCTGGAAGACCAACACACCGACCAAGATGTTGTTTCAACCCTTGACTATCATGCAGAAACAGTCTCAAACGACCAACTACAAGAACAGGCACATGAACCTGCGACCGAGGATGAAATCATTGCTCCCTCGACAGAAGTGGCAGATTCTTCTAAGGTGACCGAAACAGTATCTATGGAACATACTATACAGCCAGACGATCATCTCCCCTCAGACGCAGATGGAGACCATACGGTGGCAACAGCTGGTACGATTACTGCAGGTACTGAGGAGTCCGATCTGAGGGCTGAAGAAGAGGAATTGTTTTCCCAAACGAACAAAAGGAAGAAGGGCAAGGAAAGTAGGAAATCAGTATCGATTGCGACAGAATTCGATAGCAGCGCACAAGAACCGTTCATGAGTAGTGCAAACGAAGGAGATGTTTCTAATCTTGAGACCACAGAGGCTGATACTCCTATTGATACGGCAGCCGAAAATGAGGCTCCATCCCGGAGTTTGTCAAAGGCAGCTAAGAAGAAGGCGAAAAAGGCTCAGAAGGACAAGCATATCAGCTTAAAAGCTGACCATGGGTCGACAATAGAGCCTGCTGCTGGAGAAGGGCAAAACATCACTCAGATGCACACCGATAAAGATCTGACTGCTACAGATATTTCAGAGGAGAAGCCTAGTGTTCCTGATTTAACAGTCCCTTTACAGCCAGCTGAGATGCCAATTGACACTACAGTCTTACAACCACCAATCGATTCCGACATGCCAATAACAACTGTAGATTCTGACTCTCAATCTCACGTCGATCCGATCGCTGCCGCTGAAGCTGCTGAAGGAACTTCACGCATCGAGACTGGGCAGGACAAATTAGCATCAAGAGAGCAAGAAAGCACGCATTTAATACTGGAACGATCAGTTGAAGATGCTGAGGCTGGTCTGCCCCAGCCAAGAGATATCATTGTTGAGGACCCGCCTACACATGCTGAGCCAGCTACACATTTGACAGATCTGGCATCCTTAGAAAATCCGCCAGCGCTTGAGGAGGCTTTTCGATCCGTGGACGTCGTCGAACAGCTCGATCCTGCCAACGAGCCTCCTGCAACAGAAGACCTATCGCTCGATAGCGAAGCACAGTCCTCTGGCAAAAAGAAGAAGAAAAAAGGCAAGAACGGCAAGCAATCTGGCCCGATCGCACACTCATATCCCATCGAGTCCCCGAAACAGGAGCAAGACCTGTTCGAAAAAGCTGAACAAGCCAATGTGCCTGCTGCAACCGTGTCCAACATGGACTCGTTCGGGGCCGACGGGCCTATGAGCGTGGTCGGAGTTGAATCCGATAACCATCAAATGGCAGAAGCGGTACAATTCGAATCTGCGACTGCAAAGTCAACTCAAGACCCCCTCTGGCACGATGTCGTGGAGCCCATCACGGACGATACCCCACCTGAGCAAACTAGAGAAGCTGCCACCGAGCAGTCTGAGCCAAATCTGCTTATCGCCGCTAAGAACCATGAGGATACAAGACACGCCGAAGACCTCTCAGCAACATTGCAGCATGACGATAGCATCACCAAGTCTCAGTGTGCTGAACTATCAAACGACATACCTAAGAGCGAGCTATCGTCTGAGCCAACTGTCGAGACCGTTATCTTTGCCACGGTAGATTCTGAAGACTTTCCTGAGACATCGAAGGATGAGGCTGCTGTCCAGTCTGAACAACAAAAGGATGAAGGTCTTGCGCCAAGAAGTATAGATGAGCCTGTTCATCGTCCCGACCCAGCTAAAGGTGTTGAAATGCAAGAAATAGATCGTGAATTATTCAATATGGAGCCAGCACATATGATATTGGTCGATGAGTCTTTCAAGGAAGATCAAGCTCAGACGGCTGATGCTAGGATGTTTTTGCCTGAGCCAGAAGCACTATCAACAACTCCGTTTCAAGAGCAGTCGATGGAATCCCAGAGTGAACCATCCAGAAGAACTCTTGCAGATCTGACAAAAGAGAGTGATGCGGGCGAGGTTCCTGAGAGTAACTTGCAGATCGAGGTGAAAACCTCAATCGCAGAAGGGGAGACAGACGTCGGCTCATCTAGTACAAAAAAGAGCAAGAAGGACAAAAAGAAAGCAAAAAAGGCACGGGAAGGTGCTGCCGTTGAAGATGTCGAAGCTGAACGTGGAATGGCGCCCGATATCGTACCCACTTTGGACGCGCACCCTCACTCTGTCCCTGAACAGACCACTGAACCCATTATCGAGCCCTTGATAAGCGATACAGTCGTTACAACTACAGATGAGGCAATGACACATGAAGGTAGCACGAACAAGGACCAGTCGCTAGAAGACAGTACAGATTTGGAGCCACCAGCAAAGCTCTCGAAGAAAGACAAGAAGAAAGCTAAGCAGAAGGCAGCCGCGGCCATTCTTGAGAGCACTGATGAGACACAATTTGGAATAGACGACACAGTTGCTGTCCTGCCAAAATCTGAGAATGCTAGCAATCTACCGCAGGAAGAACCTACATCAGAGATGGTCGCCTCTATAACCACAGAAGCGGATATGGAGCAGCCTACGAAGGCAAATCAACAGCTAGCAGAACAATCTACTGAGAAGTTTGGCGAGATACCACCAAAGAAGCAATCTAAGAAAGACAAGCGCAAAGCCAAGAGATACATAGCCGCCTCAGTAGCTGGTGACCCTAGCGGTGACGACTCTACCTTTGCCGACTCTGCTGCCGTTGCTACAGAGTTTCTACCAGAAAGTTCAATGCCAGCAACACCTGCTGCCGACGAAGGAAGCCAAAAGGAATCATACCTGGACGAAGTTCCTACGTCAACTATTGTTGAAGAGGTCGTAGAGCAGCATAGTGAGCATCTCAAGCCAACAGACGAGATACCGAACCCGGACGTCGAAGGTGAACTGGCTCCAATTTTACAAAAAGCTTCCGAGAGAGAAGAGCAAGTAGTGCCAAACGACTCGATATCTACCGAGCCAGTGGCAGCAGCAGTTTCAGAGTTGCACGCTCTTTCATCTACAGCTGACATTGATATGGAAAGACTCGAAGACGGGTTACCCTCAACGTATGAAAGTTTGAACGACACAGCGTCTCAACCAGAGCGAAGTGATGATATTGATACAGCTTTGGACTTTCAAGAGGTTGATTCTACGAGAAAGATCGACAGTGCAGTCGACCGTGTGGCTGAAGATCAACATCAAGAAATTCCGAGTGAGCAAAGTCCATTGGAAATTCCTGCAAAACCTAAGCAGCAACAAGAGACAACTTTGTTTAAAGAAAGTGAGAAAGTACGGGAACCGCCCGAGCAAGCAGAGTCGCATCGTACTCAGGACTTAGATTTTGCAGCCACATTGGCTGCTGGCCTGGCTACCTCTGGTTTCGACCCGAACATGGTCGTTGAAGACCCTGCATTCCATCGCCGTTCATCTCCACCAGCTATCGCTGAAGCAGTTCCAGTGGAGTCACTCGACACTAGTAATAAAGGCAAAAAGGGAAAGAGGAAACAAAAGTCTACCAGTGCCATAGCAATACCCTCTGAGCCGACTGAGCAAGGGCAAGTTGCGGAGACTCAAACCGAGGATTTCGACCAAACAATATCAAGAGGCCTAGAAGACGCAGGATTTGACTCTAACATGCTAAAAGATATCCTCGTTTCCGAAAAGGGGGCACCAGTCGGCGAGGCAGCTGGTGACAATGAAGAATTTTCCTTCGCTCAGTCAAAGCGAAAGAAAGACAAGAAAGGCAAGAAGGCAAAAGCAACAAGCCATGCCGACCTCGAAGATTCTGAAGCTACTTCATCCGCTAAAGAGCAACTCATGGAAGTCCCAACCCAACAGTCCTCCCAGCCTGCTGAAATTCTCGAGCCCATGCACAGTCAAGACAAGGCTGTCTTTGATCCACAGCAAGCAGCCAGTGTAGAAGAAGGTTCCTCGGAGTCGATAACGGAGTCTGCGCAAAGGGATGAGCTGGAAGACAAGCAATGGGACCAGGGACAAACCGTCATCGTCGACGAGTCTGGCACTGTTCACGGTATTCAGGAGAGCGGACCCCCCGTTGTTCAGGAGCAAAAGATACTCCCATCTGCCGAAGTGTCAGATCCTCAGCTTGAGGGACAACTCGAACTATTTCCAGCTTATTTAAAGAATATAACTCGAGATAAGCACCAAAACGAGTCTGTCGCTGGGGAGATGGACCCGCAGGCTGAGACTTCTGGGTTCCCACAGGACCAAAAACAGATATCAGAGTTACAGCATGATCAGACTTCATCTGTTCCCCCACTTCAGGAGCCGTTCAACCTCTCGAAAGACCTAGATGGCCTGCGTGAAGTGCCTCCTTCAAACACAGACGCACCAGGTGAAACCACCGATGAAACCGATTTCTCACTGACGAAGAGCCAAAAGAAGAACGCGAAGAAGGCCAGAGGCAAGATACAGCAAATATCGGTTGCCGAGCTACCCAGCGAAGGTACTGAGATGCTCGCGGATAGCGCAGCAGGTCCGTCAACAGCAATGCAAGATCAAGAGGCTCTGGTGTCGGAAAGTCAAGGTCAAATAACAGAGATAGAACCGCAAGCCAAAGAAATTGACATTGATGAGATGGACGAGGCCTACAAGGCTTACAAGAAGAACAAAAGAAAGCAGAAAAAGGAAAAGGCTGCGGCCGCAAAGATGCAGGCTACCAAGCAACGTGACGAGGCACAAGAAAGTACTGATCCTCAGCCTGTTGCACATCAGGAGATGGTAGAGACAACTGAGGAGCAGCCGCAATCTACCCTAACAGATGAACAGATGCAGCAAGAGGTTCCTGATATACAGGAACGTTCGCTACCTACGGAAGATCATGCGCCTTTGTCAACGCACGACCGCAGTACTGAACAGACAGCATCGCCCATGCCATTTTCGAACAATCAGACCATAGACCTTTCTTTTGACGAGTCAATCGAACAAGAACCAGGCATCGAAAACCAGCCACATCATGACGATACCTCTCTCAACCTCGAACGGCAGAACAGCAAAGTAGCCAGCGTCTTCCCAACGCTAGAGCGAGCCAAATTTCGTCGACCGTCAAGTCACGTACCAGCAGAGCCAAGCAAAGACATCGGGCGCACATCATCAGAACCGTACGTTGGCATGCTGCATACATCTGAGGTATCTCAACTGGTGCCAAGAGCAGCGGGAAGATCACCATCGCCAGGGTACCAGTCAAATAAATCGCCTACTCCTACGCCAGAGCCAACGTGGCCACTCGAGAACATTGAGAGACAAGCAGCACAATCAGAAATCGCACGGGAGCATGTGCGCGACAGCGGTTTCCAGGAATCACCCCTTGAACCGCGTCTTTCAAATTTTCAACAGCGCGATATCATCAGAGATAGCGGATACCAAGAGCCTGCCAGTGCTACGGAAGAAAGACAAATCTCGCCCGTGTCTGAACAGCGAGAGATGCGGGCACCCTCTTCGCGCGAGAGCTTAAGGAGTCGAAGATCTCAGGAACCGCTCCATATTTCCACCGATACCCAGCGACCCGAAAGCTGGGACTTGAATGTGCCGAAGAAACGTGGCAGTGTAGAGACTCCACAGATGGAAGCATTTCAGACCCCTCGAAGTGCCAGCTACGAGAACGCAAACACGCCGCTTCAGCCTGCCAGCAAGAATAGGACCTCTTATCTCTTCAATACTCCACCAAGAACTGTACAGGAGGAAACGGAGCCTCTAGAAGCGACAAGAACTTTGGACCCGCCAACGCCACAGCCAAAACGCGAAGTCAACGATTACTTCCGTCCAGAGTCAAGTCATGACGAGGACGGAGTGGAACTGAGCCAGCCAGCTCCTAGAAGTCAGGGAAGCGAACGAACGACACCACTTCCAGAAGAGAAATACAACGCGCCGACTAGCCAACAAACACCCAAACAATCAAGAGAACACCCTGTAGATTTGGACAGATCAACACTTTCTCCTCCACCAGCAGGAGTCATGAGCCCACGCACCCCTCTTAATCCAATCCCAGAAGAACATCACGGCCACAAAGACAAGCGGCCTCTATCTGACGTCGGCTCTCCCGACAAGGGCGTCAAGCGCGCAGAGACACCGCATGCTTTCCCTGAACGGGCATTCTCACCATTAAGCCCGGCATCACGCCAACAGACACCCATCCAGGTTGGAGCCATAGAGGCCATGATATATCCATTCACGTCGGATGATGTAGGCATGCGGCACACCAGCGGTGGCAGCGAACGCTCTCTCCGTCGCAAACCGTCAAGCAGCATGCTCTCAGACAAGCGTTCACCAAGCGCAATGAGTTTGCGATCCCACGCAAGCCAAAGTCAACAGAAATATGCAGAAGACATGCGATCGTTTAGCCGTAGCAGTCTTCGCAGCGCAAGCGGAACACACTCCCTCAAACGCACCAACCTGTCAGGTGATCTTAGGGCTGCCAGCAGAGCAAGCGAGCGGGGCGAGACGGGATCGGCCGTCGGGGCGCCATCCTCGCACTCCCGCTCTTCACCTCGACAACAAACAATTCCGCCCTTTGAACCTCCACCTACACCTCCATTGCAGGAAGATGAACTAATCCACGCTGGCGCCTCGCGCGGAGGCGATATGGCTGACGTATTTGTAAGTTTCACAATGTCCTGAATTGATGGAATCGTTCATGCGACAATTGAATTGCTAACTGTTTCTGTGTTTACAGTCAGGCTATGGTGATGCGCAAGGGTCGGGTGTATCACCCACACGACCCCCTAGCATGCGCAAGCGACAGAGCATGCAGATTGTTGATCTCGAGTCCAGACTAGAACAACTCTCCTCTGAGAACAGGGCATTGCATGAGGCCAGCCAAGGGCAATCCTGGCACGCAGATGCTCAGTTGATGCGAGAAAATCTCGAGCAACGGGAAAACGAACTCCAGCAAAAGGATGCAGAAATCACTCAAATCCGGGCCATGCTCGAGCCAATGCAACAAGAGCTCAACAGACTCCAGGCAATCAACAATGGCCTGACAGAAGCCAATAGGAATCTAGTTGACGATGTCAATGGACGATACGCGACATTGCAATCCGAACATGCAGAAGCAAACGATCGTGCTTCCAATGCTCAAAGGGAGCTGGATCAACTGCGCGACGACCATGGGAGACTCAGTTCCAGCATGCGCACCGTAGTCGAGCAAGAAATTACTGCAGCGCTTGCGGATAAGAATACCGAAATCAGACGTCTACGCGAGGAACTCGACATAGCCACTGAAAAGATCAGAGCTTTGCAAGTGCAAATTCAAAACTCGAAATCTGCAGAATTCCTTGATGTTCGCGATGAGGACTTTTTCGACGGCGCTTGTAACAGGCTCTGTCAGCATATGCAGCAATGGGTCCTTCGATTCTCTAAGACATCAGATACTAGAGTCTGCCGTCTTTCAATGGACCTCAAGGACGAAAAAATTGAAGCTCGCCTTGACAATGCTATACTGGACGGCTCTGACGTTGATAAGCTACTTGGAGACCGTGTCAAGCGACGTGATGTATTCATGTCCGTGGTCATGACAATGGTGTGGGAGTACATCTTCACACGCTACCTCTTTGGAATGGACAGGGAGCAACGACAAAAGCTCAAGACTCTAGAGAAAACATTAACAGAAGTTGGACCCCCAGCAGCAGTTGCACAGTGGCGTGCCACAACTCTGACTTTGTTGTCAAAGCGACCGCAGTTTTCGACACAATGCTCACTTGATACAGAAGCAGTGACACACGAAATCTTCAACACCCTCTGCGCACTTCTGTCACCTCCACAAAGCCATCGACAGTCTCTGTTGGCATCGCTTCAACGCGTTATTGGCGTAGCGGTAGACCTATCCGTCCAGATGCGCACACAGCGCTCAGAGTACATCATGCTACCGCCATTACAGCCCGAGTATGACACCAATGGCGATCTCGTACGCAAAGTGCATTTCAATGCAGCTCTCATGAACGAGCGATCAGGCAACTTTGACTCCAACCAGCAACTGGAGCAAGACCGAGCAACAGTGAAGCTCGTACTTTTCCCACTCGTAGTGAAGAAGGGCGATGACTTTGGGCAAGGCGAAGAGGAGGTTGTAGTATGCCCTGCCCAAGTATTGGTCCAAAGTGATTTGGGTAGAGGGAAGAAAGTGGTAAGGGTTATGAGCGGAGCAATGGAGATTGATGATCCAAGTCGCATGAGGAGTCAAAGCAGACAGAGCATTATGAGCTCGCAGATTGGAAGTCAAGCCTTTTAATCTGAGACAGTATGCAGTGCATTGGGAGAGTGAAAAGGCGTTCCTTGGGCAAATCTTAGAACGTGTGTAGATACCAATTTCGTTTTGAACAGCTTATATGAATCGCACTTTTTTAACCATTCAACATGTTTCTCATTCCATAGCTTTCACCTTAACTATAGTATGTCTCCCATTACACCAGGGCATGAAGGCCAGCAGTAAGCTACAGCTTTCACGTGTCACCTCGAGATGCAACGCATGATGACTCGCATGAACCGTAACAAGGAGACCAACCAAAGAGCTTTTACTGCATGATTATCTTATCTCAGCTGTGTCAAGCAGCCTCTTATTGCATGCATATTCAACAAAGTGGCTGGGACAGAACATCATTGCCTACGAAACGCCTTGCTGATCACACTTGGGGAGGCTGGGGGCCTGTGGGGGTGATTCGAGGGGCAGTGACGACAATGTTAACCTTCGAATCTGGCTATGGCGTAATGGGGCCATCAGAAGCGCCAGCCAGCCAGCCAGAAAAAGCTTGGAAAGTCTGATTTAGTCCTTGACACAGGAACGAGTTTATCCTCACCCGTTTGTTCGCTCGTTCGTTCCTCTTGCAAACCCTTTGTCTCTGTATCAGGCGCTAGTCAGCACTTTGTTCCATTGTCGATAGCGAAACCCCCGAAAACCTGAGGCTTACACCAATATCGTTGTTAGTGTCAATGCAAGGCGCGGATAGCGAAGGCTTTATTCAGCTGCCTCCAGACAGACTTGTTTGACCGGTATTCTGTTGCGGCAAAGAAGAGGAAGAGGCGCAGCGAGTTTTGCCGTGTTGTGTCATCTGAGCCTCTGCTAGTTGAAAGCGCTTAGGAGAGGCCGCCATCAGCTTGTGGAGTTCTTATATTTCCCGTGCCCAACCTCCAGGCGCAAGATACTCCCTGCCAACCTTCATCGCGACATCGAACTGTCTTCAATTGCAACTCTCCGAATTGCAAGGTCGCAATAGCATTCCTCGCACCAAATCCATTCCAAACCATACAAGCGAGGCTGCAAAATGTGCCTCATCACCCGACCCAGAGAGGACAAGGTGGTCCGCCGCGAATACGACGAATATGACGAGGCTCCACGCCCGGTCTCCAACTACCACGGTGGTCGTCGCTCAAGCCGTGCGCTCGACAATACCCGCTCCTCCACCACGTACGTGAGGCGCACGACTTCTGTGCCCAGAGAGCGAAGCAGCTACAGTCGCTCGTATAGGGCTTCCAGGGGGGATCAGCGCTATTCGACTGTGTATGTCGAGAGGGAGCCGAGCAGGAGCCGTAACAGTGGTGAGGTCGACTACAGGAGGGTCAGCAGGAGCAGTTATAGGAGATATGATTGATCGGCTTTCCAGTGGAATGAGAGCGGATGTAGTCGGATCTGGAAAGGTCGTGGAATATGCGATATTATTTTCTGGGATATTTATGGAGAAGGCTTCTTGTCTCCTCTTATTTGGAGCGAGCATTTGCCTGGTATATACTTGGGTTCGCTGGTTGACTTGGTCAATCGAAGGATTATTGCTTGTGGGAATACATACATGTACTTCATTTCGGTGTCTACTATGGATAATGATGATGATGTCAATGAACACCATAGTTTTAAAGGAGAACGTACCCTCTTGAGGGCTCGTCCATTGATTCCAAGAAATACCAACTCGTCTTGCAGTGAGTTTAAGATGTACGCACGTCCCCAGCTGAGTGTATACCTTCTAGGTGCTGGGTCACATTGCCAAACTGTAGAACAACATCGTCCAGATCATAATGTGAAAGCAGAAATATAATGGAAACTAGCATTGTCCGTTTGCGTTGCAAGTAGCATATAGTTCCTCATGTAGTGAGCAACTGACTTCATTTTGGGTTCGACTGAAAGCGCAACTTTCAATACTCAATCCTGTTATGCTGCTGCCGACATACATGTTCACGTCCAAGTGGTCATTGTTCAAATAGGCTGATGTACACTACATAAGAGCATGTGGCACTAGTTGTTGAGCCATATGTGTGAAAGTCCGTCAGATATGATTTCGAATCAGAAGAGTATATGCACCAACACAACAGCCTACATCAATGTATTCGACGACATATCCTCTAACTTCCATCACCACAGGGGTAATATTGTATCATGCAATTGCACTAAACACCACGTTCTGCCTTAACCAAGACCCGAAACTGTGCGCCGCGCGGAAACGGAGCTACCAAGACCCTGTCTATGTTTACCTGTGACGCAAGCAGCGCTCCAGCGTCTAAGCCGAGGGGTCGAATAGATTTCGTCCGGGATTTCTTGCAGTGTTGTCTAGCTTTAGAGGGCAACACAGAACACATCACCAGGACCACACCTTTGTTGCCCCCCAATGACGTACTTTCCGTGACTTGCCTTTTTGCCTTGGGTATATGTTGATCTTACTTCTGAAGGATCTACCTCTAGGAACTTACTTTCTCTGAGTAGTAACCTGGTAGCAATTGAATCCACTGCTCTTCCGAGATTTGAAGTGTTCTGGTGAAAGCCACGTCTTGAGTCAATAAAAGAAACCATAACACCCAGAAACGTACAGTTAAGATGTATGTCACCTCCAACCTACGTAGCAAGATTCCACGAAACGCAACATGCTAACCTGTCCGCCCTGGCAGGAACATCGGCCGCTCCCACTCCATCCGCTCCAAGGGCGCCAGCAGCGACTCGCACCATGTGCCCAAGCACAGGTTCGCCATGGCGTCGCTGCGTGGCATCCAGCAGCCTGAGTTGAGCAAGCGGCTCTACAAGCTGATCAAGACCGAGAACCACGCGATCAGCGCACACGAGAACGCCTCGCGCGAGGGCCAGTCGGTCGCCAGCCAGCTGAGCGACTGGGGCGAGAGCACAGAGGACGAGGGCGTGAGCGACATCTCAGACAAGCTGGGCGTGCTGCTGGCCGAGATCGCTGAGCAGGAGGACCTGTATGCTCAGGGCCTTGAGGAGAGCAGGGGCGTGTTGAAGGTGATCAGGAACACGGAGCAGAGTGTCCAGCCTTCCAGAAACCAGAAGCAGAAGGTATGTATTGCTGCATCATTTGATTCCCTTCTCTGGAGCAGGGTAGGTCATTTTTTGGGCTAACACATTGAATGACGGCAGATCCAAGACGAGATCGCTAAGCTGAAGTACAAGGAGCCCGAGTCGACAAAGCTGGTGCAGCTGGAGCAAGAACTCGTGCGCGCCGAGGCCCAGTCCCTCGTCGCCGAGGCGCAGCTCACCAACATCACTCGCCAGAAGTTCAAGGAGGCCTTCGATCTGCACACCGCGGCCATCCTCGAGCGGGCCGAGAAGCAGATCCTGCTGGCCACGCAGGCCAGGCGTCTTGTCAGCATGCTGGACGACACACCTACCGTACCAGGCGAGGAGCGCGCCGCCTACACCCGTAGCGAGGACGCGAGGGAGGTGCTGAACGAGGCTGAGGCCGAGCTCAGGTCGTGGAAGCCAGGGCACGACAAGATCCCCAGCCAGAGCACTGGCGCGCTGGGCGCGAATGCCATGCCTAGTGCTGCCGGCAGCGACCTCACGAGCCCGACTGGGAGCAGCGTGCGGGAGACCGCGCAGCAGCGGGTTGAGAGGCTTGAGACTGCGCAGGAACATGAGGGCACCGCTGGTACAAGCTATGTACCTAGCGCGAACGTGGAGGCTCAGAGCCCACCTTACCCTACTGAGCATGCCACTGTTGCTTAGGCAGTAGGCGGTGGCAGGCTTTGAAGGTACAGGGCAAGACTTCTATATGGAGGGATACATCGCGATTACGAGCTTGGAACTCTGATACGATTTGACGATATCTTATATTATGTACGATTACTAGAACGATTCGATGTTTCTTTCTATGCGACTCGAATGAAAGCTCCCTTTTGGCTTTATAACCTCCTACCCTCCCAATACAAAGCATACCTACCTATTCCCACCGCTTCATCTCCATGCTGCGTATACTTTGTGGCATGGTGTGAGTGTGCAAATCATTCGTCTGGAGCTGGCTGCATCTGGAGTATGCACCCCTTGTCGACCTTTTCATAACACCTGACCCAAACGCCCGGCCCAAAATTGGAACGCCTTTGTTTCTGCAATATACCTATTGTCCAGTGAATTTCCTACTCACCTATCCAACTCAGCCCTGATCGCAGCTCTGATTGGCTCCCACGCAATAATGGTCTGCAGATCCTTAATCGTGTCTGCCTGATTACGCAGGGTTGATCTCATCTCACTGTTGTCATTGAGAAGCCGGATAATTCGATCGTTGAGCATTTGTTCGTAGTCGTTAAAGCGGCGAATATACTGGTTCACGTCGATATTCAGGCGACGATACTGGTCAAGAAGATTCTGCATGTCCCGGATCCGGATTTGCGCAGCATCATTCATTGCCTGCAACTGTGCGCGGTTCGGCCTGTTATCAACGTTTCGGTTGCGACGAAAGAAAGGGAAATGCTGCAGTGGAGCGGTGTTGTCATTTACCTGGTTGCGCTGTGCACGCATAGCTGCGGGCTCACGTGGGGCGTTTGGTGGTGGCTGTAGCACTGCAACTGGAGGACGCGTAGGAGGCACACGGTGAGCAGATCTGCCACTCTCGAAAGCTGGGTGATAAAAGGCATTGTTGGGATGAGTCGCAGCCGTATTAGCAGTACGAGGTCCTTCCAAACCTGTTTGCGATGGAGAAGTATGGGTTGAAAGACTGTTACTTATCTGTGGGATATGAAGTGGCGGTGGAAACTGTTGGAGAGGCAAAGTTGGTGCACGTGTAAGTCCGGTGGCAACTTGAGGGAAGTTGCCGTGTACACGAGTACCAGCTTCTCGAGACATATTTGCCAGATCAAGTATAAAGCCGGCCGGGTTTGCAGCGTTGGCTGCTTCTATCCTCAGCCTTTCTACCTGTTGGAACGATTCATCAAGATTGACGACAACGCCATCATGGGCACGTTGTTCCTCAAGCTGACGGGTCCATATGCTGAAGTCTCTGCGGGCCTGTTCCGGATGGCGCGATAATGGTGGAACGAGAGCATTTCTGCGTCGGTAAATAGGGTCTCTGTGGATTGCAGCTTCGCCGGTAGGTTGCACCCGTCTCCTCCCATGAACGTCAATGACAGTCCGGCAATGAGGGCAGTTCAAGGCCAGGCCATAATTATCCGTTCGAGCTCGACGCCACAGCTCGACGCATTCAGCGCAGAAGGAGCGGCTGCAGACTTCACAACTGATTCTGGTCGTATCTGCCTCGAAGATTGTGGCGCAGATGAGGCAATAAGTGTCGTGAAAGGTCGGAGAGGGTGGTGGAGAAGCCGGACTTTCCAAAGCAGTCCCTTGTGACACTCTTGTTGCTGCTGAGGCCACATCGTTAGGTGTTAGAGAGGCGGGACTCTCTAGAGCATTGTCCGTAGCGTTTGATTCGATGGCTGGCATGATGTCTCTACTTGGCACTGCCAACGCTACTGCCACCGCTGCTGCCACCGCCGTCCGGGACGACTAAAGGTGCGAAACGACTGATCACGATGGTTGATGCTTCTCGTGGTAAGCTGTAGTAGTAATGATGCACACAACTCACCGCTATATGCAGATCAATAAAGATCTAGCGAATGCTTGAGTCTCCTCCTAATACTGTTGCTTCTAGCTGGAAGTGAGAAAGTTCAGAAGTGTACCAAACAACACCTTTGGTTGTTCTTTCTTCGTACGTTCAAGGTAAGATTATGTCGCAGTGAGTAAGTAGCAAGACGTGATACCTACCTAGGTCATCGACCTCCTTTGGGGTCGATCTGGCGTTTGTTCCTGCTTAGCAGTGTTCATGTGGTTTGTTGTCAATGTGTGAAATTACAATGTGCGTGTCAAGTGCAATGTAGCCAGGAAGGTTACTTGGGAAGGTACGTGTGATTGCCTTGTGTGCCTTTCACACCAACCTGAGGCACTCAAGGCAGTCATCATATGCGACATCTTCAGTCCACTATTCAGCATTCTCCAGAAGTACATCGATATGAGTAGACTCAGTGTGCTAGAAGTATCCGACCCATGACTCTGGTCACGAGAGTATGGTCTAGTTCAACAAGTCCTTCTGAGCGACCAACAACCCTTACCAGGCTTGCAGAAGCTGAAGCTGAAGCTCCAAAATTAACAGCTTATAGGTGTACCCGCGGAGACGGCTCCTGGCTGGTTGTCTGACATGTATCTTGTCTTGTTGCTCTGGTCTCTCGTATCCAGGCCTCAGGGATAGTATGTGTTTGCGCGCGTGTGAGGCTTGCAGAGTACCTAAATTGATGAGTCCACCGGTGCTGACTGGAATGACGATGCACGTCAACTGCGAATGGATCCATGAGGTCGTGAGAGAAGGTAGCGCCTCACTGTGGAGGTAGCAACGGGCGCAACGGGCGCAACGGGCGCATCATCAATGCCTAGCTCACACCACGGGATCATACCCTGCCACCATGCTTGTATGACGGGAGGAAGAAAGGGGGACCTTGGAAATTCGCCATCTCCTGATGATTCAGAGTGACTTGTCGGTGTTTCGCCTTGCTGGAGACTATCCAGGTATTCTCATTCCTCACGCGAGAAAGAGCCGGAACCACAGGCTCGCTCTCGCGTCACATGACCCGTAGCGAGTAAACGGATACGGCGACTTTGCTGCGCATCTTGGCATTACTCAGCCTCCCAGCCTGCGCTCATTGGCTGCAGGGCGAAAGCACCACCTACTGCGCGTGCCTGCATTCGGCAAACCTGGTCCCGTACCATTCGCGTCTTTCACTGTTGTCCGCAGGGCAGAACTTCCGTATCATACCATCCATCCCGACTTCATCTCGTAGCTGACTATTACTGCCTCGCTGCTGATAGCTGGAAACGTCCTCTGCAGGCTAGGATAGGTAAGGTAGTGTGGGTGCGAGGGAAAATATCGCAATCCTGCTGTACATGTCAATGGTGGTGACTTCACTCTGCTTTCATTGCTGTCTATAAATCTTCTGCTCGTCTTGACTTTCCTTGTGTTCAGCCTCTTTGTTGTCCCATATACAAGCACACACTCCTATTTGATACACACAGACTTGATTGACCACCTAGAACCAAATACCGATCCACACATCAGAAACATCTGCAAGACAATGGCGTTGAATTGCACAGCCAAGGGCGTCGGTTCAGGCACGATGCTTTCCAGGCAGTCTGCAACACAGGCGATCAGGGTCATCACCAACTCGACATTACCTCTGAATGCCTCAAGAGCCATCTTCGTCAACCCCTCATCCAGGAGGGACTTCTCCACAAGCAAACCAGCCATGATGAAGGAGTTCTTCCCTGAAGCAGACGCACCTCATGTCAAGCGAACCCAAGCGGCATGGCCACATCCAATGTACGCCCAGACACCTCACCCGCAATGAACCAACAGAGATCTCCTAACCAGACTCCTCAAAAACAGCTACACCGAACAGCAAATGCGCGAGGTCCAGTTCGCCCATCGCGACCCCCGCGACTGGCGCGACAAGACAGCCCTGACGATGGTACGCATCCTGCGCTGGGGGCTCGACCTAGCCACGGGGTACAAGCACGCAAAGGCGGTCGCGCTGAACGACCGCGAGGGCGCCGCCGCCGCCAACGCCAAGTACGGCATGACGGAGCGCAAGTACATGATCCGCAACGTCTTCCTCGAGTCCGTAGCGGGCGTGCCAGGGATGGTGGGCGGCATGCTGCGGCACCTGCACTCGATGCGGCGGATGAAGCGCGACAACGGCTGGATCGAGACTCTGCTGGAGGAGAGCTACAACGAGCGCATGCACCTGCTGACCTTCCTCAAGATGGCCGAGCCCGGCTGGTTCATGCGCACCATGGTGCTTGGCGCCCAGGGTGTCTTCTTCAACGGCTTCTTCGTCGCCTACCTCATTTCGCCCCGCATCGCACACAGGTTCGTCGGGTATTTGGAGGAGGAGGCCGTCATGACGTACACGCGCGAGATCGAGGACATCGACGCTGGCCGCCTGCCCAACTGGGCGAAGATGCAGGCCCCAGAGATTGCAGTCACGTACTGGAACATGCCCGAGGGCAAGAGGTCGATGCGGGACCTGCTGCTATACATCCGCGCCGACGAGAGCAAGCATCGCGAGGTCAACCACACACTGGGCAACCTAGATCAGAAGAACGATCCCAACCCGTATGTGAGCGAGTACAAGAAGGGCACGAAGCCGCATCCGACGAAGGATCTGAGCTACTACAGGCCTCATGGGTGGGAGAGGGACGACGCTATCTAAAGGATCAGCGGACGGAGAAAGAGCTTGTTCTATGATTGGGTTTTGTTACGACTTCACGGTCTGAGGGATGTCAGCACCTTTGGCGGGTAGCGGCTTAGGATGGTGTTCAAGGCTTGTTACTCTCAACTCTTACTGGCAATTATTGTCGGTTCATTTTATGGATACCTGGGTGGTTTGGCTCATGCAAGATTGCACGCCGGAAGCGTCAACGTGGGCCGAGTGAGATTGACATGTCATTGTGTTCGACTTTCAAAAGATTTGGAATCCCATTGGCTTCTTTGGCTATCTTCAACCGCTCCCTTTGTAGTTGTTCCTATGTATCGAATCTATCACTGGCGCGATGTGCCATCACGTTGGAAAGCTACCTTTTCAGGAGCGCGTGTCTGCCCAGGCGGCGCCAGCGTTCTCTCATGCGTGCACATGCTAAAGAACGCTGTTCGTTCGAGGAGTCAACTCCATGCTGGAACAACTAGGCGATTGACGAGTGTGGCAGGTGATGTAGCATCGATCGTGTGTTGAAAGCCCAAGCAGCATCCGTAGACCGCGGTTCTGACGCTATACAAATGCCTGGATGCCGGTGATGGCACGTCCAAGGATGAGAGCTGATTACCACCTTTAGCACATGACAGGGGGGTCTGGGAGGTTGTTCGGCTGGCATTGACTTACCGTGGATATCACTCTGGCCCTCGTACGTCTGAGTGACGAACAGGTTCGCCACATGGCGTCCGATGTGGTACTCGTCGCTGACGGCGTTGCCGCCGAAGATCTCTTGCAAGCTGCGCAAAGCAAACGTCAGTACATATCCTTGGAGCCGTACAACACGGCAAAGCTTTCCGATGACTTACTGCCTTGCGTTAACCAAAGCACGGTCGCAGTTCTGTCGCTTGATCATAGAGATCATCTCAGGCGCAGCCTTGCCCTCGTCCTTCAACCTGCCGACCTGGTAGGCGGCCTGGATGCCGAAGGCAGCGTCGGTCGCCGCGTCTGCGAGCTTCTTCTGCACAAGCTGGTACTTGGCGATAGGGTTACCCTTGAATTGCTTCCGCTCCAGAGCATACTCGCGGGCTCTGGCGATACAGTCTTCGAGGGCACCGATGGTGCCCCAGGCGATGCCGTAGCGGGCGCTGTTGAGACAGCTGAAGGGACCCCTCAGACCCTCGACTTCAGGGAACATGTTCTCCTTTGGCACAGGCACCTCGTCCATGTGGATCATGCCGGTGATGGAAGCTCGGAGACCGTTCTTGTCGCCGAGCTTAGGTGTCTCGAGTGTGCCAGGTGGGCATTGTGATCGCTCGATGACGAAGCCACGGATCTTGCCAGTGTCCTGCAACTTGGCCCAGACGAGCAGAACGTCTGCAATGGGAGAGTTGGTGATCCAGGTCTTGGAGCCGCTGAGGCTGTAGTAGCCTTTCTTCGTTGGGTGTGGCTTGGCGACGCTCTCCATGCTGCCTGGGTCACTGCCGTGGTTGGGCTCAGTGAGGCCGAAGCAGCCTAGGATCTTGCCTCTGGCCATGCCAGGAAGGAGACGCTCCTTCAGCTCCTCTGTGCCGAATTCCTCTATCCCTCCCATAGCGAGAGATGACTGGACAGACATGCCTGATCGATACCCTGAATCGACTCGCTCTACGGCTCTTGTGATGAGACCTGATGCTACGGATGAGACGCCTGCGCAGTCGTAGCCCTTGATGGTGGCACCGAGAAGGCCGAGCTCTCCCATCTCCTCGAGGATCTTCTTGTCGTATTCTTCATTCCGATATGCCTCTACAGAAGGTGTTGGTTAGCATTGCACGACTTGACGACGAATGGATGGTTAAAAGTCAACCCACCAAGAACCCGCGGTTGCATCCGCTCCTGGCAGTAAGCTTCTGCAGTCTCTGCTATCGCCAATTCCTCATCGGTATAGTTATGGCTGGCGCCAAGGGGATCTTTCCAATCGAAGGCAACTGGAGTATGGGCATAACGACGACCGACGCTGGCGTTGGCTGGGCGAAGGACTTGCCTTGCCGCTCTGGTTGTGACTGATTTGAACATGGTACAACGCTACTACAACAGGAAACAAATAAGAAGAAGATGTGTGGAGGAGAAGAGGTGCCTGTGCAGATTCACATTGACATTGAAATCTTTATAAACCCGGGCGAGAATTAATGCCACCTCGGTAGTTCGGCTTATGCGGAGCGGGACACCAATTAAGTGAGGGAACAGGTACGTATTCCAGCATCCTGGTCCACGATCGTCCCGCGTGTAAGAAAGCATCACATGAACCACAGAAGATACAATCAGCCTGGAAATGGACAATCTCAAATACCAGAAGATTTTGTGGATAGACTACACCGCCAAGCTCACTCTATATCGTGGAGAGGCAGATAGTCGACAGTAGTACGTGTAGGTGTAATCCCCCAGATCTGCCATCAATAGCACGACGAAGATGTGGGTTAGGCGCGTCTGGGGCGCGTCTGTTGCCAAGAGTCGAGTTCGGGTGCCTTGTTTATGTCTTGTTTATGCCTTACACTAAATTTATGCCAGCCTAGGCAACGCCGTAATGCAGTGGCAATGCGCCTTGTGCACATCTACAACGTGGCCAATCGGTAGAGATATAGGAGTCGGGTACCTGGGTTCGTCACTACTCGTCGACAATTGTCTTGTCCCTCAAATGCTCCGATACTAATGACTGGAACGTTTCAATGGATCAGACACCAACACATGGCCAGGGTCTAGCTGGGTTATATACAGAGGTCTTGCCGCGCATTTACTACAGCTCATTAGGTACGAGCCTGTCGTCAAAGTACGTCAAAGTGCACTCTCTGATAAAAGAAGTCTAGCCTTGGACGAAATCACCCTCGTCATGGATTTGGACAATTCCAGGATGAAGTGGTGCATAGAGCCCTTTTCAACCGCAGGTAGCTAACGTTGATTCAAGAGTTGGGGCTTTGATCTGATATGTCGCATTCTCATGCACTCAGTGTACCTTCTCGCGACCAAAGTAGATGGTTCGTCGAGGGTTTGCTCGCTCTTGAGCGACCCAGCCTGATGTTGGCAGAAAGGCCGATCACCTTCTCGGGAGAAGGATGTGAGTCTCTTCGGTGCAAATGGTACTCCGGTTGGACTACAGAAACAATGCTTCCCTTGAGATATCGACACCTTGGAGGTCACAAAACATATGCTGGAATGCATCTTCAGAGCTGAGTGGAACTTCGCGACCATCCTTGACGGAGAGAGCAGCAATGGTACACATTTAACCCCCTGCACATATAGCCGGGCCACCACCTACGAAGAAAAGCTTAGAGATAATTGGAGCAAATGTGCCTCCAGAATACTCTACGCACATGCAGTGCACATCACAGCACAGCACACGGCATATGGGTCTTCGGGTGTGGCTTTCTCCAGAGTGGAGGGATTGTCAACTTAAATTCGACCCTTGCACATCCACATATACATGTGTGTGCGAGTGTGTGCACATATAAATACCGTATACATAGCTCAACCATGCGCTGTGGTAGGACAGGATGGCATCTGAGAAAACCGCAGTGACACCTGCTGCATCCCATCATATTGCTCCCTAGCATCACCGGTTAAATTAGGAGTTGCTCGTATGCAACGTACAAATTATCCAGACCGGTTACTGAACTGCAACAATTCCCCTCGTAGGCGTGAAATGGTGCTGATGAGGATTGAGTTGGACAGCATCTAAGCCATTCAAGATATAGACTTCAGCAGTGGCATAGTCACCAGATTTGTTTTGCTGTGGAAATACAAAAGCTTTTCTTGAGATATCGATCCTAGATACTTGAGGCCACCAACCTGCAGCTCGGAATCAAACATCTGGTGTACAGCAGCAGCAGTCTTCGCCTGCTTGACTCCAGTATTTTCGAGGTACCACAAGATTCAATTTCATACATCTAGTCTTTAAAAACCCCGCCGGTTAAAAGCTATGCTCTCTGATACTCTAGCAAGGATGCCACTCAGCCTTAGCAACCTTACGTAGGGGTTGTCTTCGGATCAAATACAACATACACACACAATATAGAGCTGGTGAAACAGAGGCATTGAGCCACCCATATATGAGGTTTGGGCCTATGTTAACTCTGCTGTGATGTTCAGGAAGCTGCCTATGGTGGGTCGGAGAGCCGCGACATTATGGCCCGTGCACACGCGTTGGTTTGCACGCGTTTACTACCAGGCACCCACGTCGTCACCCACGGAAGCGGACTTTACCGTCAGCGTCGAACAGGGTCGTTCTCAATTACATTGCCTCTCGTGGAATATCAGGAAGATCATGGAAAGAGATAGCCAGTCTCAATTTGATAAATATTCAGAGGGTATCTTGATTGTCAAATCTCCCTTACGTTAGTGCCTGTCGTTCAGACTACCACAATTTCTACCTGCACTGCACTTTGGTGAGATCGTCGAGAGCGCCACCTTCATAATGGGTATCAAGAGTGAGTGCTTCATCATTCGTTCACGGCAGGCATTATCACTCACCAAAACGGCGTATAGACTTGTACCAAGTGCTCAAAGAGCATTGCCCAGATTCCATCAAGGAAGGGGAAATCAAGAACCAGTTCGGAAGAAAGGTTGCCATCGATGCATCAATGTCGCTTTATTCGTTCCTCGTGGCTGTGCGTAGCGATGGTCAGCAACTCATGTCAGATACTGGTGAGACCACTTCCCATCTGATGGGTATGTTTTACCGTACGCTGCGAATCGTGGACAACGGCATTAAGCCACTCTACGTTTTTGACGGTGCGCCTCCCAAGCTCAAGAGTGGTGAGCTGGCCAAGCGTTTCCAACGAAAAAGCGAAGCTCAGGAGCAGCATGAAGACGCGAAGGAAGTTGGTACTGCAGAGGATGTCGAGAAGTTTTCAAGGCGTACGGTTCGCGTTACCAGGGAACACAACGCGGAAGCCCAGCGTCTGCTCAAGCTCATGGGTGTACCATACATCATTGCTCCTACTGAAGCTGAAGCCCAATGTGCTGTGCTTGCTCGCGCAGGCAAAGTCTACGCTGCTGCTAGTGAGGACATGGACACACTGACCTTCAACTCGCCTGTTCTCCTGCGCCACCTCACCTTTTCAGAACAACGTAAGGAGCCTATTCAAGAGATCCATCTCGATAAGGTGCTAGAAGGGTTGGAGATGGGTTTGGACCAGTTCATTGACCTTTGTATCCTCCTCGGCTGCGACTATGTCGACCCTGTCAAGGGTATTGGGCCCAAGGTGGCCTTGAGCCTGATCAAGGAGCACAAGACCCTGGAAGCTGTAGTTGAGCACATCAAGAAAACCGGCAAATTCACATTCCCAGAAGACTGGCCCTATGCAGATGCTCGCCTCCTCTTCCTCGAGCCTGATGTCAGAAAGGCCGATCACCCAGACTGCGACTTCAAGTGGGAATCGCCAGATATTGATGGCCTAGTCAAGTTCCTAGTCGAGGAGAAAGGCTTCAGCGAGGACCGTGTGCGCAGCGCAGCTGCCAGGCTACAGAAGAATCTCAAGAGCAGCCAGCAGAGCCGTCTAGAAGGCTTTTTCAAGCCAAAAGAGAAGACTGAAGAGGAGAAGGCCAGTTTGAAGCGCAAGAATCAAGAGAAAGTCGATGAGGCCAAGAAGAAGAAGAAGCTTGATGAAAAGGCTAAGAAGGAGGCTAAGAGTAAGCCCAAGATGAACTCTTAGTGGCCCAGAAAGGCTTCGACGGCTGGTGGATGAGTTTTATTGCGATAGGGATTCCTGAAGACGATGTCATGGCTTATTCTTTGACTTTTTCTTGGCGACCACCAATGTGTTAACAGGGTAGCGTGGCGTTATACGAGTCAAACAAGATTTTCACAAACGAGAGGTGCGAAGATGCAGGCCTCTATACATGGTTCAGAGGGGTAACTGAAAGATCTTCGGTCTGTACCAAAAATGCGAATGTTATTACCTAGGTATTCTATTCTATTTCCTCGCCACCGGGTAAGGGGGCCCTATGCAGAATGTTTCTTCGGAATAGCTGAGCTGCAGAGCGTTGCGGAAGACGTTTCATTCACACTCCCCCCTCCCATCTATGTTCACTCCCACTTACGCAGCGCATACCTATACCCAATAGCTTACCGGATGGGTGTTTCAATCCTGTAACCTTTTTCCGGTCGCACAATACCGTCGTGTCGATTTCTGCACTATGTCTTCTCTTTCCTTCGCTATTTGTACTCCTCCACATGTAAGCACCCACGAGTTCTCAGTGCAACCGCTGGGATATTATATTAGGCAAACATCATTAAGAGCAGGTACGTTGTCAGATTTTACGCAGATTCCTACGTCCTCTACTCACGTACACCTGCCAGGGTACTGCAGAAGCTTCAGTTACGGTATATTCGGAAAAGACATTATCTAGCCAGTCACATATCATCTTTCGTACATCGTCAAGCACACGAAGGCCAACCTATCAGAACTCTACAGCACAGCTCCAATCCCAAAGGAACATGGACGGCTTGGGCTCAAGTGGCCAAGTGCAGCATGCACCGCAGCCCTCTCGAAGAGACTCTGGCTGCGGGAGTGTAGCATCAATCGCGTGCACCATTGAGAAGTTGGAGGATGATGTTGCCGGTGCGGATAGCAAGAGCAATCTTGAGCAAAAGAGCCTGAAATGCCGGATCTCGAAAGCTGTGGCATGCTTATCGCCCAAGTGGATTTGGAAGAAGATCGTAAGTTATTCCGCCTCTTGGTCAAGTTCAGCCAGCCGTATAGTAGTCCAAACACTCACTCATGGGGTTTAGAAGTGCAAGCTCATAGCCAAGAAGCAATGCCAAGCTGCGGAGTCTCATGAGAAGGCATTAGAAAAGACAGCTTCGTCAAGTGACAGCTCGCCATACTACGACTATGATTCCGTGTATGACGGACGGCCAGGCAATGCAGGCGGTACCAGGGCCGGGCGTACGTCTCAAGATGCGGACAGTCTGATGTTTAGCGTTCCCCGGGGTCGCAGCTGGATCAGAGAGCGGTCTAGCTCATTGACTGGGGCAGAGTATGATCTCTGGTTAGCTACGCAGGAAAGTGATTGAGTCCGCCTAAGCATCATTGCCAACGATCCAGCTGGCGCATGTGGCGATAGGAGTCCTCTGAATGAGGATCGGTGAATGTCTAATGGAGATGCCGGCGGGGGACCCTACCTGGACATCGAGACGACGCGGCAAACTCACTGTGGCGCTATGCCAGGTTGTGGACGCCCATGGAAACAAAGCATGAGGACAGTAGCGTGTGAGGTGCGCTGTGAATATACCTATCCGCAACTTGCGGTAACAGCCTAAGCCCAGTCGAATTCAATTGTTGCAGGTCAATACCTAGGTACTCATATCTGTAGATGTGTCGGTGAGCTCCAACTTGCACTGGGACAATTGAGCACAGCAGCGCCAAGACCATATGCACGGATCATGACGACTCAGCCAATCAGAGCGACGATGAAGTAACCATTCAGGTACACCTCACATCAATCTTCACTCTTGAGCGAGACACCAGGTACGCCCACTTTACCAACCCCAGCACAATGGCATCCAAGTTTGCGCTATGGGCGCTCCGAACCAGCGCGAGGACTCTAAGAAGCTCTAAGCAGCAGCAGACGCGCAGCCTGAAGGTGTCTGCGGTCCAGCGCAGCGACAGTCTCAATGTTGTATGTATCAGCCATTGGGCGTATAGGGACAAGGTGTGCTGGAGTTGACCAACAGCGCAGCACCGCAACACCGACTACAACAACCCCTCGATCCCTTTCAAATTCAATGCGCAGAACGAGAAGCTCATCCAGGAGGTGCTCGCCCGATACCCGAGCCAGTATAAGAAGGCGGCAGTTATGCCACTGTTGGACTTGGGACAGAGACAGCATGGTTGGACCAGCATCAGTGTCATGAACGAGGTTGCTCGGTTATTGGAGATGCCGCCGATGAGAGTCTACGAGGTGGCTACTTTCTACACAATGTACAACCGCAACCCAGTGGGCAAATTCCACGTACAGTGTTGCACTACGGTATGTTTGTGATAACATTCTACGCTTGGCGGCGGTGTGCAGTGACTAAATGATGACTGTTTGCTGACAATTGATCAACCGTAGACCCCTTGCCAGCTGAAGGGCAGCGACGGAATCATGAAGGCGATCGAGGAGGAGCTCGGAATCCACCACGGTGAGACCACCTCGGACAAGATGTTCACGTTCACCGAAGTCGAATGCTTGGGCGCTTGCGCCAATGCTCCAATGGTCCAGATCAACGACGACTACTATGAAGACCTGACCCCAGCAACCACTAAGTCACTGTTAGCGGCATTGAGGGATGCTGCCGAAAAGACCGGCGCTGGTGGCATGTCACCAGGCCTACCAGGTATGGACGGCCAGGATGAGGCATCAGGCCAGGCAGCTGGTGAAGGTACGCACATCCCTGAGCAGGGCAGAGGGTACGCGGCACAGGGAGTCAAGATCCCAGCACCTGGCCCACTCAGTGGAAGGGAGAGCTGCGAGCCAAAGGGCGGCCTGACTTCGCTCTCAGGCGAGTTCTGGGGCAATGAGACGCTGAGAAAGGATGGTGCTCTTGACTAGAAAGCTTTCGTTTCCTCTTTGTAAAGATGTAACATACAGATCTACTGCTGATCCAACGTCACCAGTCCAGATTGACCATGTTTCACAATTTCCATGCATTGCTGGACTTGTGCTTTGTTTATTGTCGCATTTAATAGAGCCGAAGAAGCTGGTCCAAATGTATGAGCATTCAGACTATTAAAGTTGGCGCTTGATATCACTGGAATCCACGGCTTTCGCACCCTCCTCAAAGTGTACAGCCTGTGTTTTGCCACGTGTAGCACCTTCACGACGGACCAGGATGATACGCCTTCCACAGTACTAAGAATCTCAGGCACAGATATCTTGCCTGATCTCGATTATGTTCATTTCTCTCCATACGACACTCAGCCGAAACCAGATCCGACCTTCGAAGCGAAAACTGCTAGACCTTTTGACCCAGTAGCTCTTCAGGAACCCGTCACTTCAACTAGACTCGACTCCAACCAGCAACACGCCATGAAATTTCTCCTCAACGCCTTGTGCATCTTCGCGGCTCTCACTCTGCTGCCGTTCTCGGTGGGACAGAAAACCAGTATTATTACAACCGTCGTACTTCCAGACATACGCCACTGACATTGACACGACAGGGACCCTTCCCACTCCAATAGCCCTAGGAGCTCGCTCACTGTAGGAGAGTTATGTCAAGGGAAATTTAGCATATCTTCTCGGCTGGTAGATCACTGGCATAGCGGGCTCCACCAGCCAGCTCGAAGCAGTCTGTGAGGGGTTTCGCTTGGTCTATTATGGGAAGTGGAAGGTTGTCGGCCTGATACCCCAGTTCATTGAGCGTAAATCCACTGCATATGTTTTCTTGACATTGTGATGAGATTGACGTCTGGGGCACGATTCAGTGCCTATCTGTGGGAACGTTTCAAGCACCCCTACCCCTGGCGATCTTGTGCCTCACCAGATCTTCTACGAGACAAATGTCTTGCTGACCCAGTTGCTATGCTCATTCAACGTCAGCACCCGGGCAGAAGCATACGGCTATCTTTGCGCCAACATCTAATGCAACCTCCTATCCAACGTATACCTCAACGATGATCGCATCATGGCGACTCTGTGCAAGGAGCCAGGTATCGATGCTGGCCCTACTTTACAACTCCCTCTGATGTGGCTGAACCTGACAACTCTGAATACCTACCGAGACTCAATGAGCACTTTGTTTGGCCTAGGAATTGTGGCTACCGCTAGGAATAAGACTGAGTTGGATGTGCTTTGTCGAAGCATCCGGATGGGTAATGGAAGTCTAGTAGCTGAGATGCTCAACCCACCAGTGGTCAACAACGCTGTCTGTGGCCAGGATACACCATCGCTCGTGAGAGCAGCAAGGGATTTGATCGCGAATCAAATCTCAGTAACATTCCTGGAAGTTACATCTGTCATGAGCGATGCACTAGGCTATCTAGAATGGCTGTGCTCTCATCTAGATGCACATTCCATGGACCTCCTTGGCATGATCGGATCTGAAGTGAAACTGGCACTTTGCGGATTAGTTGTCCTGGAGGAACTCAGAGCGCAAAGGAACTCCTGAAGGAATCCCGCTGTTGTCCTGATTGTACTCGCAAGACCGTCCTTTGTACTCGCTAAAACGCTAGGTTCGATTGTCTCTCTGTCCACTAGGTTCTTGATAGACTACATGACATTTAGAGTTGGGTGTTGTGTCTCATGCTGATGACGCCCTGCTGTGACGGTGACACCTACTGCATTACCCACGCAAAGCTGCGGACTAGTGATGTTCCACGTCATTGTGCAGGATTGCCTGATGGTGAGGGTGAGCGAGGGCTGCCTGGGCATGGCAAAACAAGTTACCCATGGTTTCCCCCCTCTCTCATCCGCCTTTCCTCATTCATCCCGTTCTTGTTTACCTCGATAGAAGCTCGAAGCAGCAAGATTATCTATAAATTTGCTTGGTACGAAACGCACCGCCGTTGGAAAGGATAAGGTACCAAAGCACCATCACCCGCCGGCGCTTCGAGCCAGCCCAGCAGCACCTGAGGGGCACACGCTCCGGCCAGCACGCAGCTTCGTCATCGAGCCTGCTGCCGCCGCCCCCGCCGCAATCTCCTCTGCCTGCGCCAAACTCACCACCAGGCTGACAGCGCTCCGACAATCAGGCTGAATTTGACTCTATCCCACGAGCAACTGTGACTGTATAGCGCGTTGATCTCTTGCAGGAGATAGAGTGGACTGCTCTGGCGATAGCACCCAAGCGCCATCGAGACGGTATCCTTGTCCTCGCACAGTGCCCAGCTGTCATCACGCCTCAGCGGTTGTGTTGTCGTGCTTGAGGCGTAGGTGTGTTGGCAAGGCTACCTGGCCTGTACTATCCTGTCGCAGGAGTCTTACGCATCCAGAAACGTATCTGCACAGCGCGCCTAACTTGGACCGCCTACCTACCATATAATCCATCCGCGAACGACATAAATCGAGCCACCCTACCAGCGACACTTGCACGGTAACACGTCCTAGAACTACATCATGTCGGTCAGAGGTGAGCGTATCGTCTACCGCGAACGCAGTCGGGAGCGCGACTGGGATGAGCCACGACGTAGCTACACAACGGTCAAACGCTACGCTGTCCCAGAGCGCAGGCCATGGGAAGAGGATGAGGCGGAAGAGAAGAAGATTGTCATCAGGCGTTCCGAGCGCAGCGAAGCCCCAGCACCGCCTTCTCCGAAAAGGGAAGAGAGAGACAGGACTGAGATCGACATCCACATTCGGGATCGCGATAGCCACGCTCCCGCCAGAAGTGTCTACCGTGACGATGATGTCAAGTCGCACGTTAGTGAGCGATTTCTAGAGAGAGATCGGGAAGACATCAGGCGCGATATTTCATATCGTGTGATCGATCGTGAAGACGACACCTTCGTTCGCGACCGGTCAAGAAGTGAGCTAAGAGAGGGCGATCGCACCGCTGCTCGTGGAACATCCCGCGACACTCGAATTGAAGAGTTTGAGTTCAGACGCGAGCGCGAGCGCGACCACTCTCCTGGAGGTCGTCGCGAGACCATCGTGCGCCAAGCTGATGATGGTAGTCTCTACGAGGTCCAGAGGTATACTAAGAACACTGAATACTTCCAACAGCCGCAACCTATTGTAATCAGGGAATCCTCACCACGGTCGCCACAGCCAATTATCATCCGTGAAGAGCGTCGCGAGCCTAACACGCAAACCATCATCATCAGGGAACGCGAACGAGAGCGTGAACCGAACTACGAGTTTGTCGAGCGTGAAGAGACTAAAGAGAAGGAGATGTCAGTTGTCAAACGTGAAGAGACTCCTCCACCTGAGCCTGTCAAGGAACAGCCACAGGACTACTACTATGAACGTCGCGTACGCGAGTATGAGCCACGCCATCCACCTGACCGAAGACGTAGCAGGCGGCGAGACGATGAAAGACACAGTGACGATGAACGCTGGGAACGTCGGTCTGTACGACCCAGGGACTCCGCCAGTCAATACTCTGATGACAGTTACGAGTACGTCAGCCGCACCCGTACTGTAGAAGAGAACGGCAGGAGCAGGTCACCGCACCACAAGCGTCACCTTGCCGAGGGCGCTATTGCTGGCATTGGTGCTGCCGAGATCTTGCGCCATCATAAGAAGAGTAAAGGCGAGAGTCCTGGTGGTCGAGGCCGATCGATCGTCGGCGGCGCTGCTGTTGGTGCTCTCGGCGCTGAAGCGCTCAGCCGAGTTAGTCGTAGCTTGAGACGTGGCTCTCGCTCGAGGAGTAGAAGTTCGGATTATTCACACAGGCGCCGCAGGAGGCGCCATTCAAGGTCTCGTTCCAGGTCTCATTCCAGGTCACGGACTCACCAACTGGGCTCGCTTGCCGCTATTGCGGCTGTCGGTGCCATTGCCGGCTATGCCCTCAAAAAGAGTGGTAGCAACAAGGAGACGGTCATCGTCAATGAAGGGTACCCTCCAGGCCGCTCTCGTTCTCGACGCAGGAGACGCTCTGTTGACAACTCGGTACTTGAGCGCGATCCCAGTAGAAGCGCTTTGAATCCCGAACACCGTAACCGCCGTATTGCACAGGCTGGTCTCGCCTCTGCAGCGGCCGCCGGCATTTGGGAAAAGGTCAGATCAAAGAGCAGAGGCAAGTCTCGTGAGCGAAGCCGCATCCGTACTGGAGTCCCGATAGCAGCGGCTGGTCTCGGCGGTGCAGCATTGGCAGGTTTGTATGAGAAAAAGAAGGCTAGCAAGGAGGCGACTCGAGAACAAATCGTCGCTGATGAGTTGAGCCGGGGAAGGCGTAGGCGTAGCCGGTCCAGAAGTAGGTCCGTTCCTGCATCTTCGCGATATACCGATGATGGTCGCGACGCTGATCACGGCGGAATGATAGCATATGGAGAGGGTCCCATATATCCTGATGCGGTCGACCATGGCTACTACAGCGAGGAAGAGCCTGCAAGCTACAGGCGTAGGGGAAGCTCAGCGAGTAGCCCTGACACGAGACACCGCTCCAGATCGAGGAGCAAGAGTCGAGGCAAGAATTTGGCACAGGCTGGTGCCGCGGCTGGCGTTGCAGCAGTTGCAGCGCATGAGATCGGAAAACGTAACGAGAGAAGAAGACAGGCCAGTCGGTCAAGATCAAGAAGTCGTGAGTGATACATACTGCTGTCTCATCCTCGCCATGGAAGCATGATACTAATACTACTTCAGGTCGACGTGAGGATATGTACGAGAATGATCCTGCGTACGGGCCACCTCAATACCCACCTCAAAATGCGGAAGCTTATCCATCATCTAACTATTTCCCGCCACCACCAACTCAACCAGAAGGTTATGTTAAGAATGAGCCAGAGTATGAACCGTCACATAATCCATACCCTGCGTATAATCCAGCAGACTGGAGCAATCAAAACACCCAGCAGCATCAACCTGTCTACGACCAGAGTCACGGTCAGTATGGCCAAAGCAATACGACGCTTGGGGCACCCTATCCCAACGATACCTTCGCCGGCGATGTGAGATACGAGAACCCTGGTGCTTACGGTCAGCAACCTGGCTACGGTCAGCACCCTGGATATGGCGAAGGGTATGGCGGTGCAGCGAGAGGCGGTAGGAGGGCAAGTCACCCTGATGATGTGAGTTCACCCATAGAACGCGAGCAACCGAGGCAAGGTGGTGCGGCATCACCATTAGAGATGCCACCGCCACCGCAATCACATGCCTCGGCAGCTCAATCATCTCAGGCTCATCAAGCGGGTACGTCAAAGTGACACCTGCAAATGAGAAAAACGGTGCAACATCTGGATCATATTTGCTAACTCGGTATCTAGATGGTCTAATGCGCGACGAAGAGCGGCCCTCCCGGTTTGAACGCCGAAGCCGGAACGAAGGGCCCAGCAATACCGCCAATGGCGATCTTCAAAATCCCACCAACGACACAACAGAACAAAGACCGCGGAGCACCAGCAGAGTGAGGTTCGACTTGAATAACAATGAGACGTTCTCATTCGAGGTGCCCCAGTCGCGAGACTTCCCTTCAGACGAAGAAACGAAACGCAAGGAGGAGAGACGAGAGCGCCGCCGCCGTCGACGTGAGGCGCAAGATCGCGGTGATGACAACGACCGTCCTCGTGAAAGCAGTAGGGACAGGGACCGACGCCGCCACAGCACCTCGGAACTGTCAAACTATCAAGGCAGCGATCGTGGGCCACCAAGAGAACCAGACAATAGAGACGGCTACGATAGCGACGGCACGGTGGAGCTCCCCTCTCGCTTCGACGAGCAGGGCAACAGGAAAGCCGACGCAGACGCAGACGACCCGCTCGCCTCCAAGATCCAGGAAATGCTGGAAGGCAAAGGCGGTTTCGGCGGCATCTTCCGGAGCCTCATGGGTGATCGCGGCGACAGCGGCAGCGAGAGCGGGAGACGCAGGAGCGACAGCGACCGGGACGATAGACGCAGGCGGAGATAGTGGGATGACTTACTCACACATTGTTGGGGGAGGATAGCAAGCAGTGGAGTTTCGTCCGTGGCTACGTGGAGACGGTTGCGGATCATGTTTCAACATGCCCTTACGAAGCATTCGGTCCTCCCCCCAATAAACCATTCCCTTTTACGGTGATAATGATTACGACGAAAGAATCATGATGATACACGGTAGCTATGATGGGATATTGTCACTTGCAATTCAGATCTTCTATCTCTTATTGCCTCTATCTCCTGTAAGGCTGGTCTATGGGCCTGTCAGTGCATCATGCAACTATCCTGAGCTACTGAACTAGTGTGCCTTTAGACTAAGTGTTCGGTGGCTGTCGACTCTCCTTACTATATACTTGTCTCATGCTTTCGACATAGGAAGCTCATTGATGGTCATAGATGGACGGAGAACATAGCATGCAGACGAAAGGAGCTCGTGCGTAGCGCAGTATAGCAAGCAAGCAAAAGCGCCATGTTTGGCAAAAGATTCTGATCCTGATTTCAGTACCGGATCCAATACCCCAGTCAGCCCCATTTGGAACGCACTTCGCTATATATGCCGTAAATTTTGGACAAGAACATGAAAGGGATGTCCACTGATATTCATGAGAAATCAGCCGGAGAATCAATACAATTAGGCAGTCAGGCAGTCAATGCTGCAGCTGCACTTTTCAACAGTATGAGATAAGAATCTCAGCCAAACATCATGTAGTGGCCAAGACGTGAAGTGGAATTGAAGCTGCCTCGTCTCCTGTTCCCTTCGGAAAGCCGATAGTATAATCTCGCCTTCAAATCCTCCACTTCGGCCTCTCCTCCTCCGCAGCAGCAGCCATGGCCTTGCCGACGTCGAGCGTGCTCATCGGTCGCTGGGGGACGATGCTGATCCTCTTCGCGGCGTTCCTGGCGCTGTTTGAAGCGCTGGGGTTGCCGAGTACGGAGGCTGGGCGGGTGGCTCTCTCTCCCGCAGGCCGGGCAGGCAGCATGCTGCTCCTGCGCCCACTCGCCATGACGCTCACTGGTCTGGCGCGTGCGATGCTGGGTGACTCTGTATCTGCGTCGTTGCCGCCGTCGGAAAAGAGATCCGGACCGCGAGACTGGCGGAAGGCAAGGGAACTTTGGCGGCCTGTGGTGTTGTTGCCTGTGGTGGCGGATGATGATGAGGCGAGGCGGGAGGCGGGGCGTGTGAGGGTTGTGGAAGGAGGCTTGGAGGGAGTTTGCTGTGTTGTTGTTATTGTTGTTGTCGTGGTCGTCGTCATTGGTGGTGAGGCGATGACAGGGATTGGGAGGCTTGATTTCCGCTTTGGATTGTTGAATTTGGAGAATTGGGCAGACGGTGTCGAGGGGCTTGAGTAGTGGAGGCTGCTAGAAGGTCTTGTTGATGTTGAGGAGGGTGTGAGGGATGTGTGGCGGCCTGTCGGAGTGCTGCTCGAGACTGGGTTTGAGACTGAGCGGAGGTTGTTGCTCGTCCGCTTGTATACAGGCGTCTTCACGTAGGGAGACGGTTCGGTCGCAGACAGAGGTGGGAAGTCATGTGTTTCCACCCTAGTTGATGTGCTCCATCGAGGCTTGCTCGGATCGACATTGAGTGGCGACCGACTGGGCCACTGTGACTTTTTCGTTGCTGATTCGGATCTTGCTGCCAGAGGTGAAGGGCTTGTGCTTAGGGCTCGATCCTGACCTCTGATGGTGAGGCCGAAAGACGTCCGATTAGGCATTGAAGAGGTACTGCCAATCCTGCTAGAGGGCCGCGGCGACACCTTACTCGGCCGGCTACTGCCGAAGCTGCCCTGTCTGCTCTTGCCGGGAAGCAAGGGCGTTGGCGTCCGTGAGCCTTGGAAGGAGTTGTTCCTACTGTCCGTAGTGCCTATAACGCTACTCGCTGGGCTTGAGATTGGCGTGTCTGCACTTTCCCGCATACTGCTTGCCAAGCTCCTGGAGGGCTCGGAAGATATGACTGTACTCACAGAGTCGCGCAGTGTGGTATCTGTGTTCTGCTTCCTCGTCACATCCTCGAGCAGGATGTCAATATCTGCCATGTCTGACTGGAGAGTAGACCACATTCTCTTCATGTCACTCTGTAATCGCAAGATCTCCCCGTTCAATGTCAAGCGGTCCTGTACTCCTCGGTCGATGATTGCCAGCACTCGCTCTATCGCTGGCCCATAGTGTGTCTTCTTGACCTCATAACTTTCAATCTTGTTGGTCAGGCTAGGCATGTGGCCAGCTTGCTCGCCGTTCTCGAGAGCCAGTTTAAGTTTGTTGTAACTCCTGATGACCGACTTGTACATCTTAAGTGCTTGGCGTCCTGCGTTGCGGAAGACAAGAACCCATTTGTCCTCACCGAGTTCCTTTCGTAAGGACTCCGCATCGGCCTCCAGTTTCCTCCATTGTCCTTCAAGTTGCTCTCTTCGTAATTCAAGATCCTCACCTGCCGTTGGAAAAATTTGACTTCCTCGGATGTTGAACTGTGACAAGCGCATTGGCAGAAAGTCGAGTGACGCCCTCAGTGGCTGCATGCGAGCGAACAAAGCGAGCAAGGTGTTCTCGTTTGATTCTTTGCTATCTTGATTCGGCAAAGATTCCAAGGGTGATGTTGGCGAGAATGGCTGTAATAAGCTTAGATGACTGCTCGCTTGCCCTTTGCTGTTTGAATGGTTGGGTTGCTCCTCAACAATGGTTTCGAGCTCGTTAAGGTCAATCCCTTCGTCAGTCTTAGTAGCGAGGACGCTCTCTGTACCATCGTGTCGTTTCTCCTCCATCTCAAACACAAGTCGATTGAGCCCTTGCAGCTCTTGCCCAATCTCCCCAAGGACAGTGTTCCACAGCTCCTCCCATTCCATTGCAATTTCTACTTGAGCCTTGACACCCCTGAGAGTTTCCTTGATCTTGTTCCAACAGGTGATGATACCATCCATCTGCAACACACTCCCAGTCAACTCATCCATTGATAGGGTGGCCAGATCAGGACGTGTTTGTAAGCGCTCAATGGACAAGATGTACACCTGCACCAGGCCTTCGAATCGATTGATGGCCTTGTCGACATCCTCTATGCCTTCTCTCCCTCCAGCAGCCGCCCACTCAACATCGTCCTCCGCATTCAGACCATTCAGTACATCACTTGCTTTCCTGATCCATACCATGATCTGCTCGGACGCATCAGCGAGGGCTTTGGCTGCGTCAGTTGCGGTGGGGAGCGAGGCGATGCGTTTGGCGAGCGAGCTGGCATCTGGTAGGCGCATCGACGTGAGTTTCGACAACTGGCCTTCGAAGCTGACTCTGGACAGGGTGTATATCGAGCCTGCTCGTGAAATTCCAGAGCCAATGAAGTCACTGTCGCTAGCATTGAAGTGATCGCTACTGTCATTGCGCCTTATGTGTGCATAAGGTATATTTTCGTTACTGTCAGTCCTTGGGGGAGGCGAAGGTGGCATCGTGGGCGTCGCTGCAGTGTGGTTTTGAGTGACGGAAGCGGCGGCCGGCGGTCGAGGCGTAGGGCTCAGTGGTTCCTTCGTACGCAGGTTGAGTCTGGTCTTGTTGCCTTCAGGCAGACGGTATTTGTTGTAGTCATGCAGTAGGCGGTCTGCGTTCTCATCGCTGTCAGATCCGGCAAAGCCTTCGCTGAAGGAGAGGATGGACGACGCATCGGTCTCGAAGACTGAATGCTCAGTGTCTGTCAGAACGGGCCCGCCGTCGAGTCTGACGCCGCCAGAGGTGGGCATATCAGACTAGGAGCAGCAGCCCTGGTGGGCAGTGACCCTACTACCCCCAACAGCCCAATGTAACGCTCCTCTTCCTTCTTCCCTTGTTGCCTGCCCTTGATGCGCCAATGCGCAGTGTATGCTTTGCTTGCCCCAACCAGTTCAATATTGTTCTTGCTATAGCCGTTCTTCTGATCGTGCTGCGTTTCTTCCAGGTACCAGATATATCGTCACTGTTGTCGCAGAAGGAGTCGTGTTATGTAACACACCTCTAATGTCGAATGCTGAAGCCTGGCAGTGTCTCCAATCGGGAAAGATCTGCTGCAAACCACAAGTCAGACTCCAGTTCGCACACCGGACAAGACACTCCAGAACAACCTCCGCAGCACCACTCAATCCCTCAATGGCAGGCATCCCGGTTTCAAAAGAAGCATAATCCACTTACATCCCTCACACCCTCACCAATCAAGCAAGTATCACAGGGTCCGAGGTCGTATACGTAAAACACAGCCGACACCCTCCTCTCAATTTCCACTCAGATTTCAACCAGGAAATGGTGATGAATCAATCCAATCGCCTCACAGAAAGAGCGTAATACAGCAACAGCCAAGTCTCAATCACAAGAAAGTAAAAAGTCAACAAACACGGCAAAGCTAACGTGAGATGCCAGTCAGTCAGTCAGCCAGTCTGTCAGTCCGTCAGGCATTAAGATTCCCCAGGGTAGGCCAGGATAGGGCTGACCAGCCGGCAAGCAGCACAGTCAGTGTGTTGATCCCGACGCGCGACGAGGACGCGCGCGAAAAGCAGCAAGCCCCCATGCCGGCCGTCGTCACTCTACCTCCTCTTCTGTCTGTCTGTCACGCCCTTCTCCGCGAGCGATCATGGGCTGACCCTGTCCAACCGTTTGCTTCGCTGTGGCTTGAGCCCAGACATCCTACTAGGGCCGCCGCCCCTAATGGAACAAGTGACGCTAGTGGTGTAGGTCTAATGCATTGAGCTCTTAGGTACTCGCGCACAAAACACAGAGTCCAACGCATCAAGACAGCCCTTATCATTTGGCGGGTGAGTTGGGCTTCAGTCCGAGTTTATGACTGTTCTGGTTCGATTGTAGATGGAATTGATTGCTGGCTGGGCGCTTGCTACATGGCCGCAGTCGAAGCATCGACACGATGTGGATATGTACATGCATAAGTATAAGTGGTATTTGTATGATTTTCGTGGCGAGACATTATATCGGTAGAAATGAAAGGGAATTCGTTGCGACCCAAAAGAAATACCCCCATTCCAATCTCACTCTCATCTCCCGTTCGAGAAGCGATAGGGTGTCATCATCATTTCTCCTCAGTGCCATAACGGCGTCTGCGACTCATTCACCCCAACCGCCTTCGCTGCTTCAGTCAGAGGGCAAGTGGCGGAGGTAGAGTCTGGCTGTGATTGTCACGCTTCAGTTCTAATCACTTCTCTTGGCTCCTGAGTCTTGTGCTGCTCAGGCATCGTCGTTTCTTCGGCAGCACCAGTTATAACGACGTTGCCATCCAGCTCAGCCTTGTCCTCGCCCTCGATCTTCAACTCCGGCACCTTCTTCTCCCTCCTCGACCCCTCCCGCTTCTCCTGCAACCAGTCCTCGATCAACTCCTTGCGCACAGCTCTGCACCAGGCGAAGATTGCAGCGTCGAACTCCCGCCACGCGTTCTCATGCGAGCTGTTCACTATCGCGGAGACAGGGACCTCCAGCTTCACTTCCCACCGCAGCTCGGCAGCTTTGACCCAGTATCGCAGGTTCTCTGCCATGCGGTAGGGTTTGGCGACGTCCGTGTGCCAGGTCTTGATCTCGCCGAACTTCCGGCGCGAGCGTGCAACACACGTGTTGTGGATCGTGATGAGGCGCTGGCCATCCTGCATGGATTTCAGGAAGGTCGTTGGCACGGCCGAGTCACTGGGATCCTGCCAGTCCGGTAGAAGATCGGGTCCTTGATCGAATGATTTGAGGAAAAGCCATTCGCGTTGGCGCTCTCTCCCTTTCCAACCGCCTTCTCTCCAGGCGTAGGCCTCGCGTTCTTCCTGTTCCTTCTGCTCGATCTGCTCCTCCTTCTTGATCAGCTTGTCGATCCCTTCGATCCAGGTGAGAATGCTTGAAAGCTCCATGATGCGTATTCCGCCTTTGAAGTTCCGCGATGCCATCCGCTTCAGTACGTCCATGACTTGGAACAGATCCTCCCTCAGCTTTTTGTCCGATCGCAGAGAGTACAACCTCGCCAAGTCAGTGTGAGCGGTGTAGTAGTTTCTGGCGGCGCGGATCGCAAGTGTGATGATATCCAGAAGATGCAATCCCTGGAGCTCATGGAAGCCATCTGCATTCCTGTCGACGCTTCCATCCTGAGCCGGCTGCTGGGTCTGCGATTCTTCGAGCACCTTGCATGCATCCTGCAATGCCTCCTTCAGCTCTCGCCGCAGTACCGGCATATCAGGCAGTGGCTCAGTGAACGAAGGTTTCTGCTTGTAGGTGCTGACAGTTGGGGGCAGCATGGGCGGCTCACCACTTCCAAAATACCCATCAACGCTGATCTCGGTTGGGCTATCGACGATGCTAGCATCGAGCCCAGAGTCAGAGACTGCGGATGAAGTACTACCGTCGTTAAGATTCAACGATGCCACGGCAAGATCATCCAGCTCGGCACCTGAGGGTTCTAAATTCTCCCTCCCTCCGATTATGCTACTCTTCTTCCGCAGTCGATCCTTGTCTTCACGTGCTAGCTGTGCTCCCTTCCCATCAAGCAGCCCTGTCCTTGCGAAATAGTACTGCATGTGTGCGATGCTGCCTAGGCTCATGACGCTGTCCCTGCTGCGTGCCGAGTCTGCAAAGGCAGTGCCTTGTGGTCGCATGTACCCTCTCCGTTTGACTACCGAAGTTGCACCGTCTGACAGTCGAGACTGGCGTGAGCGGCTCGAGAGTATAGATGAATTGCTACTAGTAGGTGTTGACACAGATCGGTCCAGAGAGGGTACAGCATCCAGGGCTAGAGAGGGCGATACGCTGGGTGAGGGAGACCCAGATCGGTCCACGGGTGATTCTGACGTGTTGGCATGTCCATTTGTAATGATCGTGATGTCTGCCATATTGTTGTCTCTGGAGATTATCCTTGAATGAGCTCTGCCTCTAAAGTAACTTGCTCCAACCTCAGGTAACAGCTTGCCGTCTCCCAAGCGGACAGTTGTCCAGAATGATGAACCTACCAGCTTTCAAAAGACGTGTTGCTTGCACCTTGATCGTAGCGACTGGTTTGAGACACTCTCGACACAAAACCGAATTTGTTAGAGCCGGATAGGAGCGTGCAACAAAGGACAAATGGATAGAGGCGCAGCGGCAAGAGAAAGGTGCAACCACAATTTCGACTTGAGATGACTTACGAGACTTGCAGTCACAACGAGAGGTCGCGACCCCGAAAGGGGTTTGGTCTAAGGTAATGCAGAACCCCCATACCCGGGTTAATATTAATAAACGGTCGCGCGTGCAGTGGACAGAGAGTAGGCACATCTTCGACCACGGAAGTCTTGCCTTCAGGAGGTGAAGCTATTAGTCTGCTCTATCGGGGAGAGGTGATTCGCGTGTCAGATTCCAAAACAGCTTTTAAGAAACCTTATTCGACAGCACGCCAGCCCGTGCCCCCCCTCCCCTGATTCCCGCTGCATGTGAACGTGTGTGCCTTATCACTTTGCAGCACGGCATCTTGCATCTGCATATCACAGGCGAGCTAGGGAATGGGGTCTTGAAGTGTGCTACAGGTGATCGTCTCGTGCATTACCCCTTGCCTGAGCGCATCGAAAGCAGCAAGATGCATAGTACATGAATTTGGCCAGCCAGTCCATCGGGAGTAACCCCTGAGATACGGTACATAAAAGGGACGGACAGACGGACAGGGATCGGCAAGGGCCGAGGCTCGAGCCTCAGAACGCGAGAATGGAGCGTGACGTCATCACTACATGTGTTCATCAGGCATCCATAGCTAGGCATCCATCTGGTCTGAGCTGCATCGATTGCAGTGTTGTACCAATGTTCGATAGGCTCAAAGGATCAGTTGTCTTTAACAGCATTCGCGATAAAGCAGCCGACAATAGTCAAGAATCCACGGATATAATGTCTAGCAGAGTTAGTGCCACCGCAGCATCTACTGGCTGCCATGCTAGACGAATGGACTTAACATAGCTGACCATCCACAATATCAACTAGATCTCATACAAAGTCGAGGGCATAGTCCAAGGCGTCAACTTCAGGTGGGAGTCATTACCCGTCTGGGCCTTCAGCCTAGAGGCCCACTCACCCTCGGTCTAACGCCACAGCTCCACATAGATCTTGGACAGCAGACAAAGCCAACAACCTGAGACTGACAGGCTATGTCCGGAATGCTGATGATGGGTCTGTAAGTTCTCCCTTCTCTACACATTCCTTATCTCTCGCATTGCATCTTCCTGAAATAGGGGGTTCTCTGCAAAGCGACTACAGCCCGATGGTGTGATGCATGCTCACATGAAAACACTCAACAGGTCGTAGGTGAAGCCCAGGGCGACAAGTCGTCGCTGGACAAGTTCGTGCAGAACCTGCACATCGGCCCTTCTGCTTCAAAGGTGAGTAAGGTTGACAAGGAAGAAATCGACACCAAGGATGGTGAGAATGGTTTCAGGCCCACGAGTTAGATCGTCACATTTGCCCAATTAAATCTGGACAAAAGGAAGAGAGGCAACGGGATGATGCAGTAAGAGCAATTTGATGAGTGATCACCATATTCGAAACGAATAAGTTGTTGACTTCCTATATGATGCCTCATTTCAACATCTCCTCTCGTGAAGATCTGGAGAAGAGCTCTGGTCCTAGTGATAAGCCTTATTGATCTTGTGGATACAGAGCCACACCGGCGGCAGGCACCTGCCACGCTTTGAATCCCAGCCTACATCGGCTAATTGCCCTTTGGCCTTGTCTGACGAATACTCAAATGTTGTGCCCTGAAGAAGATGACATCAGCAGTCAGAGCCATAACTATTATGCATAGCAAAGGGAACACTCACCTGTCTCCATTCCCCTCCACCCATCTCAATAACCTCAGAGGCAGCCCACTCAGCTTTATCCGCATCTCTGGCGACGATGCGCTCGATCACATTCTTGACAGTGAAATTGGTCGCAACCTTGAATTCCTTGTACTCTCTGTAGGAAAAACATATTAGTCAAGTGTCATGCCTCAAATAGCAACGACCCTTTGAAAGCGGAAATCACTCACAGCTGCTGCCCTTGATACTTCTCACTCCAAATCTCTGCCGCTTTGGTAAATATATGTAGTTCGGTATGATCCCGATGGAAGAGGTAGTTGGCGCCCGACCGTATGCTTGGCGGCGAGAAGGTGTTGTTCGTCATGTCCGTCCTGGTCTTCCCGGAAGATGCAGCGCTGCTTGCGGTAAACGAAGATGCCCTCTCGGTCTTCGCCTTTGGCTCAATCTCTGCAACAGGTAGAACCACTGGCTGGGCTGGCAGTGGAGGAGGAACACAGAATCGTAAATAGGAATACGAGTGTGGTGGTGGCTGAGGGCCATATCCCTGAGGAGGTATTGGGTAGTACCCGATATTCAGGTAACGAGGTGGTGGTTGGAAACATATTCTCCTCGAGCCAGTCTCTACACAAACCATATCTGGGGAAGACTCAACCCCCAATTCTTGTTTTGTAGTGGAAGTCTTTTTCGCCACAGCCTTCTTTGCTTCAGACTTGACTGGTGGGTTTGATGCCGCGTTGGCTGAATTTGAAGATGAATTTGCTGGCACCTTCTTATACTTTTCAGAAGACGCTTGCTTGGTCGCAGGTGTATCGATGACCACCTTCGGAGGTAAAGTAGCAGGCTGCCGTCCCCCTTTAGCTCTCCACGACTCGACTCGTGCGGTTCTCTTGTCGCTCATGCTGATCTCTGACTTGCAAGCATGTTGCGCCTGATCTCCCGATGATATCCGACAGTTTCCGTCAATAGCAGCCTCTTCTTCTCCAGGTCTTTCCATGCTAGCAGACCCGACAGGTTTGACAAGACAACCCGATGTCGACCGGCACTGACAACATACCACAGATATATGTACTTCCTCGCCATCGTAGTTCATCTTCTCACTGGCCCATTTGCCAGCAGAGCAAGTATTGTGTGGCATTGCCACTGACAAGCCCTGTCTGCACTTGTCGGAAACCTGGCACTCGTGGTATAGGAATCGGTGCCTTATGACCGCCGTGCTCATCCACTGCAAGGTGCTTGCGGCTCAGAAACCGGGTTCTGACACCAGTCAACAAACAATACCGCAGTCATTGACACTTGTCATGGGGCTTGTTCGATGTTTGTGACGAAGTGCACGTAAGCTGATCAAGCAAGCACTAGAGAACATGTTACCAACATTGTACAAGGCTTTCCACCCTCCTAGCGGCAATTTCGGTCACGGCTAGCACGTTGACTTGCGTTCACCGAGCTTTTTTCGAGCATGAAAGCAGCGGCGGCTCAGTCCATTCAACAGCGGGATTTCGCAAGATACCTAAAGGATTAGACGAAGCCGTCATTCGAACCTGCAGCGCCGAATCTGCTGCCTGGTGATGACTACCTTGCGAGGTCTCCCTACGTTGATAGATAGGTGCTTGAGAAGATTACCCAAGGAACAAGAAGTAGTGACCGTAGAGATCAATAGGTAGGCATGAGCTAGAATGACTACTACCTAGGTACTTCGTTCTCGGCGGTTTGATGAAGCATAGAGGTAGCGGCGAGAAGCATCGTCGAGAATCATTAGTGTCGAGGGAGGTGGTGCGGAAAGTGTGGCCCCAGGTACCACTTCCAGTCAATCCCCTAGACTACTAGGCTCAGAAAGATGTCGAGGGGGTTCTTTGGTCAACGCAGCCATCAAATGCAGGTTAATTTTGGGTAGTATCGCAACATGCTAAATTCGAACTACTGAATGAGTAATTATCGGTTTCACCGTGTGCTGAAACAGTACGCTTTCATGCCGTGCCCACCTTTATACTTATACATTGCTTCTCATGTAGGCGTTCTTTCAGTGCCACCGCGTAGTAATACACATATCATGCTCATCCTTCAACAACACCTAACCCACCGTAGATGGCTCTTCTTACAGCCCAGAATGTCCCTTCGTTTTCCGCGGTCCTGTAAAGTGGCAGGCTCAGCCCACCACCTGCGCTTTCAACCTCAACACGGCCAAGAGCGCTCTTGCGCACGACGACAGTCCCATCAATCAGAAGCGTCCCTTCGCCCCGAAACTCTGCCCGGTGGCCAGTGGACTGCAGCAAACGGCGCAGATCGGCAAGGCGCAGGTCGCCGACATGCACTGGTTTGGTGGTGGTGTTGGCAGCGGAAGCTGCAGCGGCAGCGGTGCTAGTAGCCTGCCCTGCTGTGCTAAAGAGGTCAAGGATGGGAAGAACCGGCTTCGATGTGATTCGTGATTGCTCTGCAGCCTTGCTGGCAACTTTTTGCTTCTTCCGTGACTTCTCATCGTTGTCTTCTGCTTTGACGTCTCCTACCGTGAGGTCACTCTCGACTGCCCCGGCTTCGAGTCGTCCCGTTAGCGCCACAACTCCCAAGCCCTTGACATGCTGCCAAGTCAACTTCTTGACGAGCTGTCGACTCAGCTTCAGCATCCACGCATTGGTGTCGACGCTTGCGTCCACGCTCTCGCCAATCGTTGGTACGAACACCTCGGTGTTGGTTGATGGCCCACTCTCGCCAGTAGTAATGGAGAGCAGATCTCTGCACTCATCCGCCAGGACCTTGGTCTCACTTTCAGTTCCTGAGATCAAAATGAGTTTTCTTGGTCTTATTAGTGGGATCAGCATTTGTAAATCGCGCTTTTCGTGTAACCCTGTAAAGTCAACATAGGCTAGACGGCAGTGAAGCTCGATGTTATAGTATTCAAAGACAGCCTTTCGTGGACCGCTCGTGGCTGCCGCAGTTTCTTCAGGTTCGTAGTCGCTTTCTTCGTCCTCAGAGCTACTGGATTCGGCTAAGTCCCCATTTGTACCCCCCTGACTGGGAAGAGTCTGACCCGTTGCTCGCGCGATAGCTGCATCAATGTCGTCAGGTGCATGCTTCACCAGCTGCTCCTCAGGATTTGATTTTTTGTTCTTCTTTCCCTCTCCTTTACCTCCTTTTGCCGCGGCTGCTGTTGGGGCTGAAACCGCTACATCGTCCCACTTCCGTTTCTGCCCTACACCAGCTTCGGCCTTGGACCCGTCTGCTCTTAGATCTGTACCATCTACTTCATCTCTTTCTTCAGCCCTTAAAAAGTCCTCTGCTTTGATTGTCTCACCAAATTCATCTGCTTTGTGTCTTAGGGCGACATAAGGGAAAATCTTCTCACGACCTCTTTTCCCTCTCACATCGTAATCATGGACTGTGTTCTTACCTGTCTTGAGAAGCACATTGATGCCCAGTTCAGCGTCCGAGAGCGCAAGTCTGCGCTTGTTTTGGTTGTTCATCTGCGCTGATAGGTTTAGTGCACGACCTTGGTGTTCAATATCTTCATCTTCATCTTCTGATTCCGAAGACTCGTCGGCCTCTGGGTCTGCAAGGTTGGTAGTTGTTGCTTCTTGTATGGTGCTGTCGCCCTGTTGAGTAGAGTGCAGCTGCCGTTGACGGGTCAAGTACTGCTCGTAGAAAGACGTCTCCTCATCGCTCAGAGCGGCTGTTGTTGTTTTTCTGAATTGGACTGCTGCCCCGTCCGCTGATACCACCTTCGCCACACTCTGCGAGTCTTCCTGGCCAGTATATAGATCCCACAAGGTCTTTCCAAGACCGCTGTTTCCTTTCTCCGCAAGGATGACTAGGTTCCTGCTATCAGATGCGAGAGATTCCAGCGCTTGTCTTGAGAAGCCCCATTCCATGCTGGCATCGCTGGCCAACATTATGCAGGGTCTATTTCTGGACAATGCTCTGTCTATCTGAGTCTTCTTCTCAACAGTGCGGACGTATTGCCAGTCCAGTGGACTATGAGCAGGCCCACCAGATTTGTTGGCCTTGCCAGTCATGGTTGCTTCGGCGTCGCGTATAACAGCATCCTCCATCCATTCCAGCATACTTTGCATGAAGCGAACTGTGGTTGTAGATGTTCGAGAAGCCATTAAGATACGCGCTCTCTTATATAAGGCTGAATATGGCCCATCAACGTTCTCACGCCAAGTCTGCTCGAGGACAAACGCAAGTTCAAGGACGCGCGCACTACTGTCCGTAGGGATGAGCACCTTGCCGCCATTAGAAATGGTCTCTCTGATCAGACTGATGAGTAAGTCGTCTCGTTTCCTACGCCCAAGTATCTCAGACGGTTCCTTCTCGACACCTTTACTACTACAGATGAGGGCGGTTGGCCGCCTGAGAGGCTCGATGATCTCGGCCCCTCCACTGGCTGTGCTGAGCCATGCTGCTCCACCCAAAAGGTTCTCCCGACCTTGGTTCCAGTCTGCTGCGTATACAATGCTTTCGAGACCATGTTGTACATGCCATATTGTCCCGCCAAGTGTATGTCCAGCCGAGTAGGCAGTTATAGTCAGGTTGTTCACCGGCGCAGAAGAAGGAGACGGTACAGGCTGATGCGGCTGGGAATATTTCAAAGGGTTGATGTGAGAGAAGTAGCCAGCAATCTCGTCTGTAGTCGGCGCCACCAGCAGTAGATCCAACTGCGTTTCATTCTGAACACCTGCGATTGCTGCGCTCGGGATTCGACTTGCGGCTAGAGGACTTGAAGCGTATAGATCGGTCAAGAGCGTCTTTCCCAGATTGATTACTGGTGTTGTCGCATAGCAAGGTATCCGTGCAAAGGAAGGTATGTGTTTGCAGCAATGAGCGTATGCGCCGAGGTGGTCAAACGTAGCATGGGTCAGTAAGACTAGCGATAATGTCGAAACGTGGTTCTGCAAGGCGTCGAGCTTGCTGGTATCGAATTGATCATTCCATCCTACATCTACCAGTATCTTGGCACCACCGTCGAGTTCGAGAAGCGATGATGATGCTGGAGAGGTAGACTGGGCGCCAAGGAGAGGCGTGAAGGTGAACATCGCGGTGACGATAAATCGGGTATGCTATCGCCGTATCATCTTGGAAGTACTCCTGAGGTCGGTTGTGCGAGTCTGCAGACAATTAAAGTCGCATCCACATGAAGCTACTGCTATTGTCGTGGAACTATTGCAGCTTCCAAGGCCGCGAAAATGGCAAGTTTGCCGACGCGACAATGCGTCCAAAGACAGCTCCAACTTTTAGGGAAGGTTCTTAGACGCAATTACACACTCATAACAGCGACAAATTACTCTTATTCAATCGTCTAACTCTCAACCCTAGTTATCCTTTCTCTTTGTGCTACCCCACTAGACTACACCAAAGCACTACGTTCGAGCTCTTGTCCAACCCATAGCAGCGAACAGCCGACAAGCTGGAGCACGTACTTGACGAAACAATTCCTTAAGCAAAAATGGGTGACAGGCAGAAGGAGAAGGGCGGCCGTGTCGTATTCATCGGCAATATTCCATATGGGGTCAGCGAAGAGCAGATATGCGAGATATTCAGTTCATGCGGAAAAGTGGTCAACTTTCGCCTTGTATACGACAAAGAAACCGGCAGACCTAAGGGTTTTGGCTTTCTCGAGTACACTAATGTGGATGATGCTGCGACTGCAGTGAGAAATCTGAATGAGCATGAAGTCATGGGCAGGACCTTGCGTGTAGATTACAGCAATGATAACGGCGGAGGTAAAGGCAGCCAGCAGAGCCAGCCACCAGCACAGCAACAACCAACGCCCGCGCAGTTCGGCATGGACATGACTGGCGCAAGTCAACTCAATGGCCAAGCAGATGCTTCTGCACTTCCCGGTCTACCTCCCGGGGTGGAACTGCCGCCTGGCACAACAGCTCCTGACGCGATCTCAAGAACTCTCTCCACCGTACCGCCAGCACAGTTGCTGGATTTCATCAGTCAGATGAAGGGTCTTGTTCACTCAAACCCTGCACAAGCCATGGCATTGTTGGGGCAGGCGCCACAACTCAGCTATGCAATCTTCCAAGCCATGCTGCTCATGGACCTTGTCGATACGTCTGTGGTCGGTCAGCTCATCCAGCAACAACCGCCGCCACCACCACAGCCGGCCATACCTCAAGCGCCTCCTCCGATGTCATTCAGTGCCGCTCCTGTGCCAATAACCCAACCTGGGTTTCCAACACAGTTTGGCACGCCAATGCAACAACAACCTCCAGCCCAGTTTCAACCCCCACCCCAGCAATATCAGCCGCCGCAGCCGGCATTCCAACCTCAACCCTACGCTCCTACGCCTCCGGTTCAGCACCCGGCCTACCAGCCGCCACCCCAGCAACAGGCGGCACCCCAACTTGATCCAGCTCAGCGTGCTATGATACAACAAATCATGTCAATGACACCTGAGCAAGTAGCTGCCATTCCTGACGAAGGACAGAGGAACACAGTCTTGCAGCTTCGACAACAGTGGGGTCCTCAGATGGTAGCATAGGCTGTTACATCAATCAACCTTACTTAAGTCATGTCTATTGAGCATTATGCTCGGCAACATTGAATCGTCAATGACTGTCTGGCCCGGCAAAGCGGTTACAAGGGACGGATTTGGTTTACAACAGTGATCACTTTTACTTCGAGTTTGAACTTCTCTTTATGCAATTAGCGAGGCGTTGATGGCTATATTTAGGCCTATATCGTTTGGAATGACGGGGAAAGAATATCTCCGCGTGAAGCCATGTAGATTAGGGCTGGATGAGGTTGTATGACTGGATCAAATGCAAAGCCACGTCTGAAACGAATCTGTTTAACCAAGCGACGTCCCAGGATTGCAAGTATTTAGTTATGGACAGATTCTTTCTACCCCGGCATTTGACATATATCTACGCTGTAGATGCTTCTAACAGAGGCATACGCGCAGGCCAATCCCGACTTGTAGTCGTCATGCTGCCCGCTGCTGCCCGTCCCTGAAATTCTCCCCTTATAACCCCAATCTCACAAAGCCGTAGGTTTTACCTTTCTTCTGGACTCTTTGTCTGATACAGATGTCCATACTGCACCTCGAGCATGCCTGCCGGCAACTACTGGGAAGATGACGAACTAGAGGACCGCCTCTACCACCTCCGCGAGCGCGAGAAACACGGCTCTCACAACCCGCGAACCGACTATATGTTATGGCCCTTCCAGCGCAGGCGGCGCGCCTTTCTCCTCTTCGTTGGCATATTTGTCCTTTGGTGGTACTTCACCTCAGGATCTGAGAGGCCGGTCAAGGTAGACTGGTCACGGTTCGCGTATAGCCAGTATGCGACCGACACGCACAGCATGTGCAATGCCTTCATGGTGTTTGAGGCGCTGCATCGGCTAGGGAGCAAGGCAGACAGGGTGCTACTGTATCCTCAGGAGTGGGTTGGCGCCAGTCCGCGATATGATCGAAATGCGCAGTTGATGCACTTTGCGCAGAAGAAATACAATGTCAAGCTTGAGCCTATCCAGTTGCTGGGAGCAGATGGCAAGGCGACACCAGGGACACTTGATGAGCCAAGCGATTGGGATGTCAGTGTGACAAAATTACGAGCATTCGACCTGGTACAATACGACCGTGTGCTCCATCTGGACAGCGACATTGTGCTGCAGCAGCATATGGACGAATTGTTCATGCTGCCCAAAACGCAAGTCGCCATGCCACGGGCCTACTGGTCTAAAGATGGCAATGGGCCAGCGCTGACCTCGCTCATCATGCTGCTCGAGCCAAATCCTCGTGAAGTGCAAGCAATGATGGAGACACTCCGACATTGGCGCATGCAGCCAGATTATAGCAACCACAAGAAGTACGACATGGACCTCCTTAACTATCGCTTTGACAAGTCCGCAATGGTACTCCCTCACAGACCATACGCTATGCTCTCATCTGAGTTCCGCAACAGTGATCACAGTGTCTATTTGGGTACGGTCAACGCGCACAACCTCGACCCTCGCACAAGATGGGACCCGAAGAAGGCCCTGAAGGAGGCGAAATTGATCCACTTCAGTGACTGGCCGCTGCCGAAACCATGGGTCATGTGGCCTATTGAGGGTTTAAGGGAGATCCAGCCAGACTGCGGTGGGGCGAAGACCGGTTCGTGTGTGGACAGGGAAATCTGGAAGGGTTTGTACGATGATTTCAGAAAGAGGAGGAAAGACCTGTGCCGAATTCTAAGTGTACCTGCGCCGGACAATTGGTGGCTTTGGAAGAACGAGACAGGATACGTTCAGGCCGTCAGTGGGCCGCGAGGCGGATGAGCCTGCTAAAGATAGACTACTGTATGAATAGAAGAGGTAAAGGATATGAGAACGGGTGCATTCCTCTACTTCTATGCAATCCTGTATTAACCCAGGGCCAGTCGCCTAAGCCTGGCCGGCATACTCTCTCTTCCAGATTTCGTCAAAGACTGCCTTGTCGATGGCAAATTCCCTTACATACTCCCACTCTATCTCATGCATCCTCCTCCCAATCAACACTAGACTATGCAACGGCTTCCCCAGATCAGCCTGGGACAATTGCTCCAGGGTGCCAGCAACGATCATCTGCTCCTCACTTCCTAACCTAGCAACGCCCACTGCCAATGCCTCATTCGCACACACAAGAGCCTTCTTCTCCTCCTCAACCTCTATCATCTGTTCCGCGCACTGCGCAACGGTCATGAACCTCGGCTTCTCGTAAATGATCTTTCCCCTCGCTAGGGCATTCAGATCCGGTTCCTTGACCTTGATATCCAACAACACCAACGTATGCAGACCCAACTGCACATTCTCCGCCACACGGTCGTACCAGCTGCTCGGTTTCCAGTTCTCGGTGAAGAAGACCATGGAAACAGTCTGCCCGTAGTTGTATAAGCTCAGGCCGGTTGCGCCAATGGCCGTGAGGATGGAGGCATTGGGCAACGTGCGCGTAGGGATAGGCGGGTCGTGTTGCCGACATCGTAATGCCAGATCTGTATGTGTCGTCGCGCTGAAAGGGTCGCCGACTACAAGGAATGCGACATCTTTCTCATGAGCGCCTTCGACAATGCTATCAGAGGACGATTCGACCATTTCGCGGTCGGCGATGATGATGGGACGGCCATAGTAGGCTTCCTACTGCAGGGGTTGCTCACGTCAGTCTAGCTGTCGAATGGCGCACTGATCGAACAAATTTTATGGGTAGTGTTCACCAGCACTTGCTGGTCTACGAGAAGGATGGCCGTGTATGCTTCAAGGTAGACTCTCTCTGCTCTGCGGACGATCTCCAGCCCTTTGGCCGAGATGTCCTTTTCGTCGGCCAGACCGAGACCGATAATGTAGAACATTATGCCTGTAAATTCAACAATTCACCTCCAGTACTGAAGATAGCTAAACCACAAAGCAGATGCATCGTGTCTGTGAAATTTCCAGCAACCCCACTAGACTTTAGTAGTGGGGTGGATGCAAGTTTGCCTGGCGCCGGATACGGCCGTGGCAGCGTGAATCCTGGAACTTGGGGACCTGGTTCATCACATACCACTTCGCACGACATACAAACAACATTTCTAATTCACGGTATCCTTGGATATTTATCGCGTTCGCTAGGCCTGGGTTATCGGATCATCCGCATGACACGACGATAACCCTTGCGATTGGCCCTTCTTCTGCCAACCAAACGCCCTCCCCAGGCACATTTCGCTACCATCATGTCTGACAACAGAGCTAAATACCGCACGGAGATCCAACAGATGATGTTCGTATCTGGCGAAACCGCCGATCCAGCACCGGAAACTACCAGCATGATTGAAGGTATAGTCCAGCAACAAGTCATGGTAATGCTACAACGCGCCACCATCCTCGCCGCCCGGCGCGGCGTCAGAACTATCAGCACCGACGACTTGATCTTCCTCATTCGGCACGACAAGGCCAAAGTTTCGCGTCTGCGGACTTTCCTATCCTGGAAAGATGTGCGCAAATCCGCCAAAGACTCTGAGGACAAGGGCGGTGGCGGTGACGCGCAGCAACTGGATGAGTTCGACCTGGCCAGCGACCCTACCCTAGGAACTGGACCGAGCGTGGGCACACGCAACAGCAAGGCCAACAAGAAGGCCAAGATTGGCTTGCCCTGGGACGTGTCAAGTTTCTACAGTGAACAGGTGCCCGAGCGCGATGATGAAGAAGATGAGGAGGAAGAAGAGATGAATGCTGCGACGCTGCAGAGGCTCAAGCAGGCCGACGAGCGCACCAAAGGCATGAATGCAGAGGAGTACCTGCACTTCTCCGAATGCAGGCAAGCATCGTTCACCTTCCGCAAGGGCAAACGTTTCCGCGAGTGGGCTGGGTTCGGCGTGGTCACAGACTCGAAGCCGAACGACGATATTGTCGACATTCTGGGTTTCTTGACTTATGAAATTGTAACCCTACTAACAGAGGAGGCGCTTAAAGTGAAGCAGGCAGAGGACATGCTGAAGCGTGAGAGCGGTGGCGACGAAGAGAAGAAGGGCAAGAAGCGACGGCGGGAGCCAGGGCTGTTCGACCCACCTGAGGAGGCTAGGACACCGGTCGGGCCTAAGCACATCCAGGAAGCATTCCGTAGGCTACAGAAGCCCGATATAAAGGCGAGATATATGGCACATGTGCCTAAGGGGAATTGGCAGAGAACGTTGAAATTGATCTAGGTTGCAAGGTGGAGTCTACAAAGGCCTATACGGATAGTCTGTTGCCTGCAGGTGGGATGGGGTATGGTTCTTGAATTGCGGAGAATGGAGAGAGACAGCGTTGTTTTGGGACACTTGAATTAAGCGTAGGCGTTGGGGTCCGGAGTCCACCCCTGACGCTCACAGCAGCAGCATTTCTCAGGAACCTATAATCGGCACCCTAGCAACCTGGCTCAGCTATTGTTACAACACCACTTTAGTGTAGACACTATGCCGGGTGTCACCCAACAAGGGCAGCCATCTTTAATAGGAAAGGGTACGCGCAAAGCATCTTCAGCCACGTAACGATCGCCGATTAGTTTCTATATCACATTTGGCGTGAAGAGAACAAGTCAGCGCCTCTATGCATTCTGCAGATGTAACACATGACTACATCACGTGCTCTTTGGTCTTGGTTACGGATTGCACCGTAATACCAGCGTATTCGGAACGCTATAGGTATTAACTAGTCACTGATTCAGCAGAAGAGGAGGTTCTGGACTTTCTTAGCAACGTTTCTAAAGTGATTACGCAACTATGCAAGGCACCGCTAGGCAAAGAGTCTGACTTCGAAAGCGCTGGAGTTATTCTCAGTATACAGCCTTCGGAAGTACTCCTTCTATTGTAGGAACTGCGCCTGTTCGAAGAACAATTAAATGACTGCAAATCTGAATGGCTTTGGTGACTCGATCAATATGGAAAGCTAGTCCACCCAAGGAAGTTCCGAGGCCATGAACGGCAACAGATTGATGAATACTTCAATCAAGGACCATGCTGGTTAAAAATACGACCAATTGCTTACAAAGAACACCTCCCCTCAGCGATAGTGACTTTCTTACACAACGCTATTGTCATAAGCACAATTCCTGTATACAGTTCCTTCATTCGCTTGGACGGGGTGAAGTTTGGTACGTTGCTACCCACGCACTGAGCTCTGGAAACAAATTGCATGCCTTTATGTCAATCAGTAGGTACCTGTAAGGCAGTCATCAGTCGTCTCTGAGAGCCCAAATGGCGTACTACATGTAGATAGATATGGTAGTAAGATGTGCAGTCCCTGCTAAGTTTCCCGTCTCTTAGGGCACAGTGGCATGGGACCACTGATTGTCTCGGGAGGCCATTTCGTGAGGCAAGAGTCGACGAGTCTAGGAATGGTTGATCATAACAACACTTCGCTAATAGTTGAAAAGTCGCTTGCTCCGATATTGTGGGGTTATGGGGTACATTAGAGAAACTCCTTTCCTAACGTCGTGGAAGTTAGGTTGCGGGAGAACCCGTTCTCCCATGCGGTTCAGCACGCAGTTGCCTTGTGGACAGGGTTCCAGCAGACATAAAGCAAGCTACTTTCTTTATGCCAGTATCAAGTGAGGATGATATCTTGATACAGCCACTACGGAATAGCAATCATGAAGTCCGCGGGCAGAAATCACGAAAGCAATACGCGTCGCACTGGCACATACCTCCAAAATCGTTGCCCATAGGGATATCGAAGCATGCCACACATCTCGGTACCGTTCCTTCTGCATGCATTCCCGAAGGTTGCACACCTTGAGACACGCCCAGATGTAGATTCTCTACAGCGCTTTCTTGGCTCATAAAGCAACTCGAGCCTATGGCGGTAAATTAACAACAGTCTAAGGGCTGACTGAAGAATGCATCAACAGGGACAGAACGAAAGGTGAGTCCGAATGCAGCGTTTTGCGAGATGGCATTTATAGATGGACCAGAACATCTGCAGCCCCGGCGATTGTGTCCTTCCTAAGTGTGGGGGTGCAAGTTTTCCAGACACCATGTTGAACCTTATCTTTGTGTTGTTTTGCTCACAAGTTGTTGGACAGGTTGCAAAGGCTGCTGACGTAGCTCCAGCGGCGATATCGAGCGAGCCAACGGCTCACCCGATTGCCCATGCCAAAGGAAGATCGGATGAGTTTCCAGTCGACTTCGTGCCGTTTGCAAGAAATGCAGTGGTCGCGAGGGACATCGTAGGTGCAGGCGCAGCCTCTTCGTCCAGCGAAAGTTCGCGTGACAGTTCATCGGCCTCGGACTCGTCCAGCACTCGATCTTCGACTAGTGAGAAGGATTCTTCAAGCAGCCACAGCAAAACGGCCAGCGAAAAGGATTCCTCCTCGAGCAGCCATTCGAAGACTGCCAGTGAAAAGGAGTCTTCAGCCAGTCAGAGCAAAACAGCAAGTGAAAAGGATTCCTCGAGCAGCCAATCGAAGACTGCTAGTGAAAAAGAGTCTTCAGCCAGCCACAGCAAAACAGCAAGCGAGAAGGAGTCCTCGACCAGCCAAAGCAAAACAGCAAGTGAAAAGGATTCTTCTTCGTCTAGCCATTCAAGGACTGCCAGTGAGAAGGAGTCTTCGTCCAGTCAAAGCAAAACGGCGAGTGAGAAGAATTCTTCAAGTAGTCAAAGCAAGACGGCCAGCGAGACGGGCTCCTCAAGCAGTCGTACGAAGACGGCCAGCGAGAGTGAGTCATCCGGCAGTCGCAGCAAAGACTCCAGCAGCCGTACGGAGGCGCCTTCATCCAGTGGTACTGGTTCCTCTACCTCCACCTCGAAGAGTCGAAGTGATGACTCAAGCAGTGGCGTACAGACGTCTTCAGGAAGCAATTCCGAGTCCTCGCACAGCCGTACACACACCAATTCACGGAGCAGTACAGAGTCTTCGAGCAACAGCACCCGCACAACTTCAGAGAGCGACACGAAGTCCTCGAGCGGAAGCGCACGTACATCTTCAGCCAGTCAGACCGGATCCTCGAGCGGAAGCGCAGCGGCATCGTCAGTCAGCCAAACCGGATCTTCCAGCAGTCGTGGTGAACCCTCGGGTAGTGGTAGTGTCGACTCCAGCAGCCGTACACGGACTTATACTGGGACGGACTCTTCGAGAAACCATACGCGGTCATATTCGCCTACAGGCTCCTCAAGCAGCAGTGCAGAAGCCTCGAGCAGCGCCACTGGATCCTACAGCAGTCGTTCGCGGACGCCCTCTGGCAGCCAAACAGAAGCCTCCTCAAGCTCAGCCACAGGAAACTCCTCGGTAGCCTCAAGCTCTTCCACTTCTGGGCGCTCACTTTCAAGCTACTCAAGGGAGTCTTCGGCAACGCGGTCCACACATTCCGTAACAGCAGCACCAAGCCCAACACAGACCTGCCATGTGCGTCCAGGCGGAGACGTCTGCCCTGCTTGTGATAAGCTGGCCTACAGTAGCTCGGATTCACCCGACCAAGTCTATCAAGTGAACTGTGACCGCGCCTACGTTGGTCCATCTGTTGGTAGGTCCAATGGCCGTCGCCAGGCTTCAAACAGCACAGCCAGCGATGTGGATGCCTGCCTAGACAAGTGCGACAAGACACCACGCTGTTATGCGATCAACTACACCCCAGCCGATGGCACTTGCAACTTGTTGGGCCAGCCCACCGGCTTTATTGAAGAGCCTAACAGGCTTGCTGCTGTCAGGGTGAAGGACGCAGCGAACACCACCAGCTCTGCGGCCACTGGATCGACCAGGCGGTCATCAACTCCTGTAGCAACATTTCCACCGAATTCTGGAGTTCCTTACCCGAGTAACAATGCAACGTCTTCCTATCCGACGTCTTATCCAAGTCATTCTGTCTCATCGAGGCACAACATGACCAGGTCAAGCACGTCGTATGCGTTAAACTCCACCTCGAGCTACCCATCGGCCTCTTCAGCGAGCTACGTATCAAACTCTACCTCGAGCTACTCATCGGCTTCTTCAGCGAGCTACATATCAAACTCTACCTCGAGCTACTCATCGGCTTCTTCAGCGAGCTACGTATCAAACTCCACCTCGAGCTACCCATCGAGCTCTGTGTCAAGCCCATACTCTCTGCCAACAGGCTCGCCGTCGAATTCCACGACAGGCTACCCGACGAGCTCCTCGTCAAGCTCATACTCCCTACCAACAGGCTTAACCACCTCATCCAACGGCTACCCACCACCTCCAATGCAGACCTGCAACGCCGCGGCCGGCGACCCGATCTGCCCATCCTGCAACGGCCAAGCCATCTCCGACCCCCAGAGCACCGAGTACGTCATCAGCTGCGACACCATCTACTCCGGCAGCGTGATCACGACCGACACGGTCAACAACACGGGGGCGACGTACGGGCGGCGGCGCCAGGCCCCGACGCTGACACCGGTCTCGTTCGGCCAGTGCCTCAGCGACTGCGACGCCACGGCCAGCTGCATCGCCGTGTCCATGCTGGGCGACCAGTGCACGCTGTTCAGCAACGTCACCGGCAGCGTCCCCTCCGAGGGCTCCATCTCGGGCGTCCGCTCCAACCAGCACGCCACCCAGCCCTCCGTCACCACCCAGACCCTGCCCGGCTCCACCCTGACCGTCACCTCCTCCTTCGTCATCACCCAGACCTTCACCGTCGGCGGCTCCGTCGTCACGTCCGTCTACACCACCACCACCCAGCTTGTCACCACCGTCGCCCCGACCGTCGTCACCACCACCGTCTACGCGCCCTCTGCCACGCTGGGCATGTCGAGCATGGGCTTCGGCAGCTCCCCGCTACCCAGCTTCCCTGTCAGCGTCGTCTATGTCACGGTCTGCCGCGCTCACGTCAAGTAGCACACCCTCGTGTCAAGCCTTAAGTTTCCTTTGTATGGGTTCGGATTCGTTTTCTTTTTGTTTTGTTTTGCCTTCGGGATGTTGACTGCAAGATAAAATATATCTTCTTGAATATTAGGGGAGGGAGGGAGCCTCTTAGCCGACGCACATAAAAAACTAAGTAGTAGCTAGCAAATAAGCAAGGCGGTACTAGAGTAATTCAAAGGATAATTCGAAAAAGGACTTTCAGTTGTTGTTTTTATTTAGAATAAAGCTAAACTTGTTGTCCACTCTGTATCATGCATTCTTTTGCCTATTCTGGTATCGTATCGTATCGGTCAGCCAGACATGCCAATTGCCTGGTCTGCTTCCAACCTTGTCTGTTGCCCGCGAGGGACAGCTTTTGTTGTCCGTCTAATTACCGCCTAAGGATATCGGTTCGGTGGTTCCATCTGCTGCTATGTTCGCCATCGCGATTTCTTCCTCTCCTGGGGAGGTATTTCTCTGTGTGCTAGAACGCTTCGATGCTTTGTTCGTGAGGGGGATAAAGTACAAATAACTAGATGGACAAAGAAAAAAAAAGGGGGGGTGTAGACTCAATTCCAATCAAGAGTAGATGATTACAGTGGCTTCTTCGTCGTAGTTGAGATCGTTGCCGCGGTGAAGATCTTCGTCGCTGTCGCCATCGGCGATCTCCTGCCAGTCGATCCACTGCCAGTGCTCTCTGTGGCTGACTTTCTCGAGCCTCATGTTGCCGGCAGTGTCCACGCCGTCCTCAGGGTGGACGAGGACACTGGCGCCGACGGCGGCGGTCTGGGGCCGGCTGCTGATGGGGAGCTGGTATTTCAGCACGCCGCGCAGGATGAGTTCGAAGGGGTGCTCGAGGACCTTCTCCCAGCGCTCGCTGCCTCTCGTCTCGGTCTTGTTGCCTGGCTTGGGGAGGCGCAGCTCGCCAAGGGAGGAGTGCGTGTGGCGTTTGACGGGCGAGCCTTCGAAGGCGAGGGGCTGGTCAAAGTGGAAGATACGGCCGAGGAGCATGGTCTGCGCGTCGCCCTCGAGGTCTTCGTCGTCGCCGCCGGATATGGGGTCGGTGCCGTCGTCGACGTTGCCTGGCGAATGCCAGTGGCCTGTCAGGTCTTGCCAGCCGTTTGGATCACCGCGGCGGTCGTCTGATGATCGGCGTTGTCGGGCCCCTTGGGAACTCACGCCAGTTGGAGGCTGCAGGGTGTCTCTAGGCAGCTCATCGAACTCTGGATGCTTGCTGCCGCCACCGAGGTACTTGCTTTTCGCAAAGATGTTCAAGTCCATATCCATCACGGTGATGGCAAGCGGATTTGGATTGACTGCCCCCACAAACAGGTCCAGCATCAGTTCTTGCTCGCTCGCCAGCACGTTCTCGATCTTCCGTATGCGCACGTCATACATCGGTCTGTTGCTAGTGATGAGGAATGTAACGGCGCTGAGCACAACAATCGCAAAGACAAGCCCGCCAAGGATGCATCCGCCCCATTTCCCGCCGCATCGGCTGTGTCTTCTTACGCCGTAGTAGGGATGGATCTCGTCTTCGTCATCGGGCATCTGCCTGAACCTTCTCCCATACCGTGCACTACGCGACGTCCGTACAGACCCGATGAGGGGAGTCCTCTCGTCATCTGCACCGTTGCCGTCAAAATCGAAAGAAGGCTCCATCTTCCTCGACGTGAGCCCACCTTGACGCTGTTGCTGCTGTTGCATGCTATGCGAACTCCTGGGGCTGCCAGGCCGTGAGTGACGGGCGCCAAAGTTATTAGCCTTAGTTCTCGATGCTTGTGTGAAAGGCGAGTCTGGATCATGCAGGGAGACCTGATTGGCTCGCCCGTGCTTGCCGAAGTGGCGAGGGAAGTGCGATCTGACAGTGCCAGTCTCATTCGTAGGGCTCTCGGCGTCGTTGTAGGCATTTCTCGAGAACTTCATGCTTCGCTTGCCGGCAATCCTACGCTCTTCCGCGTCGCTGGTGAAGCTCCTCATCGCGCCCCGCTGGTGGTCGGCAACGCTGTGAGAAGACGCCACGCTAGGCGTCCTTGAGTGGTGCCTCGGTCTTCGCTGTGTCTCAGGAGGGTTCGACTCGTAGACAAACGTCTCGTCCGAATCCGACGAGTTGGCCTCGTCTACCGCACTTGCCACTCTGGCCTCGAAGATGTCGGCTTTGGAGGAAGCTTTGCGCGGGTAATTGTCAGATTGCTGCGCTCGTGAATAATCAAATCGCTTGGGGCGCAGGGTTGAATAGAAACGCTGCGCATGCTGAGACAGGGAAAATGTACGGCCACTCTTCTCGGATTCATAGACTGAATCCGCCTCGTCTGAAACTGAAGCAGTGGAGGAAGCGATGCCATCGATGCTCTCACAAGAAGGACGCTGAAGCAACAAAGGGGATCGATTGGCAAGAGGCGTACCTGTACCTTGATTCAAACTTCGCGACTTGTTAGTTGCCCTCTTGCGATCCTTCTTCGGTCGTATGGTCTCGTTGCTTGGCTTCAGTCGGATGCTTCCGCTTGCATCGCCTCGCGTACTGGAGCGGTCGCCTGCGTTGAGGCCTGACTGTGGTATTGATGGGACGGTCTCTGTCTCGACCGTCATATTGCGTACGCCTTCGGTCTTGCGAGACTTGGATGGTACGAGTGGAGGGTAGCCCGATTTGGAAGTCAGCGTGGCGGTAGAGCCTTGCCTTTGCTTCTTCTCGCCTCGATTGCCTCCACTTTCGCTACCACTCTCAACTGTCTTCGATCTGTCTTCGTTAGCACCATCGGTAGCAACAGACGCGGTATCGTCATCCGAAAGTCTCGTCGATGACCTCAAATCGGCAGACGCCCTGGTGGCCGCAGGTGGCTCTGGTATTGAGTCACTGCTCGTCTCCTGGACTGTCTCCAAAGTGGAACGGTTACTCGGACCTCGGATGGGTGGTTTGCCCTGTTGTGTGGGAGGTTGGCGTATATGTGTAGGCGTGTGTTGCTGTTGTTGAGAGGAAGACTCAGGCTTGCTTTGCGCATCTGTCGGGAAGTTCTGACGTGCTTGAGGTGACTGGACAGCAGGCGATGAGTTTTCCAGGACGACGCTCGGGATGTTCCCATCCGCCTTCTTGGATGTACCAGTCATCGAAAGACGTCTAGGTGTTGTTGTTGTTGTTGTTGTTGTTGTTGTTCCTGTTGACGGTGGAGGCGACTTGAGCCGAGGTGATATAGGCCACTGTGGAGTTGTGTTGCCCGAAGTCTCAGCGCTCCTGTTACCGCGCTGTTTGGTGGCATTGTCTGCCGCAGCATGTGGTAGCGTTGTGATATTCGTAGCAGATAGCGCGCGCTGTATGGCGGCGGCCGAAGGTTGCGTGGAGATGTTCCCAGGCATGGCATTCTGTCGGCTCGAGTCCTTGCGTTGGGGGGAGGTGTTCCGCGACATGATAGGGCTACTGGTGGCAGACCTGGACAGGAGCGGCGTCGAGCTGTTCGACAGCGTCTTCTTTGGGATGAAAGGGAGTTGCTGTGGCTGCTGTGCCATAGACTGTCGTGTGGGATTCGTCCCAGCGTTCGTCTCTGACGACAGGCTGTCGGCCTTGTCCATGCTGTCCCCCTTCCGTGCATGAGCCTGGTCGTCTGTCGGCGTAGGATTCGATACGGTGTTGGCGCCCTTGACGTCGTGCAGGGCAGCGTCGGTAGGAGGCATGCCGTTGACTGGTCGGTCGCCTAGGTCTTGGTCACCCATAGCCAGGCTCGCCCATCAGGTATTCGCTATGAATGAAATGCATTCATCCCTCTCTCTTGAGAAGGGCGCAGCCACAGATGCAATGGTCCCCTCCTGTGACTGGCAGCCCAACCGCGCCTCCAATCCGCAGACGTAGTGTCTGTATCTGTTGGCGTCCAATAGCCCTAGGCTTTCTCCTCCCGCATTCCACAGCACATAGACCAAAGGGAAAACGTGCGTGGGTGTACTGTCGTTTGGAGTCTTGCTGTCTTGGAGGAAAACAGGACGACGGGTAGGGCCAGAGTACCACACGGGTTCTGGGTACGTATACAGGCCGATCGCCCTCTCCTCGGCAAAAGCCGCGGCGGTGAGGCGTTTTCTTACGTATGTTACGACCGCTTGTCCTTGCGCAGTGGGGAATGGGAATTAAGTGGCCCTGCAGGCGTGTCTGTAGGAGATGCCCGACGGTTTCCCTCAGCCCTTTCAGCACGACAACAGCAGCCGCGCGTGTGCGTCACAATTCAAGAGGGAGTGGCTGTATGGGGAAACAATCGAGTGGCCGCAGTAATGACGATGTAAAACCACAGACGCGGAGGCGCAAAAAGTAGCTACGCGGCGGGCACGTATCGTGCTGGAAGGGGAGCGAGGTACAACCACAAGAGCCGTAGTAGCGTGGCAGCGTGGCAGCCGCAGTACCTCACCTCACCCAGACCGGCAGAGGAGGAGAGCGAAAAGCAAGTTCGGCCCCAGGCAGCAGTATTCCAGACGACACATCGCATCGCCCACCTACAAGGAGAGACGGAAAGGATCTCTTGGGCAGGCTGCCTCACCTCATGCATGAAAAGGTGCGCGTGGTGACGATGCGTGTCATGTGCGGAGGTGACTGGCCGGCCCCCAAGCACACCATCCCCATCTCCCATCTCCCATCTCCCATCTCTCATCTCCCATCTCCCATCACCGTCACAGATGCCCATCCTCTGAAGCGCGCGATGCATGGCATTCGACTCCTCCGTCTCTCGCCAGACACACATCCAGAAGCAAGCATGAGAGTCCCTCCCCCAAGAGGGTTTGAGGTAGGCATCGTCAGGGGGAGCCCATGGGTCCATCGCTGCGGGTTACGGTAACTGGCCAGGTATAGCTAGGCATACCCAGACGGCCAGCCAGCCCTGTGAGATAGACCCGGCAAGCAAGCAAGCAGCATTCGACACACCAGGAACTAGTGCTGACCTCACCATGACCGTCTCGTGGCGCATTCTCCTCCCCCCTCGTCAGGCCAGGCACCTGGTCTATCTACTACGGTATCCATCTCGTCTCTCCCACACACACACACACACGCACACACTACCACACCCGCCCTCGTCTTCCCACGCCGTGCTGTGTGTCTGCATATGCACAGCCGTTATCAGCTACCAGCTCCCGGGAGGGAGCGAGGGATGGATGTGAGAGCCGGCTACGTGCAGCGACCAGACTGGCTGCGCGGCCGTGGCCGTGGCCGTGGCCCTGTCTGTCTGCTACCCTGCCGTGTGTCGCGCGGCGCATGCGGAGAGATTGTGTATACTGTACTGTATACGTTGTACATCGCCACATACCTGACCCTCCCCCACCGTGTCTCCTCGCGCGCGCACGAATAGGCCGACAGATGTGGGTTTGCTGTAGATGCGAGAGAAAAGGGCCCCCGCACGCCTCTCAGTAGTGGTGGTGGTGGTAGCCACCGACTGCCTGCCTGCGACAACGCAGTACACACTGCTCGCCGCGATCTCGGGCGTCGCATCGTGTCATGCTGGCAGCCAGCCGGACAGGGAGACGCCCCGTCACCATCATCATCACGACAATCTACAATCAGCAGCATCATCCTCACGGTCACTGATCATCCTGACCCACCTACTGCTTCCCTAAGGAACAGCAAAGGCTTACCTCTGCAGTTCCCGTTCCGCCAAAAGGAGGAAAAGGGGATTCAGGCACAGTGTTCCCCAATCGAGTGCTTGTTTGTGTTTTGCTCCCATCGAGGTCTTTTTTTTTTCGGGTCGCGGTTGTCACGACCCGTCCCGACGTCGGCGGGGGGAAGATCGACTGTGTGTCACGTAGTCTGTTCTTTCCTCTGCTTTTGCTGTGGAGGGTTGCACGGGAACGTATATTGCCCACACACACTCACACATCACACATACTCACTCTATACATACATGTGTAGTACCACCACCATTACTGTTGTTTACTGTTTGACTCTACCCTCGAACGAGCGGCGGTTATGCATGTCTCGATGCTTACGGCGTATACGTAAACATAAACATAAACATAAACATAAACACTCGCCACCTCGTGAGGCCGCAAGGCCGAGTGCAGGGGAGATCTAGAGAGGATGCGGCGAGGGCAGACATTATCACTAGCTGAGAAGCGATCATTGAGGAAGCAGTGGGGAAGACCTGTGAATGAACCCGTCTGGTCTCGGTGGTAGAAGGAGAGTATTGGAGCCACCTGCTCAACCACATGTGGCCAGTGTGTCCTGCAGTCCGTAGAACAATCCTCGCTCACACACTCTATCACTCCATCCAACACCGATTAGTAAGTAGACGAAGGCACAACGAACGAAACGTTTCAGTAGAACACAACGTGGAGAAATGTAAAAAAGTAAACCAACTGAGTAAGAGTGGTATAACAACGTTGAAATCCAATGCGGATTCGATTCGACTCAATGATTTGATGCACGCTATCCACCCATCCCAGACCATCTCGTCCACCGAATCACCCCAAGAAGAAGAACAAAAAAAAAAAAAAAAAAAGAGCGCAAACCGCACTGCACCAGTACTCCCTCGCTTTTGTCCCATGTATTTGCGTGTGTGCTTCAGCAAAAGAAGAAGTAGAAAGAGGTTCCGGCAGAAGGGGAGGAGAAGGAAAGGGTGCCCGAATAAATGCTCAGAAGGTACTATTGTTGTTGATGGAGTTTGAGGTCGTAATGGTCGTTCCAAATCCCGAAAAGGCTCAAGCTTTCCGTTCGAAGAAAAAAAAAGAAGAGCAGAAAACCGCAAAACAAGTGAGGAGGTGTAGACGAGCCACCTCAAGACGCTAAAGCAGGCATTCAAAGTGAAAGTGAAGTGGATTCGTGGCTTCGCGAGACAATTACTGCCGAATAGGTGTCCTTGGTGAGGTGGAAGCAAAAGGGCGTAGAAGAAGGTCTCACACTTGAAGTAAGTACAGCGGTGGCCACAAGGTTCCGAGCAGGGTCCAGCCCAGTTTAGATATCCGACATCTCGACATCGTTATCATCACCACCGATGTGGCTGAGGACCTCGTCCGCAGGGCCCCAGTTGCCTTCGTAGATGGTCGCGCCAGCCCTGCGGCGGCGCTCGACCCACTGCACGCCCCCGCATGCGAGGATCTGGTTGACGTTGGGGCGGTGGATGGGATCTGGGCGCAGCATCCACTGGACAATGGACTCGAGGGCTTCAGAGTCCGTGGGGTCGACCATGAAGTTTGGCGGCTGAACGAGGTCGTGGTCACGGTCGCGTTTGGCGATGGGGGTCTTGAGGAAGCCCAGGTCGTCATCCATCGGGTCAGCATCGGAGCCGAAGGGGGTTGAGGCGACGGTGGTAGAGGTGGAGGATGAGGAGATGGGGTTGCCGGATCCATCACGGAGGAGGCTGTTGTCTGAGCTGAAGGTGAGGCTGGGGAGATCACTGAGGTCGCCGGCGCGGAGTCTCTGCCACGACTTGCCGTTGTCAGGCAGGACGATGTTGCCGGCGATCTCCAGCATGATCATCCCCAGGGCAAAGATGTCGGCAGGTCTGTCGAATTGGCCACATAGCACCTCTGGGCCGATGTACTCACGGTCCCCTTCGCCGTCAAGCCCTGCTGGCGCCGGCCACTCGCTGGCCATACCAAAGTCACCAATCTTCAGTACCCCTTCCCAATCGATGAAGACATTTGCGGGCTTCAGGTCGAGGTGGATGAAATTGGCGTCGTGGATTGACTTGACTCCCTGGGCAAGCTCAAGCAGGATCTTCCAGATTCTGAAATCGTCTAGTCTGCCTTTGTTGCCAGTCTGGGCGAGGAAGTCCTTGAGATTGCCGTCCTCACAGAACTCTGTCTGGATGTAAAGGTGGTTTTTAGCCTCCCAGACATCAAAGAACTCGATGATGTGCTCATGGCCACGGATTGCCTTCAGAATATGCGCCTCGCGCATCTTACGCTGGCGGTCTTTGTTTCCAATGTAAGGCTTGCGTGCCTTCTTCACCGCCCACACGTGGCCAGCTGGACTTGGCTTCGAGAAGGACACTGCAGTAGACTCGTCCCCAACTGGGTTCTCGACGCGATATACTTGTGAGAATTCACCGATGCCGATGTTTGATATGTATCCAAATCGCGATGTCAAGGCGGTATCGACATCATTGGCAAAGTATCCGGAAGAAGCCTTACTCTGACCTTTGCTGGCTCCAAATGCAGAGTCACGTGGTCCGGTGGGTGTCGCAGGTGGGAAACTGTTGCTGTTCACCAGTAGCGATGCACGGTTGCCTGCAGAGATGGAGAGCCCACTGGGGTCTGGTGGTGTGAAGGACTCAAGTGGCGTTTGTGGAGAACGCTTCTTGCCATTAGCGCTGTTGGGAGTTGTGTCTAAAGGTTGTGTCAGTCGGTGTTCGAGTTCATAGGTCATCAGAGTCGTAACACGTCCTGCACTCTTGGACTCTCTGTAGGGTGTTTGGGGGGGGTGAGGGGAAGTCTTACCTCGCTCGGTCTGTGTTGATGCCTCTCCTTTCCCAACAGGAGAGAACATCTCGGGATCCAAGGAAGTCCTCCTGCCGAACAGGCTACTTCGCAGGCTGTTGCTCTTCCCTTTCGACTGGGGCCGCGCGACACCCGAGGTGGAAGCAGACTTTGTTGGCGTTGGCGGCAGATCATCGTTGCTCGACTGATGATGCAGATTCTGAGTCGGCGACATGGACAGATCATCACCGTTGATGCTTGCGAAAGAACCACGCCGGGTCAGCTGGGGTGCTTTGATGTGGGAGCCAAAGATGTTGGCGCCTTTTCCGAATGCCTGGGATGAAGTATTCGAGACCCGTCCGTTGAAAGGCGTGTTGGGGCTGCCGAACTCATGTATCGGCTGCTTTGTCTTGCCGAACCCATGGCTAGGCGCAGGGGTCGCAGTGATGATCGGATGCGACTTCTTCGAAGGTGTGTCGGGCATGTTGAAGCTCCCACCAAACTCGGCAGACTCGTCGATGTTTCTGTTCCGTTTCGAGATCAAGCCGGTCGACATGAAAGCCTGTGGTGCTGGCTTGGCCATCTTATAGCCGAACGGGGTGGCGAAGGACTCTTGCGATGGGTCGTTACTGGGACCTGGCTTTGGCCGTGTGGAGCCGATGGGTAGTGACTTTGAGAACGTTGGCAGATGTTTTGGGAGCACCGGCTTGAGGAACAATGCATCCCCTTGCTTTCGCTTCGGTGATCTCTGTCCATCGTCCATACTTGACGCGGAGGAGGAAGGACTCAATGCGTTGGAGAGTGGGTGTGGCTTGGGTGCTGATTGGGACTGCCTTGGAGCTGGTGGCAAGAACTGCACCGGCGGCTCGTTTGCATTTGATCTGCTGAACAGCGAGTCAAAGTCGGTTTCACGAGAAGCGAGGGCGCCATCCAGTGAGATCCGAGCCTTCGCACGGCTCATGAAGGGGCTCGGAGGACCACCACGGTCGTCGTTGCTGTCATAAGAAGCCCTAGACCGTGAGGGCGCCACTCGGTGTTGCATGGTCGACTTGCGCAGGTTGGGGAATCTCCTGCATGGAGAGCGTGTCGATGGAGCAGGCCAGGTGGATGAGGAGAATGATACACCACTATCCCTGAAGGCGTCGCTGTCATCCTTGTTGGCCTGCTGCATGGTTGGTGATGCGTCTTGCATGTTCTCGAATACGCTGAAGTCGTTGCTCAACGATGAAAACCCATGCAAGCTTCTCCGCTTGGCTCTCGGTGAGCCAAAGCTGGCAGCGTCCAGATTCATCACGCCATCACTCCTCTTCAGTGGGCTGGACTTTGCGGGAGAGTTGACATCGCCCAGAGGGCCCTGCAGGAACTTGTCTGCGTGCGTCTTGCGGAAGTCTGTCCTGGGTGCTTCGTCCAGCTTCATCTCTCCAGAGGCCCTTGGGGTAGCCTCGCCACTGCTTAGGTTCTCTTGGTCACCGTCCATCGAGATGCGTGTCGAAGGCATGGTGGAGACATTGATGTTGGTCTGGTTGGGGTTGTCGCTCAGAGCTCGTCTGAGTGGGCTCTTGGGCGATGTCTTGCGGACGGAGGTGCGGGACCCACCCGTGCGCTTGATGGAGTACCTTGGTCTCGCATTAGGCTCCACAGTACCGTCTACGGTGAATGGCCGTGAGAGGGCGGACGGTCTGGCAGCGTTGGGGGAAAGATGGCCCGAGTATGTTGTGTAGAGGGAGAATTTGGATGCCTTGGAAGGCGAGCGCGAAAGGGTCCTCCTCAGCTGACGGATCCCAGGGAAGCTTTCGACCACAGGCGCGGGACTGCGTGGGGAGGAGAGCAGATGTGGTATCTGGCCGGCAGAGTTGCGCGGCGAGTATTCAAGCTCCATCTCTACGAGCGCATCTGAAGCGCAAAGCCAGCGCCAGGTTGGACAGTATGGAAAGGACGTGGGCTGGGGTGGCCCGGTGTGAAGCCGACGCGAGCGTTGAAGTGGCAGCAGTCGCGGTCGTGTTGTTGCTGTAGCTGTTGCTGTTGCTGTTGCTGTTTACCGACGGCTGACCTGGCTAGCCTGTGGGAGATCTAGGCAGCCGGATTCACGAAGCCCAGTCTGATGTGGCGGCTTTTCGCGCACGGCGTAGGGATCTCGGAGTCTGGGAAATCGATACGGTCGGTTCAGTGTCGGGACAGTGGTGGCCGGGTCGATGCAACAAGGGCACGCGCGGGAACAATGCGATAATGATAGGGAGCGGGCTGAAGTTGTATCAGTTGCAGAGGCAGATCAGGGTGCGACGGTGGAATGCGAGGGTCAAAACACGCGTCATAAGCCGTGTGCTGGGGTGGGCGGGCGATTGAGTGGGCGAGACAGAGCGTGTAGCACCGAGAGAGAGGCGATATGAGTGCTGCGGCGGTATGGAATGAAGGGAGACGCGGGTGTTGTTTGCGTGGGTGTATTAGCCGAAGTGGGAGGCAGAGGCAGCAGCAGAGGCAGCAGTAGCGGTGGTGGTGGTGACAGTGACGGTGACAGTGGGAAGGGAGTCGAAGTGAAGAAAGCGCGCGACTATGCGACGGCGACAACCAACACGCTTCTTCTCACACGCACACACGCCCTCAGTCCACTGCTATGTACTAGGCATCCACGCCCGCAACCAGCCCAAGGCTCCCAGGCTTGCAGGCTAGCACAGTAGTGCCTGAACCCTGAGGCCAGCATTCGGGCCACAACGCGAACATTGCGCGGGCTCACGAGGTGTCCCAACTCGCTCTCCTCTGCCCGAACGTCCCGATGTGCCGGACAGAGCAACGCCGCGCTAGGCCGCGTTGAGGCTAACACCAGCACTAATGTCGATGCGAATACTCCACAGAGCACCACAGGGCAGCTAATGGCAACGCTATGCTACCTGCTGCTATGTACTGCGCTGCGCTATGCTATGCTACGCTATGCTATGCTATGCTATGCTATGCTATGCCATGCCATGCCTGCGCCGGTGCCTGAGCCTGAGCCCACGCCTGCACCTGCCCCTGCACCTGCCCCTGCACCTACCGCTACTGCGGCCGCTACCGGCCATCCGCCACCCGCCACAGTGTGTGTACATAGACAGCATGCATGCACCGTTGCTAGCCCAAATCTCTCGCAAGAGCAGAAGATGCACCACTGAGGAGCCTGTTCGCTTGGGGAATAATAAAATGTCCTCCCCTTGAATGGGCCCTTCTCCCCCTGGTTGCTGTTTTTAATTTAGCATTTGCAGATGTCATTGTCTGCCCTGTGGGGCGCGGTGAGGAAGAAGGGGAGAAGAGAAGGAGAAGGAGGAGGAGGAGGAGGAGGAGTAGGGACCCTCAGATACTCGGTAGTGCACCATCTCCCTCCATCCAACGTCTCCTGCCGGACTGGCTTTGCGCACCGTACCGATGGACGGACGGTCACCTGGGTCTACGTGATGTGATGCGATGTGATCTGCGAGGCAGTTATCGCTGGGGCTCGTTCTGTGTCCATTGACCTCCTTTGCCACCATCGTGACCCTCCGCAGTGCTTGTTTACGGCACTGGGCCGGGAGAGGTACAGTACCTGGGTAGTCAACAAACATTCTGCGACCGTTTCGCCCACCTCCTCCACCCCCATCCGCCGCCTCTTAGGCACGTCGCACCTACGTGTCAGCTTGAGAGCGCGCGTTTGTTCTGCGTGGGCTGGTAGCTACAGCTTCTGCTCCTGTGCCTCTGCCCAACTCCCACAGTCCCAGCCCACGCCTGAACGCCAATCAGCGGTGATCTGGACACGTACCCGTGCATGCGTATGCCCATCTACCCATACATGTGTGCATACATGCATATACACACATACACACATCACGCTGCACCCGCTACTCGCTGCTGTCACGCTGCCAGCCGGTTTCCAGAGCTGGTCCCGCGAATGCGCTACCCACTCTCCAATATTGATTGTTTGCTTCTCTCTCGATGTCTGCTCACGCTAGGAGCCCACTTCCTACATCTGCAGTTAGACTGCCACCACCATCGTAGATACCACCACCATCGCAGGGCCGATGAGGTCAGGATCTGAGTCTCCTGCGTCATGACAGAACTAGTCCCTGACAGTCCCTGAAGAGCACAGGGAGGGAGGAGGGGGGGATGGAAGCAAACAGACTCTCCTATCGTTCGCAGTAGCGGCTGCTCTCTGGAGGGGGGGGGAATCTGTCTTTGCTGTTGTTGCGTAGGGGAGTCTGAGCTGGAGCGTGTGGACGCGCGCTGGCGGGCGAGATCGCGGCAGAGTAAACAGATCAACACACCAGTCCGCTTCGGGATAACGCGTCAAGGATTGGCCTTGGCATAAGCAGGCACCACATGACGATAACGATAAATCCACTGCACTGCTTAGCTACACACATTTGGGGGGTGCAATGCCATAGTACACAACAGCCGCAGATATTGCTCTTGTGTTCACTCTGCTATGCTATGCTTGTCGCTGGTGGCCCCAATCATCGCACAGCAAGCATGCGAGATTGGTGCTTGCCACAGGTCCGGCCATGAATGCAGCCATCTATTCCAGGCAAGGCATCACTGTCGCGCGACCGCTTCGAGACTGCTCTACGAAGAGAGGCCTGGCAGTCGGCCACAGTGAGAACTAGCCAGTCATCACCGATGGGATCGGTCACTCTGAAACTCTGTAGCCATGGTCCGTACCCTCGCAAAGTCCATCGAGATGCTCGATTCATGGGAGCACGGCAATCCCATCATCGCACGGGAACCGCCCCCGTGAGAGTTGCACAGTGATGCCCTGCCCACTCTGGGAGCTACTACACGTGCATTCGTTATTTCATCGCCTGCTCCAGACAGGCCGCAGTGGGTGGTGCTACATGCCCAGATACCTCTCCGGGCAGTCAAGCGCGGAGCTAGCCGCCAACGCTGCGCTGCCTAGCTGAGCCTCCCTCACCTCCTCCGCTGCTGTGCTGGATACGCGCAGCACGAAAACCACTCTCGGTGCGGCATCACCGTCCAAACTCGTCCTGTAGCGCCCAGCCAATTGTTACCGTGCCGTATCATCCAGCAGGACTATCCATACTGCCCCCTCCATCCTTCTCTCCCCGTGACACTTTCCGTTCTAAAAATGAAAGGACTTGCATCATGAGCAACGGCCCCACAAGGGCGGAGACCTTTCACCATAGGCGCTCTTCCAGACCCAGCCGCATCGTATGCTTTGAACGCCAGCCAGTAATGGACTTGGTCATTGGCTGACTGCAGACAGCTACGTCCTGCGACCTTCATCTCGCCGACCACAGGCGAGCGCGTCAGGCGCGGTTTCAGCTTGAGAGATGCCTCCACCCTGTTACGCGGTGGAGAGGCCACCGATGAGACCCAACCCCTCCTGCCTGGCGCGAACAACAGTGCCAACCACCATCAGCGACGCAGAGGCTTCCCTCACAGAGCTCTAGGCCTTGTCGCGGATGCTTGTCGCAATGTCAAGGACTTTGCGCTCTCCAAGACCGGCCAGAATGTTTTCAAGTGCTCCATCGCCTACCTTCTCGGTACGCTGGCCACCTTCGTACCGCAGATCTCACGTCACCTAGGCAGACAGGACAGTAAGCACATGGTCGCGACCGTGACGGTATGGTTTCACCCTGCGAGGACCATGGGCTCAATGCACCAAGGCACGATCTTCGGCGGCCTCGGCTTCTGCTATGCTGCCTTCGTATCTTTCACCAGTATGGCCATCTCAATGCTGTTTGGCAATCTAGATCTGCTCGTGGTCGGCCATGTCATCGTGTTGGTAGTCTTCTGTGGCGGTGGCCTTGGGGCCATCGCCTGGCTCAAGCAGAGGATGGGTCATCCGCTCGTCAATGTCGCCTGCTCCCTCGCATCGCTGGGCTGCATCACGGTCCTCGTCAAGGAAGGTGCTGTGCAAGCTGGAGAGTTCTCGGAGAACACCGTACTTGGCGTGCTACTGATGGTCCTGACTGGGATGGTGATAACGACGGTAGTCAACATGGTCGTGTTTCCCAAGCGTGCGAGGATTGACCTCTGCAAAGATCTCACAAACAACACTGACTTGCTTGGTGATCTGCTCATTCTAGTCACGAGGGCTTTCCTGATCGGGCAGCAATCTGATCTCGAGGACGACACCTTCAAACGGCTCTCGTCCGACCATCAATCCTCACTGAACAGCATGAAGAAGAACTTGAGCGAAGCAAAGTATGAGCATTTCGTGCTCGGTACAGAGAGGCAGTACTTCCTCGAGAAGAGGTTGGTTCAATGTCTGACGCGTTTGTCCCAAGACATCGGTGGTCTACGGAGTGCTGCTTTCTCACAATTCACACTCCTCAACGAACCAAGTCCGGCTCCCTTCTCCCTCAAATCACGGACCTCTTCGTGGACCCCCATGCTTGGTCGTTCTTCCAATTCCGTAGACCCGAATACCAACACACTCGATGTTATCACTGAAGCTCCAGAGGAGAGCGAGGACCTCGAGAGTGATACGCAAACTGCAGCGAGCAAACGTTCCAGTCGGAGAGCGAGTCAGGAGATCGACCATGGCGATCTGTTCGCAACCTTCCTTGACCAGCTGGGACCGCCAGCAAAGTCTCTTGTATATACGTTGAAGCAGGTTCTGGATGTATTACCGTTCGAAGATGACAAGCCTCCGAAGATTGCCGTGACTGACCCGTATATATCCAGCCTCAAGACCGCCATCGAACTCTACAAAGAGACACGGATGGTGGCACTCGAGGAACTGTACAAAAGCCGCGCCTTCCACGCCACACAGTCCATCGAAAGACTCGCCGATCTCGAAGAGGTCACTGCTAGCTGCGGGCACTTCAGTTTTGCTCTTATGGACTTCGCCGAGGATGTCCTAGAGTACCTAAGGGTGCTAGAGGCTCTAAAAGAAGAGACGGAGCAGAAGCCACGCTCACGCTCATGGACCTGGCTCAACCCTTGGCAGAAGAGGGTTGAAAGTCCAAAGGAAACATTGCAGCCGGTCTCTCCAATACATGAACACACCGAGGACACAGCGATCAACCATGCAGTGCCTGAGCCGATCAAGCGCGCAGACGACTTTGCTGACCAACACAATTACGATGGTGCTAACGCCTGGACGTACAGAATATGGTCTCGCCTTCGCATCTTTCGACGAGAGGATGTCAGGTTTGCGATCAAGGTCGGTATAGGCGCAGCGCTCTATGCCCTTCCCGCATTCATAGACTCTACACGACCGTTCTTCAGTCACTGGCGCGGGGAGTGGGGTCTAGTGTCTTACATGGTTGTTTGCAGCATGACCATTGGAGCTTCCAACACCACGGGGGCAAACCGTTTCATTGGAACATTTGTCGGAGGCTGCCTTGCCATCGTTGCTTGGCTGATTAGCAACAATAATGGGGATGTCAATCCTTGGCTGCTCGGGTTCTTTGGGTGGATGGTGTCGTTTGGCTGCTTCTACATCATCCTGGTAAAGGGCAACGGCCCCATGGGTCGCTTCATCCTCCTCACCTTCAACCTTGGCGCACTCTATTCCTACAGCCTAAGCGTCAAGGACGGCGACGACGACGACGACGAAGGCGGCATCGACCCCGCCATCTGGGACATCGTCCTGCACCGCGTCACCTCGGTCATAGTGGGCTGCATCTGGGCCTTCATCATCACCCGCCTCATCTGGCCAATCTCCGCCCGCAAGAAGCTGTCCCACGGCATCTGCATCCTCTGGCTCCGCATGAGCCTGATCTGGAAGCGCGACCCCCTGGCGATGTTCCTCCTCGGCACGCCCAAGAGCACCTACATGGACATCCGCGAGGAGGCAGGCCTGCAGTCCTTCCTCGCCTACCTCCGCAGCCTCCGGGCCGCCGCCTGCTCCGAGTTCGAGCTCAAGGGGCCCTTCCCGGACAAGGTCATCGGCCGCGTCCTCGAGCGCACGGGCCGCATGCTCGATGCCTTCCACGCCCTCAACGTCGTCATCTCAAAGGACATGGCCTGCACGCCTGGCGAGGCCGCCGTGCTCCGCTTCACCAGGAACGAGCGCATCGCGCTCTCGTCGCGCATCAGCCACCTCTTCAGCGTGCTGGCCAGCAGCATGAAGCTCGAGTACCCGCTCAACGACGTCTTGCCCAGCATCGAGCACAGCCGCGACCGCTTGCTCGCGAGGCTCTATGAGTTCCGGCGGCAGGAGGACGGGAAGGGTGACGGGGTTGCTGAGCAGGACTACGAGTTGCTCTATGCTTACAGTGAGTACATCTCCCCCTTTCCACATAGACACCCCCGCAACCTTTCTCCAGATTTGTTGGCCGTACGGTATTTGAGTTTTCTGACGGACTTCGATGTAGCACTCGTGACTGGACAACTCTCGTTGGACATTAAAGCCGTCAGCGCTGAGATCGAGACACTGTATGGGAGGCTGGATGAGGAGAACTTCAAGCTGCAGTAGTAGTATGATGTGTTCTGCTGGGATATCTGTAACATTGCCTATGTACTCTCACAGTGACACTTTTTTTTTTATCTAAATCGAACGGTTGCCTTGTGTCCATACCGCGCCAATCTGTACAGCGCCAGTAGCTGCCAAGACACACGAATCGTATCCATCTGTGCAGTCGTCACTCCGAACGGGTTTCCACTCAGTCTAACCCTAGCACAGAGGTCTTTACGTGTGTGCAAACCTAGGAAACGACCACCTTCAAACCTGTAGCTCTGTTTACGTCACCTGCAGGCCAAGTCAGGTGAGAAGTAAAGGGCAGGTGCCTAGTCGACACCGTGCTGCCATCAGGTCTATAGAAACTCGCGGTATCGACCGGAAGCATACCAAAGGGCTGTGCTACAATAACATAAAGCTGTGTTCAAGATGAAGGTGTCCAAAGGATCCGCGATTTTCGGAGTGTCACACTTGTGTTGTGGGTCCGAATACATGTCCTTCAAGTCACCCAAGCGTGCCGATCTCAAAATGTCAAGACCAGTCCCGTCCTGGCAACACTACCTAGATATGCACTCGCTTGCGATTATGCCTGCTGCGACTATCAAGGCAACAAGACAAGGCAACTGCTGCAGTCTAAGAGTACCTGGATACATAAGCTCTGACATGATGTGATATGACGCAACCCTCCTCACCTGACCAACAGACCACCAGGGTTAGGGTTAGGGTTGTTCATTTGCGGACACTGTCGTGATCGCGTTCGGGCGACCCTCCGGCACCCTCGATCAAGGTAGACATCTGTCAAGACACATGGAAATCCCATCGCCGTGCTGCACTCACCCATCGCCAGAGCATCGAAGACATCGCCGTCGATGCACTGAACCACCACCACCATCGTGTACGACCCCATGCACGGCCGCCGCAATGCAGTAGCACCGATGACGAGACGACATCGAACCCGCCGGCTCCTTGCTGGACAGCTGGGAAGGCCTTTGTGGGGAGGGGTTTTGCCTCGCATCGCTGATTTGCATCGGGCGGATCGGCGGGCGTGGGCAAGCCTCATGAGCGCATCCAAGGGCATTACATCGACTTCTCACCATCACCAAGGGAAATCAAAGAAATGCGCACGGTTAGCCGCCGTCTACCTTTCCCCTCCTCGTCGCGCTTTGGTACGTGTGCTGACGTCAAGAATGTAGGGCATCATTGGGAAGGCCTCTCCCTCTCGATGCCGATCTTCGATTGTATATAAGTGGGATTCTGCGATTCGTGATGCGATGGCGATTCGATTTGGAGCCTCTCTTTCCCACCCCCTCCGATTCCGATTGCTCCGTAAAAAGCTAGCGCGATGTTTGAGGAGGTGTCACAGCGTAGGCGCTTGAGTGTTGCGACGCTGGTGATGTCGCCGCCGCCGTCGTCGCAGTAGACGTCTGCGCGGACATCGCGATGGGTTCTGGACTGGCGCACAGGACAGTTCATTTCAAAGGTTGGGGCCACACGAACAGGTCGCGTTGCGCTATTGTTTGATAACACGCGCGCGCACGCAAGCCAAACCACGTAGAGAGTTGGCCCTGGCTCTGGGTTTGGCTTCTTTTCCCACTTGGATCGGATGACTATAATAAGACGGATGTAGCATCTTCGATTGCAGATGTCCATCCGCGGTCTGGCCCGCATTACGTTAGCAGCCAGGTGCAAGGGACGGGGTACCTAAGGCAGCTTAGCATGGCCCATGGCCTTGGCCCCCGTAGTCGCGGTAGAGGCGTCGGACTGTGACGCCTGACGTGCTGGGGTCGTTTGTCGAGGGAGTCTCGATCCTCGTGGCTTCGCAGCGGCCATGGAGATCGAATGGCGAAAACCTGCGCACCCTGAGCCAGGACCCTGTGCTGTCCTCCTCATCACTGCGAGCAGTCAGCGATGTCTACCACTAACCTCAGATCTCAAGGCAAGGCAACGCTTGCTGTGTGCTCCCGGCTCATCGGTGCGTGGGAGCCTCATCGCGTCGCCATCGCCTGTCTGTGAACCCTCTGCTGGCTCTGCGCATCATCCCTCATACTGCATCTCTCGATTGCTTCGAGCCCATCTGACTGGGTGTTCCGCCTACGTTCTCGCCCATCCACTCACTTCCACCCTACCACTGCTCGCTTAGCAGGCGGAGGCGTCACTGCTCATACCATCCCCGTCGCCTCTGTGCCACTCTTGGGACATGCATCTCTGAAGACAGACGCTCTCTCTGCCCTTCCCGGATCTCCCTTGCAGTTGCAACTCTCAGCATACTCTAAGAGTCCGAACTATCACCAGAACTGCCCAATCGGTCTCGACATATCACACTGGGTTAGATGGGGCCCATATAACCTTAGAACCCTCAACACCGCAACCTTCGTACCTGGACATGGCTTCACGACAGCCTGGACAGCCGATCCTCGGTTCGACTCCGCCTGTACCCGCAGGTACGGCGGTCCCTTCGTCGACGTCCATGCGGTATCAGAATCAGAAGCAGCCGCAACAACCACCGTCACTGCCACAACAACAACATCCCCGCCGACCGCCTGCTCACCGCTCAGTATCGCTACTGCATTCACCAAAGTCGCGCCCGCAACGGAACAGCGACTCCTCGAACGAGAGCGACACTCAGGCTCGCCACCACCTCAGGCGATCAAAGTCTTCATACAGCTCACCGTCGAGCCTACAGCCTCTGGGTGGGAAGGGTAGCTCTGGGGAGAGTAGCAATGCGGACAAGTGGTTTGAGAAGAGCAACAATGAACCCACAGGTAGCCGCCAGGGCTTCGCAGACAACGAGCCGCCTTTCTTCATGCACAACTCCTCCTCCGAAGACACCCCCCCAGACCAGCGCCAGGCGATGCAGCAACAGACTCTCCGCCGTTTCTTGAATCACCCGGACAAGGCGGTCACACTACCCCTCAAGACAGGCTTGTTGCCTATGGCCACGGACGGAAGCAGCACTGAGGACTTCAGGAGTGTCATTGATGACTTGACCATTCAGAACAAGAAGTTGAAGCGACGTCTGAAGAAGTATGAGAAGCTCCATGACTCCCACCTCAAGGACGAGAAGCTGTTCGAAGTCAGGATCCACGGCCTTCCACCTGACAAGAAACACGAACTCGAAGACACGCTCCGGAAATTCGCAGCAGGTCTGAGTGCGCAACCGATCTCCGACTATGCATCGAATGCTGCCTACATGGGATTACTCCCTACCCTACCGAGAACCAAGACCGCCTCCTCTCAGGCCAGCATCTACAACGCGGATTCCGCATATGCCTCCATGTCGGCGTCTGGCCAAGGTTCGAGTGGGAACGATATAAAGAACGCTCCGGTCCGGCCAAGTGCGAAGGCGATGCATCAGAACATCCACTCCTACCTCCACCATATACCTGAAGGCCTGTTGCCACAGCAGACACCGACACAAATGACTGAACGGTCGAAGAAGAAGCTCGTCATCCGGCGACTGGAGCAAATTTTTGCAGGTAAGGGTGCCTTCGGCGCACACCAACAGATGCTCCAGCAACAGGAAGTATCCAACATTGCCGCCCATGCAGACCGGACAGAACAAGAGGCTTCAGGTGTATCAGCCCAGAGGGAAGGCTACCGAGAAGCGATGATCATGAACCGAGAAGCCGAGGACCCTCTTGACCCAGCAACGATGAAGAAGATCGCCCAGGAGACGGCGGCGCAGGCCGACGCCGTGAAGGCTACTTCCAAGGTCAATCAGACCGACTTTGCAAGCGATTCCAAACAATCGCCAGAGCAACGACCGACTCGCCCGCTTGACCTCGACCCTCACCGTGCCCAAGTACCTGCTGAGAACATCTGGTATATTCGACACTTAGGCTTCTCGCCCCCCGAAGCTGGATCTCAGGAGCCGCCAGAGGACGGTCATGGCTGGATATATTTAAACCTCCTCATCAACATGGCACAGCTACACACCCTCAACGTGACTGCGGAGTTCGTCCGCAAGGCTTTACAGGAGAACCGGTCGAAGTTCGAACTGTCGCACGATTGTCGGAAGGTCAGATGGAAGGGTGGGACAAATGTAACTCAGACCAGCAGCACTGAAGGCGGATCTTCCTACGACCGTACAGGCGACGATACGCCTGAAGGCGCAAGCCCGCGCAAGAGAGCCAAGCTGGCACATGGCAGCAATACTGCAGCTGACGCTCGGCCTGCCCTACCTCACCGTATCAACTCCGCACACCGCACTCAGCCGGAGAATAAGCTCATCTACACGCCCCTGTTCTTCCACAAGGATGGTGCAGATGGGGATGATTCTTCTTCAGATATGGAAGACGACAGCATGTCATCTCCATTCCCCCCTCCAATCGGTGGCGACTCGTCTGGCATGACTTCTTCCGGAATACGTACTACAAGCATCAAGCCCAGGAAGCAGGAGGATGGCCCGATCATCTTCTATAACAATGCGAGGTTTATAACCGATCTCAGCGGGGACCGCGAGCCTGGGAGCCAACAGAACGTGCCGCCTTACAGGCCTGTCAGTCTGATGCCGGTTGGAATGCCGACCGAACCCGAACAACCCGCATATGAAAGTGAAAAGCGCGGCCCTCTCTATAATGCCAAGAACCTACCTGAGCCGATGGATCTCCATGACAACCCGATCCCACCAGAGCTTGAGCTGTCGTTCCCATATCCATCGCCTGCTAAGAGTGGCGAAAGCCATGTCATCGACCCGCTTCACCTCGAGGTCAGCGGCATTGGTGGAGTCTCTCCGGCGGACAACTTCATCATCGTTGTGGACGGCCAGATTGCCGAAGTCGAGGGCAAGCTTGTCCCTAATGTCACCCGACCTCGCAATGCTGGTGAACTGGGTGATAAAGTGGCCAGCGTCCTCCAAAGTAACGGTTTCACACGACAAACGACACCTGCCGTCGAGTACAACATGTTGGATGCCCGAGTAAAGCGACTCCGTCCGTCTCATCTCCCGCCTGCCCTGTCATACATGCCTCTCACTGAGTCAACAGAGGAAGGCGATTCCGACATTGATGACGAAATGTCCATCGCTCCTGAATCGCTAGGCGACTTCCCGCCATCCACAGCACCCCAAGCGATCGAAGTGCCGTACACAGCTTCTGAGGACGAGGATAATGAAAACGATTCTGACGATGAAGATCAGGAAGAGGATGGTGACGACGATGACAGTGATGGCTCAGTTGACCTCCTCGCCGCCGCACGCGAGGCCGACCCCGATGCTATCCGTGAGAAGGAGCGCGAGTATGACGCAAACTTGGCTGAGCGTCTGGCAGAAGAGATTCCCGCTGGTAGTTCGGCGGCAACGGCTGGCGGTGGTAGCGGTTTTGCAAGCCCTGCAAGTGGCGTTGGCAAGAAGGAATACATCGCAGCTATGAACGCCGTTCGTAACAGTCAGCAAGGCAGAAAACCACCAAGCATGAAGGCCGCTCACTCCAGTGACAGCTTAAAGGTGCAGGCTCTAGCTCGGGATGGTTCAGATGATGAGGACGGTGGTAGCGAGAGTGGCAATGTCAGCGATGTCGGATCTTAGATTACATCCAGCTGCAATATAATCAACGTATATACACAAGGCAATATATAATAGCCAGCATTTTCAGACTAACTTCTCTGATATCTCTCCACTTTTAAAAAAATTTCCCCCGCATCTTCACGACAACTTCATCAAGTAGCACCAATCTTGCCGTCCTGTGTGCCTGTATGCTGTAGATCCATGTCTTGGCACGTCTCTTTCCCATTACGACCGATACAGCCCATTAAGCTCTATGCTAGTGTTCCGCTCCTATACCCGCACCAGAAGCGGTTTAAGGTTCGGCTCGGCTCATGTTGCATCCGCCGCATCTTTGGACCTCGTCGCAACGATAATGCATCCTCCAGCGAGGAACATTGGCTCTCGCCACCTCCAACATCGCCCTCTCTAAACCACTCTCCCCCATCCTAAATCTACACACACGATTACCTCGCATCCGGCGCATAAATACACGTCTCAAGCGGATTCAAAAAAGAAGAACCATCAGTCGCTCTCTGTTGGCGCAGGGTCGCCGTCTCTATTTCCCTTTCCCTCCCCCCGGGGGGCGCGTGACCGAGACATCTCCAGATCTCGACCGAGGATTTGGGGCGTCGCTCTGTCGCATCGAGCACTTCCAGCGTATTTATTTATAGAGGGTGCGGCACAGTAGGCAGCATGGACCCGCAGATTGCCCAGATGGGCCTGCATCCTTACCCGGAGCACCTTGCTGCGTTGCAACAGCACAACAATCATCATCAACAGCAACAGCAGCAACAGCTAGTCCCGCAGGGTGGCGTGGGTGACGATGGGGTTGCCGGGAGCACGGAAACGCTTTCGCAGCCGCCTCAGGCGGAGGTGGATGAGTTCCTCAGGCGCAAAAGGAAGGCAAGGGAGCACAAGGCCTGCTATCCATGTCGGCAGCGGAAAGTGAAGTACGTCGATCTTTCGGTTTGAATGGCGAGCTGAGAGGAGTTTCGGTAGAAGTCGTCTCATCGCTGACTTGCATTAATACAGATGTGACCTATCACGACCGTGTCAAACGTGTCGAGATCGCGAGCACCCTGAGTTGTGTAATTACAACCCACCTAGCAAGCGGCAGAATGTCGACCATGATGGAGCCGGTCCAGGTTTCAAGCAGGAAGACGGCAGCGCTGGTTCTTATGTCACCGTCGGCCGTGCTGAACTCGATCTGCTGTTCCAGAAACTCAACAACCTGGAGAAGTCCCTTGCAGACTTGAGGCATGAAATCAGTCGCAATGCGAGTGAACGCCAAGCAGAAACCCAGCTTGACCAATCACTCGTACAGGAGGCTGCCACTGCGGCGGCAGAGCGGTTGCAGCCCCGGCGGCACATCGACATCCATGGTATGCACACGAGGAACGATGCGGGCGAGATCGTGCATGTCGGCGGAGGTTCCATCCCTGCTCTCTTGTACGCGTTGAGCCAAGGTGAGGCTGACCGGCCCTACGTGCGGGAGATGATGGGAAAGTCTGTGCTTCCCATGTTTGGCCTGGACAACGAGTCCAGCACTTATCCCTTTGTTGACCTTTTTGGGTTACCGCATGGATCGGTGGAACGGGCCAGGGAGCTTGCAAAGGTCCTACCGAACGACACCCATCTGCTTAGCCTTTTCAGGTGCTATTGCGAGACTGGCTACCTGATATTCCCGAGTATTGTCGATCCTCAGGCGCTAGAGGAGGAGCTCACGATGTTTCTGATAACCAGGGCTGCAAATACTGACACTGACGAGGGTGTTACCGAGCACTCCATTTATGGTCGGAGTTACCACTGGCTAGGGATGCTCTTCGCTGTCCTTGGCCTAGGGGCTCAATGCAGTAGCATGGCGCGCAAGGAGCGCGAATTGACTTCGCAAGTATACGGTATGAATGTCAACGTGAGACTCGCATGGTTGTATTGAGCTAATATTGCCCAGTCTGCTGCAGTGTCGAGTGTCTACGATTTGTCAATTTCTTGTCGCAGGCCAACCTGGAAGACATACAGTCACTGCTCGTGATTGAAAACGTCTTGATCAATAACATGAATGCAGGAACTGCATGGGCGATGCTTGGTTTGACTATCAGACTTGCACAGTCCTTGGGTCTGCACCGAGCGTGCCCACCTTCTATCTCGGCTGATGTCATTTTCCCTCGCTCTAAAGTCTGGTGGGGTATCATGTGGCAAGACTCTCTTCTCTCAATCACTTACGACCGGGCATCATCATCTGCAAGCGCTGAGATAAACACCATGCCAATGCCTTCTCAATTCGGACCTGTTGAACCCTACCATGATTCCATGTACAAGCTTAGTGTGATCCTTAGCGATATCTGCAAGGATCGGTCAGCCAGGCTTAGCAAGAGGGAACTGTATAACAAGATAGGGCAGCATCGTGAGTCCATCGAAAACGTCATGCGGGATGCTAGAGAATATCTTCGAGACGAGGACAAATGCACCACTCCTAGGGAAAGGCTAGAGTATTTTGGTCTAAAGCTGCACAGTTCATATGCGATGTCGGAGGCATGCCGCGCCGCCATCAGTCCGAGTACCCATGACCCAGAGGTCGCAAAGACTTACAAGCAGCTGTGCATCGACAGCTTGGCCAACTCAGTCGAGGGCTGGCTCGGGATCGACGGCATCACGGCATATTCCCGCCAGTCCTGGTCTGCTCTACATCGTGGCCTCAGCTCGGCTCTCCTGCTTGGGATACTCGGTGAGCACCTGCGCAGCGATCGGGTCAGAGGTCTGCTCGGCGAGCTGCTCGACCGTCTCGCCTGGGTCACCACCGAGATATCCCCCTCAGAGCTCTCGGCGCCTGTACAGCGCGGTGTGGTCGCGCTACGCAAGCTGAACATCCAAGAGACGCACAGCAGACGTTTCCTGTTCGAGGCTGCTCTAGGCGGCAAGATGGATGGTGTTGCGAGTGCCGGCGACGATAATTCCGTGAAGCTCGATGCTTCATCTATTCTTACGCCCGCTTCACTTTCAGATTCCGTTTCTGTTCATGAGGATTCTTCTCCCTATTCGGTAAGTGAAGCTTCCCGCTATTTTGAGAGCAGCTATAGTGATCGTACTAATGGGATGTGTTACTCAGATACTGAATTCCATCTTATGGGGATCAAAGGATTTTAACCAAGCATCTACTACGGCAGCACAAGAACACTCATCTTGAACGTCTGATGACTTGTAGATTCACGCTCATGATCAGCCAAATACCACGAATTCGATTTGCTCGCGCGTTGTATATCACCAAAGACCCATGACTGTCTGGATCACGATACAAATTCGGTAGAACACTGTGACTTATCTTCTATAGACACATAAAGCAGAGTGAACAGTCGAAACCATAATATGCTGTGTTATAACCTCCACAGGCGCCATACGTACTGGAAAATGTTCATCCCGAAAGAAAAAAGATCCAGTGCGATGCCCGAAGTCGGGGGATTAAAGGCTTTAGGAGCACACTAATGCTCGCAAGCTTTTGGCGATCTCCTCTACCCGCAAAATGTAATGCATAAGTCGTCGTTCACACCCCTTCAAGAACCTTGCACGGCGCCATTGATAGTACGTACAGCAGTTAGCGTTAACCATAAGTGTTCACACTCCAGCCGTGTGTGGGTGTTCGCTCTCTGTCCTGTCATTCGGAAATACGCAGGCGCTATTGCCGAAGCAGAGGGGTTTTGTAGAAAATGTTGACAACGGCCACTCCACTCGAGGGTATTACTCACACAGGCAAGGATGGGATGCTATCTGTTCACTTAAAGTCCGTTCTGTCAAGTTTTCCCACCGATGTTAGCAGATTGGTTATTCATCTTGTGCGCAAAGTTTTAATTAGCAATGGTCTTCCGCTTCCTGCTGCCGAAAGCACGGCAAGCTACAACTGCCACCAACGTGGACGCAATTGAACATACAGATACTGGGAGGTCGTCCAAAGCAGTTTACGTTAAAAGCGACAGCGCCAATGGCGATAAAGTACACCAGTCGCCAGGCTCTCAGGAAGCAGCTGTGGAATTCGATCCAGCACTTGAGAAGCGAGTAGTGCGTAAATTAGACCAAAACTTGGTCAGTTTGGTTTCGATCTTGTGTATGTACAATCCTACCATGAATGAACCGCTTCTTTCTGAATCGAGTGTTTACTGATAAAGAAGATGATGAACAGTCCTGCTATCGTTTCTTGACCGTTCGAACATTGGAAACGCCAGGATTGCTGGCATGTCGGAAGACTTGCATCTGGATGAGGGTGACCGGTATGACTGGCTGTTGACAATATTTTATATATCGTATATCGTGTTCCAGTTTCAAATCATGTAGGTACACCCTTGCCCGGTAAGGAAGTCTCCAAACTCTCTGACTGCTGTTATCGCAGCTTCTGGAAAGTCTTCCCACCACACTTATGGGCCACCTTCACAGTCGTCTTCTGGGGCGTGGTCTCGACATGTCAGGCCGCAGCAACCAACTGGTCGGGTATGATGGCCCTTCGCTTCCTTCTCGGCATTGCAGAAGCAGGTTACGGGTGCGGAGTAGCATACCTCCTCTCTTTCTTCTACCTTCGCCATGAGCTGGGACTACGCTGTGGACTTTTCTTCGCCGCGGCCCCCTTGGCCAGCTGCTTCGCCGGGGCATTGGCCTACGGCATCACGTCCGGCCACCCAGACATTGCGAACTGGAAATTACTTTTCATCGTCGAGGGCGTGCCGACCCTGATCACTGTGCCCTTTGCATACTTCTTCCTCCCCGACAGGCCACAGGATGCTCGCTTCTTGAACGAGGACGAGAAGCGTGTTGCTATCGCCCGTGGCGTGAGGCAGGCAGGCCATCAGGAAAGAGTAGGCAGTGTGGATTTCAAGGAGCTGGCGCAGACCCTCAAGGACCCCAAGCCTTGGCTGACTGCGCTTATGTACTTCAGCTGCAATGTGTCGTACTCTTCTCTGCCTGTCTTCTTGCCTACAATCCGTATGTGCCAAGCAACTTCCCAGATCTCACACATGCAATCAAGGCTGACATCACCCCTCCAGTCAAAGAGATGGGTTTCAGCGGCGTCCACGCGCAGGGACTATCGGCACCGCCCTTCTTCCTCTCAGCCGTCGTCACAATCGCCACCACCTTCATCGCTGACCGAACCCAGCAGCGTGGCCTGATGATCATCTTCCTGTCCATCGTAGGAGGTGTGGGGTACATCATGCTTGCAGTGACGACGAGCGTCGGCAGCAGATACGCCGGCAGCTTCCTCGCCGCCGCAGGCGTCTTCCCAGCAATCGGCAACATCCTCCCATGTATCTCCTTCCACAAATTGCATCCTCTATGTAGTTCTACGAGCAGATGTGACTGACGTATCAATTCGCTAGGGGTGATGAATAACCAAGGCTCTGACTCCCGCCGCGGCGCTGGCATGGTCATGCTGAACCTGATCGGACAGTGCGGTAAGTCATTATTCCAACCACCTTTTCTCGACTCCTCCTGATCAGTACACTAAGACCAACATTACCCTCTCAGGTCCTCTCCTCGGCACTCGCGTCTTCCCAAGTACTGAAGGCCCTTACTACGTCAAAGGGCAATCAGTCTGTGCCGCCTTCGCCTTCTTCAACGCCATCCTGGCTCTGATCCTGCGCACGCTGCTGGTATGGGAGAACAAGAAGCTCGACTTTAAGTACGGCACGCTTGAGGAGCAGAGGGAGGGGAGGAGGGCTGATTCCGGCAAAGTCATGGGTGCGCAAGGGGACGAGAGCGAGGCCGAGGCTGTAGAGAATTACGGGCCTATGTACCGATATGTCCTGTAACATTAGGTGCAAGCTGGCTACCGGAGTGATTGCCTTGTAAGTACCAAAAAAGAATTGGTCTTTTGTCTCTTGTGTGTTCAAATGTCGTGCGTTCAGCTCCAATTATGGCAATCGGAGGTCAGTCATAGTTTTCAAGTCTCTGAAGGGAGATGTCTCATTGTGTAATTGCTATATACTACACTGATTCGAGTTGTTTGTCGTGTACCGCCGTCCAACATCCTCTCCATATCGCTTCATCGTCACACATCAAAGTAGGGAGTTTATCGAACCGGAGATAAATAAGCCAAATGCTTGCAGATAAGAAAAGCCACGCTCGCTTCTTCACGCTGAACGCCAATAGGAATAAAAAGCCTTGTAGCGCCTCGTTCGTAATGGATAATAGAATGACGAGCCTCCCTGCTCAAACCGGGGTATGTCCAAATGGTGTGTGTACTGGGCCATGCAAGCAGAAATAAGTATTTTGAAACCCCAAAATTCGCCGATTAGGAAATGTTCTGCCCGTCACTGTCGTCTTCAACGTCTTCTTCGACGCCATGCCATTCCTCGTCGTTCTGTTCGCTCTCATGGTCGTCCTGCTCAGGATCTGAGTCGTGGACGGTGTCGCCATCGACTTCACCTAGATCCATAGTGCCGATGAAGTTGTTGCTGTGCGGTGTCGCATATGCGAAGGGGGTATTGCCCCGCCTTCTGTTGCTGCTTGAGGCGCCTTGGCTTCGTGCCTCGCCGGCTGTAGCTTCTGATGTGAAGGGGGACGGTGGTTCCCTTGACAGTCTGGGCGTGAAGTAGACCCCTCTCCTCTCAACCTCTGGAGAGGTCGAGATACGTCGTCGTTTTGCTCTGGACGCCTCTGCAAATTGTGCTGCTGAAGTGGAGCTGGTAGGCACAGTCTCGAAGGAAGCAACCCTACGTTTCGTGATCTCAACACCTACCTGCTCGATCGCAGAGCTAGAGTCCATAGGAAGTGAGACTGTACGCTTACGCAGATAATATCGCTGGCTGTTCTCGGAGGCAGCGGACGGTACCGAAGGCAGATCGCCTGAGTCTTCGTTGGGCAGGCCACCGGAAGGTTGACCATCTGACTGCTGGCTCCGTGTGCTCCAGGCAGACTGATGAGACATGTTAGTTGCGAACGACGTATGTAAGCTTGGTGGGCAATCGAGACGATCACTATGTGTCCAGCACGCTTCGATCGCACCACTTGAAGCGCCGGCAGCATCTTCTTGACCGCCCTCAGTTATAAATGGTGGCAGGTGCTTCACAAGTGTCCAAGACCACTGACCGCGATCAGGCTGCAGGTATGCTTCAGGCGTCGTGATGTATAAGCGACGATGTTGATCCTGGAGCTTCATGCAAACATTCGAATCAAGGAAGCCAGCAGTCCACAGGGACGAGGTGGTCATTTCTGCAGGACTGAGATATCTCAGCCGAGATGACTTACGGATCTTCCTGAGTGGGATGAAAGGCTCACGCAAGGCATGGTATCTGTCCGACAGTTCTGTCTGGGATCTCTCCTCTCCACCAGTAAATCCCTGAAAGGCGTCCCTGATTGCGCGCATGATGTGGCGAGCATCTGGCGCAGTAAGTGTAAGTTGCCGCACTAGACCACGGCTGATCAAACGCTGGAAGATTGTGCCATGAGGGCCACATGCTTTAGGGGAAAGCCAATCTTGTGCTTCCTCAGCCCAAGCCTGAATTGATTCGGTTGTCCAAGCGGCAGATGATGAGCTTTGGAAAGAGAGTTTTGAGGCTTGTTGTGCACCGCTCCACTCTTCAGGTCCATCGACAGGTTTGTTTTGTGATCTTGGCGTGGCTTCAGCTGAAGAGATCCAGATGCCCCTCAAATCCCGACCCCAGGGAAGCAAAACGACCTCCACTTGCCAAGGATGGCTGTACGAAGGCAACGCGGCTTTCTCGAGATCGGCAATACGCGTCTCAAGAGCGTCAATTCGAGGGCCTGTCTCTGCGTCTGCAGCGATAGCAGCGAGTACAGCGGCATCGGCATGCATGGCAGCGTTACCATCGAACGATGTGTCTGAGTTGAACGAGCTTGTCTCGGACGGCAGCAGCATTCTCTGACGTTTGCTGTTTGATGCAGCCTCCTCGTCTCGACATGCCTGCTGTTGGTCCTGTTCAGCTCGCCAATGTTCTAAATCCAGTAACCTGCTGTCGAAGTGACTGAATTGCTCTTGAACGTCTTCCATTGGCACTTGAGAGAACGAGATGCACTCAAGCGCCGCGATCCTCTGTCCATATGCCTGCATCATTTCCTTGATCTCTTTGACTGACATCGAATGGGGTCTATCGTGTGCTGGGGGGCTTCGCTGCGATGCCACGGACATCCTTCGAGCGTCGGCAACTTGCTCATTGGCGGAAGTCGCGTTTCGTATGAGTGGCTGAGTCTCGATCGTGAGAGGCTGTGGAGGAGAGATGCGAGCCTGTGAGCCTGAAGGAGCAAAGGCTCTAAAATCGGGTGTGCCAGCTATGCTTGGTGTCGCAACCTCTGTAGCGCTGCCTTGATAGTCGTCAGCGCCAGGTCTTGTGTTGAAGCCCGAAGGCAGCGATATTGGGGGCGGCATCCTCTGCGCGTTCTGCGACCAGCTATTGACATCACGATTTGACCCTTGACCGAAATCGCCAACAACACTAGGTGCTGCAGTCGATGGCAATTGCGATGTAGTGATCGACATTTCGCCGTCATCTTGTTGCCTTGCAAAACCGTTCAGCGCATCCCATACTCTTGCATTGATCGAGTGCGACTCATTACGAGTCTCGTGACGTATACCCAGACCGGATGGCTGACTCGGCGCGCGTGCAGGCTCCAACGCTGGAGGAGCAGCTTCAGACTGATGGAAATTCGTATGTGTCAGCCTGACTGGCGTGGAAGCCGGACGCTGCTCTGCGCCTACGGTGACGAGTGGCTCAATCGACTGGATTTGGGAATGATTGAAGGCATTGTGGAAGCAGGCATGATGACCGCAGAAACACCACGCTCTTTCATCGCCTCCGACAACAGCCTGCGTAGGGTTCAGCCAAAACCTCTTACAACCGCAAATTGGCGCGTGGGCGCCACAGTTTAGATCTCGGAAGTTGCATGGTCCACCGGGTAGATGCGCATTGAAGCTGGCCCCATTGTGAATCGATGTGCTTCTATTGTGGAAAGCCGCCATGAGCCCCTACAGGGACATGACATTGATCGCTGTCGGCGTGAGGTGCTTAGCATGTCATGTCGAGATGGGCGTCCAATTCATAGGTAGGGCTGATCAATTTGTAGATATCGGTAGCGATCACGAACGACGGGTAGTGGTGTAGTGGAAGGTATAACGTTATCGGGTATCGTAGGACGTCGTACGGGATGCGGGATATTCGTGCCGGGAATCAATGATGGCGTGCTCTACAAGGCATCAAAGGTACGAGATGGGGCGATGTTGCGCGAGGAGGGGCCAGTTGGGAGATATACGACAGTAAGAAAGTCTAAGAGGAGGACATTGGCGGCAGCAATAGTGGTACAGCAGGTCTAGAGGAAGAAAGCGAAACAGTCACGACTCACGACCGGGGAAGCGAGAGGCCGCGCCTATCTTAGCGTCATGCAGGGCCGCTGTCCAAGCCGGCCAATCCATGTTTCTATTGGTTGCTGCCTCAACCCGCCACGACAACAGAGTAAGTTGTGGGAGGGGGAGAAAAGCTGATATATGTGAGTTGTCTCAAAGGTGAAGGAATGCGAATGTGGGCCTGAAGGAGGAAGCCAGATGACAGTACAGAAATGCAGGATGGCTGTAAGACTTACCGCTTCATGGTAGATCGTAGGAGTGGCAGCAGAACCGCGCAAATTCCTCGCATTCCTGAAATTTTCAGTCTTCTAGGTATATCAGGTATCCGACCCTGCTTATGAATGCGCACCCCAGGCCTCAAGATGGACTACGAGACAGCAGATGGCTCTTCCTTCTCCTTGCAGCCTATCTTCACCGAGACCGACGAAGATAGCGGCCCAGCCTTCCTGCACACATCCATCACAGCATTCGTCGATGGCAAGGCATACGCTGGCAGAATCGACCAACCGCCCGAGGAGATCGGTGAGGCAGACGTAGCGGACTGCCTCGTTCCAGTCCCCCCTCAAAACATCTACCCTCTGTCCAAACCGGGTACCCTTGAACGAGCATCGTCGTCACTGGATCCAGAGCGGCACTACCTCAAGGCGCCGTCGTTCACCTATGACGACTGCGCTCCTGGCAACGGCTTCGTGGCAGAGTGTTTCCTGCGCGAAGCGCTCGTGTTGCAAAGGATCAAGTCAGATCCCCATCCCAATCTCCCCAGCTACCTCGGCTGCGTGGTCGACGGTGACGGACGCGTGACGCAGCTCTGCTTACCTAGGTACCAGTGCAACCTGGTCGAGTACCTGGAAGACCTAGCGGAGAGAGGCGCACTGTCGCAAGGTGTCTGCAAGAACCTCTTCTCGCAGATCCAAGCTGGGGTCAGGCACCTGCATGATAGGTTTGGCGTGGCGCATAATGATCTTAATGAGCACAACGTGTGCGTCGATGGAGATGGCAACGCAGTAGTTGTTGACTTTGATGGGTGTTTGCCGTTTGGCCAGAGGCTCTTAAAAGGCGTAGCAGACGGCAACGGTGATGGCGGCTCTCCGACGTCGTCACGCGATAACGACAACAGAGGTCTGGATGGTATAGCGGACCTGCTCGACGCGATATGTAGTGATCCACACATTGTTGGCGCGAGTGAATGAAAGCTCTCCCACACGTATTCCATGTTGACTCTAAAGAATTTGCGCATACTCGACAACAAGGTCTTGCTAAACTATCAATCATCAAATAGGCCGCCCAATCTGCACATATGCATCGAACGCAATGTCGCAAACCGTCCCAAAGATCTGTCTATACAATACCATACACTCTTTTGGCGATGAAGAAACAGGTGAAACCGAAGAGTAGCAGTCCAGCGGTGATGGACCAGAACCAGGCCAGGTCGCCTTCGTACTCCTGCCCAGGCACCCACACGTTCATGCCCCACATACCGGTGACGATGTTCATAGGCAGCACGATGGTGCCGAGAACCGTCAGCTTACCGAGAACGTCAGCCGTCTGCTCGGCACGCTCGTTCATGCGGATGTTGATTTGGGCGAGATAGTTACTGTGGGCACGTGACAGGAGGCTGTCATATAGAGGTTAGCCTGCTGCAAAACCCGCAATGGGTGAAAGGCGGGACACTTACTTTTCGTAATGGCTGAGATTGCCAGTCATGGTGACAATGTGATCCTGGATGTCACCAAGATATAGCCCAATCTCCGACCGCGGTGCAACTTCCCAGTGTTCGTTGCATCGCTTGGCGAACCCCTTGATGACATCTGCCTTGTTGCCCAACAACCGATAGAGACCCATCACCTTCTTGCGGCATTCTCCAACACGCCTCAACATGTCCCCTCCACTCTCTCCAGCAGTCCGCTCACCCTCTGCCTTCTCTGCGCCCATGTCGCCCTGATTCTCTGGTTTGGGTTCGTTGTTCCTTCGTAACACCCTCCCTAGCCAGGTCTTCGTCTTGCGCTTCGTTTTCTCTGCGCTTTCCTTCATCTGTTTGCTCAGGTTCTCGTCCGCGGTGTTCTGATGCATGTACAGGATTTCGTCGTCGATGTCATCCACCTCCTGCTCAATCTGCTGGACGAGAGGTGCATAGACATCTGTTATGTCGTCAATGATGGCATAAGAGATCCAGTCAGCAGTGGGACTCATGTAGTCATTCAGTTGCCGGATGCGTCGTCGTACGTTGGCTGGGTGTGGTGTCTGTGAGTGGTGGAAGGTGATCACGCCGTCTCTGAACACCACAACATACATGTTGATAGGTTCCATGTAGTCCACGTTATTCTCATCCTGCTCGAACGAGCGATAATTCACAAAATAGTAGGATTGGAAGAGCTCCACTTTTTCGCGAGGTTCCTCCATCAGGATGTCTTCGATTGTCAGCTGATGTATGCCAAACGCTTTTGCCAGAACCTTCATCTCCATCTCAGTCGGTGACAAAACATCGAGCCAGAATGTCGGACGAGGCCCAAAGCGTTTCGACGCGCGGTTCATGTGCGGCTTTGCAAGTGGAGTTGGTGCTTGCGATCTCGGTGTGTTCGCGCCTGTGGGTAGCTTGCTTTCCTCTGAGCTTGTCTTCTTACCACTGTCGCCAACGGCCACGGACGGCTGTCTGGACTGCTCGGCTGCAAGACGGCCGTTCAGCGCAATGAGCGAAGGGCGATGCAGCGTCTGGCTACTGGCCATGTCATCTTCATCCTCGCTATCATCGCTAAGCTCGACCGGATCTGGCAAGAAGAGATCCCTGAATGTTGCGCCGTCCTGACACAGATCGCTGATTGTCCTCGCGTGGATGGTCTCGTCCAGCATCTCGTTGAAGTACGTGAATCTGAACGGTGCGTCGTCCTCCTCCCTGTGCCATACAGGCTTGCTTCTTCGAAGCCTCCCCTCGATCATGACTGGCTCCACCATCTTTTTGGCTCGGATCTGCTCCTGCGTCCGCTGCTCTTTCTCCTCTCGGCTCCACTCGTCCATGATGTCAAGATCCGGCCAGACCCTTGCGCGCCGTCTCCGGGGCCTCGATGATCCAGCTCTTGAACGAACCTCTTCGTCCTCTTCCGCAATCTCAGACATGTCAACCTCTCCAGGGAAGCAGACATCTCGCTCGGCGAGCTCTGCAATTGTGGATCGCCTCCTCTTACTCTCTGGAGATGAACTCGAGTGTCTTCGCTCGTCATCGTCCATCGGATCGATGTCAATCACCGCATCGCGCCCTCTATCCGCTTTGGGTGACAAGTCGTTGATCATTACATCGTCCAAGGAGCCTAGGACGGGAGAGCCAGGCATGGACGGCGGATTGTTGACATCATGGATGTCCTCATCATCTTGAGCGAACTTGTGGTTTGCGATCTCCACGTTATTTGATGGTAACTTGCGACGGACGCCCGAGTTAGAGTGAGTCGAAGGCTGCCGATGTGCCTTCGGTCGTGCACTGTTACTCCCGTAACCACTAGAGCTAGGCCTGTTGTTCTCGAGAGAAGTGTTTTTGAGCGAACGACCTAAAAGAGGGGTGCGATCGTTGGTGTTGCGCACGTTGTCCTCATCATCACTGATTGTATACTCATTCATCCTTGATGACTGACCCCGATTATGGGTAGCTAGCCTGGGAGTGGAACCAGCAGAATGTCGAGTATGGTTGTGTCTCTGGAAAGGTAGACTCGGACGTGTAAAGCCATGCTGTATGCTCTGGCGCCTTTGCCTCACAGGCTCTTGATCACGATGGTCAAGGAGGGCTTCGCTCTCTAAGCTGGTATTGCTCCTGTTGCCACTCTGGAGTCTGTACAGACTAGCCTGCTGTGTAGTCGTTCTCGCTGTGCTGCGGAATCTTTCGATATCTGTCCCTTCCTCCGTGGCCTCTGACGGTGCGATAAAGCTTTGGCGTCTGCCTTTGCGGTGTTTCTTGCCTGCCCTATGGCGCTTCTTCTTAGGAGCAGCCTCGTTCTGTGCGCCGTTCTGTGCTGTATCCGCGCCTGATGATGGCGCCTTCGACGATGACGCCTGGCCAGCCTGCGTGGCTTTCTGATTTCCTGTGCCCCTGCCTCTTGGGGATGGATATGCCATTGAACTCGGCCCAGAGATGCGTGATAAATCTTGGTCGCGCGACGCCATCGCCGTGTTATCGTCGCTCGCTTCGAACGACTGATCCTATATTAGCTATTATCAGGATGTGTAAAAGAGTGACTGTGTGCAGAGAACGGGGAGAATATGTACAAAACGCAAACTCGTGCATCGACGTGCAGAACAACGGATTATAGCAGCCGAAGGTGACGTGAGTACATCAATCCCGACCTAGATTTTTGCGCTACAACGTCTTGGCAGTCTTGAACCTCAATGCGTCGATGATGACCAGGTCATCTTATCAGTCTACCAGGATCAATCTGTCAATGAATCGGCAAGTCAATGAATTGGCACATTGGCGCATGCTTCACCATAAGAATGTAAGCTTCTAAACCTTGCTACTACTGAAGACTTGCGTGCATTCCTTAGGCACATTGGAGTTCAGTGTGTCGCGTGCTCGCTTTCCCCTCTAGACAAGCCAAGGAGCCTAAGGAGCTTCTATGTCGTTTGTAGCTTTGCCTGAGAAGAAAATCATACGAGTCTTCGATATGTTTTCAAGGAATCGTTGCAGTGTAAAGCACATTGTCCAAATTTGAAGTCATGAACTCTACATCAGGTTGTGGCGGCGAAGCCGTAGTAGATAAATATGCATTTTGCAAGCTCGTTCAAATCGTCCCCTTGTGTGCATCAAGCAACGCTAAGACTACATGACAGTACCATAATACACTCGTGACACATCCATTTTGCATGCCAAAGCTCTCGCCTCAAAGGTTGACTAGGCTCGAGAGCAGCATTCCACCGTCGATCAGGCCTTGATCGCCGGCTTTGGTAGACTCTGAAGCGATGGCTTCACCTTCCCAGCTGACAGGTTCTTTTGTGCTGAACCCGTAACACTCCCGACAGTGCTAGGTGCAGGACGTCCTCTCGCCGGTGCGGCAGCCTTGCCTACGTTCGCAGGAGCTTGGCCTGGAAGTGATTTCGGGCGACTCGCCGCACTGACTTTGACCCTCCCATCTGGCAGTTTGTTCTTCTGCCCTTGAGTCCCTACTGGAGGTTTCGCTGGGCCACCTGCAATGCTCTTGACGCTCCCAGGGGGCTTGACGCCTCCTGGCGCACCTACGCCTGGCGCCTTCGCGCTGGATACAGCACCCACCGCCTTTTTCCCAAGCTGTGCAGGGGGCTTGGGCGCTCCAACACCCTTTGCAGATGGCGCAGGCAGGCCTTTGGGAGCTGTCTTACCAGGCAGTGCAGCTGGACTGGCGGAGGGCTTGACTGCGGTTTTCTTCACTGCACCTGATCTTGTCGGCCCGTCAGCTGCCAGAGAGGTTGTGACACCGGTGCCGTATGAGTTGATGTAGTTGCCGAAACCTTGAATACCACCAGTGACGCCTGGGGCAATACTTTAGCACTTTTCCGAGCGCAAGGGTTGTTGGGGGATGGCGAACTCACTGTCTCCCACCGACCGACCGCCGTTCTCGATCAGGCCGCCAACACCTCCAACTGTGTTACCAGCCATCGTGCCAGCGGCAGTGATGCCCGTCTTGAGATATCCGGCCGCCGTGTCGGCAATATAGCCTTTGATATATTCCACCACCATTTTGTCGACTGATCTCGAGTGATATAGATGCGCAGCGGATGTTTGCTCTCGCGGTCCAGTCCTCGATCAATTCGAGATTGTAGTGAGCGTTTCAGGTCTGAAAGTTGATTGTCCAGGTGAAACGTCAAGACAAGTTCGAATATATTCCCTTACAGCGTATACAACGAAGTCTACTTCACCAGTCTAGAGAGGAAAACCTGCCGGCAAACAGTTGCAGGATGCTGGAGTATGCATTGCATGGTGGCCAGCTCGATCGAGACAACCTTGTTCAAGGAACCCTGAAAGGCAATGACGTAAAGCTCACCAGCCACACTCGCCTCCCTGTCGCGTGGAGCCATCGGCGGTGGCTCTAGCTCTCCTCGACCCCACTTTCTGGGGTGCGTGACGCTGCAGCAGCTGGGCAATGATGAGAGAGAACCATGAATGGTCGAAGATGGCTTTCTCGGCACTTTGGACCCCAAGTCTAGGACGCTCCGTATGATCGTGAAACAACCCTCAATCCGAGTGTGGCGTAGCTCTCGCCGATTTTTGGTTGGACGGATGGCGTATGAGGTGCTCTGCAGGGCAAGTCTGGCGATGGCAAGTTTCTGTGTGTTGACATGCGAATGAGATCAGTGCAGCGATAGGTTTGTCTGTGCTGTGGTACGGCTTCCTATCGTGACTGACATTGGTCCTACATTGTTGCTAGCTCGTTACATATTTCTGACTACCTATAGGTCTCGATCCAGTGCCGCCCTTTACCCTGGTTCCTAAATTTGTCTTTGCCCTGCTGGCAGTTGCTGGCCCCTTCATATTTGAGGCCTTTGCTTGGGCGATGGGGCGCTTCGTGGCTGCAGTATTTGCGAGCTTAGCTTTCTGAGCTTGGGAAGCAGGCGTGGCTTTCTTCGTAGCCGTCGCCGCTGCTTGCTTTGCTGGTGCTGCCCTCTGTGCTTTTAGTGTTTGGGCAGCCTTTTGTGTGACTGCTTTCACTGCTGATTGAGTTGCCAAGGTGCTCAAAGGGCGGGTGATCATGGCCTCCATGTTCGCTGACGGTATCGTCCCTTTGACCGCTCGCGCGGGCCCTGTCGCAAAGCTATCCTGGATGTTCTGAGCAGTTGCAGGTATTCTTGAGTCCATTGTAGATGCTCGCCCAGTCGAAGGAGCTATCGACGGAGGCCCCACGTTCAGCAGGCGTTGCTTCATATCCTGCTGTGATGTAGGAGGGTGCTGTAGCAGATCGTTTAGAATCGATCCTGGTAACTTCTCCTTTGCTTTGCTTGCTGACTTGAGAGCCCTCTTGATAGCTTCTTGGCTGGTCGCGGGCATTGGTGATTTGCCAGTCTTGAACATGTTCGACTGCTGTTGCTGTACTACCTTCCTCAGCAACGCGTCAAAGTCCATGCTGCTTGCATCCGTCAGATCAATGGACGACAACGCTCCAGCGGTCGATGTGATAGGTCCAAAGATGCTCAAGAACTCGTCCCATCCGCCTGCTTTCACCTCGGTAGAGATGAAGTTCGCGTGTTTCGGTTCACGTTTGCCCTGTACTGCAAGCAAGGCATCCTGAGCGCTACCAGTTGGGAATTTGCTGAACTTGTAGAAATACTCCAGGATGTAGTCCTTTTCACGCCATCGGTTCATGAGCCATCTTGAGAAAGCCTGCTCGTTGTCGATTGGAATCTCGGAGATTCTGTACCGCCTCCAGAATATGTTGACGGACTTCGGCGGCCGGCCTTCGAACAAGCTGGCCCGTAGAGTGAAGATGTCTTGACCGTACATCCCTGGGGGTACGCCTTCGTATGCTATCGTTGCATCATACAGCCAGTTGGTCGATTGTTTGAGTTCTCTCAGTGAGAATAGAAGACCCGTGGTCCGCGGAAGAAGCTGATGCTTCATATCTTTGAGCCCAGTTTTCTTGGACCAAGCCGCCGATTTTGCTCTCGTGGTCTCAGATAGATTCGTGCCCTCTGGAAATATCATAAGCCACATTGGATCCTTTGGGTTCTTCAGATGATCGAAAGCGCGTCTGAGTCTAAACTGATCATCCTCCCATTTTCTGCTGAGAAAGATGAAGTTGTAGAATTGCGCCCCCCATCCAAAGATAGGTAGCTTCTTGAGGCTTTCCTTCATGATGATGTAGATCCTACCGTGCATCTTATTGGTATAAGCGATCCACCACAGGTAAAGCCAGTCCGTGTACAGCTGATGATTCGCCATCAGTATGAGGCGATGTGGGAAGTTGCATTTCAAGGAGCCGTCATCCATCTGGAAGAGCTGCCCTGACATACTTTCGTCGCCACTGACTCGGACAATGGTCGGTGACCACCATTGTGTGATTGTAGCCACGAGCACGGCAAACGACTCTTTCGTCCATGCCATATAACTCTCGTAGAACTTGGGATCGATGAACTTGAGAGGAGCGCCAATGAACTGCGACGCTGAGATGGCCATGACCCCAGACAGGAACGTCGACGCCGCCGAAAAGGCGCGTTCAGCCTGTCCCATCCCGCCATGTTGTATTGGATTTGGGTTTTGGTCGCCGGCTTTTTTGAGAGTCAAACCTGCCAGGCCTGGACGCGTGCTGGTCCGGCCAGAGACTGATGAAGCGCTGGTCGCGACCATGGTTATACCGCTGGCGGAATAGTCGCGTTAGTTCAGGACATGATTGTTGGCTAGGTCTACAACGGTGAAGAGTTGACTTGACGTAACTTGCACAAGCCCGCTTGGGCTCACCCCTGCAAGGTGTGCCACCTGCGCGACGAGCAATCAAGATTCGTGGCGCTATGACCTCGTCTTTGGTCACTTGGTCTACTTGACAAAGTGTACATCGACATCGGCGCCTGTATTCACATCTCTGGAGGTGTGTATGTGAGATGCCCATACCTGGCACATTTGCCCATTTCTCCACACCGTGTCTTGTTGATGAAACCAGTATCACGTGACGTTCACTTGTTCTGTGTCACAATCACGTGATCAACAGGGTGCCATATGAACAAGCCCTACTTGGAAGACTAGCAACTAGCATATTGCCTGACTATATCTTGGTCTCTTATCGTATCTTACACCATTACACATTTCAGAAGCCAATGCTCGTCAATCGCCTTAAGCTGGATTTTGACACAACAACGAGCTAAGATTGACTCTGGCTGTTTGATTTGCACAAAGATATTTTGACATTACGGATGGAATTGTTACATCCAAATTTTGTTTCTAAGAGGAAACGGATAGAGAGATGTCGCCTTGAGGCTAGCAAGTGGAATCATGATGCGTTTTGCGAGAGTGGCAGACGAGATCTTGATCTCGTCGAGACAATTGTAGAGAACACTCCTTGATTCCTCTGTCCGATACAAAGAGGACGGAGGACAGTAGTAGTGTTCTCTTGATTGCGAAAGCACTAGCTCAGGTATGTGTAGCGTGACGTACTTGACATTTGACATAACCTCTATACTATTGTGGTCTTATTGGAGCATTGCTGTAATGAGAGACATAGGGACTCGGCTCACACAAGGACGCTGACCAATCATTCGCTGTGATACCTCTATTTCCACCTCTAGAACGACATTAGTAGCGGCACTTGCAGATGGCGGGTGGATCTGATCCAATGCTGACGCGCGCTAAAGTACCCGCGAGGGCATTGTAGCGCGTTTGATGCATATTACAGACTCTGTACATGGCTGGCGGATAGTATCAAACATATACCATGCCCTAAACTGATTTTATCCTATCATCACTATCATTACTATTGGTAATGCGGTCAAAGCTCCACAGTAGCTCTCATAGACTGCTTAGTCATGCTACTGTCAACCGCAGTAATAACACTATCGTACGATTGACTTTCTGGAAGCTGCAAAACTTGGGAGTACTATTCGCAACGAGACCACTAAATCCATTCGAGAACAACTATTGATGGGATAGCGAAAGTGAGCATCCATCCATTCACTCTCACAAGTGTCTCGACATGATCCCGTTCGTTGCTGGGTGTTTCCTAGTCTACTTGGCTGCACTCGCTGTCTATCGCCTCTACTTGAGTCCTCTCGCAAAATTCCCTGGCCCAAAAGTTGCTGCGCTGACAACATGGTACAATGCTTATCATGACCTCGTTCTTGGTGGCCAGTTTGTATGGACGGTCGAGGACATGCACCGCAAATACGGACCAATCGTGAGAAACAGGCCAGATACACTCCATGTGTCAGACCCGCGGTTCATGGAGAAGCTGTATACACAATCTCCAAAACAGCGGCGAGAACGGTACTACACCGTCACTCAAGGGTTGCAGGCTCCAGGAAGCATTCTTGCCACCGACGACCACGATATACATCGACGTCGCCGTGCGGTGTTGAATCCATTCTTCTCGCTGCAAAATGTCCGACGCCTAGAGCCAACCATCAAAGACACCCTCACAAATTTATTTAGGCGATTCGAGGGCTGGGCATCCGAGGGAAAACCAGTACAGCTGAACACTGTCTTCCGCGCCGCGACCAAGGATGTGATCCAAGCGTATGCTCTAGGCGAAGGCAAAAAATACTTGGACATGGATGATTGTAACGCTGCATTCTTTGATATCCTGACACCACAGAGAATCTGTCATCTTGGTACCCATGTCTATTGGCTGGCAAAATTACTAAACAGCCTTCCACCCTCAGTTGTGGTACTTCTGATACCACGCGTTGCAGTCTTCATGGAATTTATGCAGGTGCGACTCACTCGAACCACTCATATTGCGTTTCAAGACTAATTCTTGCAGAGTCTTATTGCTAATATCGAGAGCATTCGTAACTCTAAAGAGCTTCCCGAAGGCAAGACTATATTCCACGAGATTATTCGTAGTGACACCCTACCGGATTCGGAGAAACAGACCAAACGGCTTGCTGATGAAGCTATGGTATTCCTATTTGCAGGGTCGGAGACTACCGCCTCTACGCTCTGCGCTATCATGTACCAGATGCTTAGTGACCGGAAGGCGTTTAATCGCTTGAAAGCTGAGCTGGCATCTGTAACTCCGGCAAATGAGTCTATCCCAGATGCTGCTAAACTGGACCAACTCGAATACCTCAATGCTGTTATACAAGAGGGCATTCGACTGTATCCAGGTGCTACACATAGGCAAGACCGTGTGGCTCCGGATGAAGATCTGATCTATTCCGATCCCTCCACTGGCCGTACCTTCACTATTCCAGCTGGCACAGCTATCGGTATGACAGCGCCCATATCGAATCGGGCGACTGATATCTATGGGCCTGACGCCAACGAATTCATACCGGATCGGTATATTGAAAACCCGAAACTGAGACAGTATCTACTATCCTTCTCCAAAGGTACGCGACAGTGTATCGGCATGAACCTTGCATATCAGGAGCTTCAGACATTCATCGCAGGGATTGTACATAAGTACGACCTATATGACTCTACGAAGGAGATTCAAGACGGCTCCACACTCGAGCTTTACAAGACAGAAAGGCGAGATGTGGCAATGTTCGCAGACTACATCACGCCCGCAGTATGGCCGGAAAGTAAAGGCTTGAGAGTAATCATCCGGCATTAACATGTTAGTCGAGGGCGCTTTCTAACGTACTTTCATCCTTCCTCTCTGTTCTACGATTTAGCTAGTCTACCGCTTCCAGTCATATGAAACCTCACTTACTTAGTTTCTGAGTCTGCTGAGGAGGGACTACAGAGAACATAGTTACGGGGGAAGGCGAAATGCGCGCTGAAAGTTCGCTTCTCACTTTTGCTCCTACTTCCGCGGAAACTCTTCCGACACTGTGCCTTCCTCACGACATCAGATAGTGTCTTGCGATGACACGCCTGTGTTTCGTGATAAGCTATAGTACTCATGAACGCATAGCCACTTACGTCGCCCGGCTTGCGAGACTTCACACTCAAAGGGGTTGTTCCAAGCAACACGTTCATCGGGACCTTCTGCGCCGGGCCCTCATATCTCCAAAGTTATTGAAAGCAGCTGATCTAGAGTGGTCACAGTAGAACTGTGCTGCTCACTGGCAAGCAATCTCGATGTTTCGCAGTAGGAATTCTCGCGAACTAAGAGAGGGCATATCTAGATTGGAGATCTCTGGAAGACTCACATCAAGATACGAGAAGAAGTCGACGACTCATCAGATAGGACGGTCATATCATAGATGATAAGAGTACCTGTCAAAGAACATACCGTCCATGTGATTGAGCGGGCAGTTTTCTTACTCGCTTTCCTTACGATCCTCAGCAACCAAAGCTGTTCCAAGGATGACCACTATGCCGAGGGTTCCGCATGAGCATACCGATCCCCGACGAGATCCGAAAAACATCCCATATGAGAAGCAAGGACTACCTCATCGTTGCCCAAGACCATTTCCACTACCTTGGCAGTCCGATTGAACAGACCGTACTTACAGGAGCTGCTCTCGCCCGACGTGCCAGCAAATCCACCTTCAGTCGTCGTTCCAGGGAAATTCATGCCATCAGGTGGAGCATTTGATTTCCTCACTCGCAGAAATAGCTACAACTTCTCAATTCAATCAGAAGTTACACAACGGTGAAATCAAACCCGCTAAAATGACATTCAAAATACTAGATGTTGAGCACCTTCTCTCGCTATTATGTTAGTTGCAAGAAGGTGGCATTGGATCGTAGTTTTGTTTGCTTTTGTCACGCATCCGAATGCACGTAGGACTAGCTGTACCAGTACATTGGATGTGCACGAAGCGATTGCTTACGGAACGAAACTCTACATAGACACTGGAATTGAGAACGAGACCAAATTGTGCGTCTTCACGGAAGAGTAGACCTCGGAATGAAGCGTCGTCCGCGATGCTGTGATTAGTAGCCTCGACAATCAAGATTGTGCGAACACCGGGCGCTTGATCTTTACTATGATGTATACCGAGGTAAAGAGGTTTCAAGGTATTAAGGCAGCAATGGAGATCGCCACGTGACCAGCACCTGAGGCCCGAGGCCTGAGGCGACTACATGACGAAGATATGCGGCGATTCGCAGATCGCGAAAGCGTGATGCGCATTCGGCTGGCTATCGTGAGGAGGCTTGGATCAGTATTTTCCATCCAACGGCAGCGGAGGGAGATCCCTGCGTATGATGGCATCGAGCAAGGTGCACCAGCCACATCGCAGTCTCTCCAGGGCAGATATCCCTGCCCCACCTCCACACGGAGTCGTCTTGTGCTGCACAGTGACGTATGAGTGAGGCGTCACGAACCAATCTCGTCTGGGTCAAGCCCTCGCGCAACAGGGCCAGAAACCTCTGTCTGCCACACGTCTCCCACCTCCCTATTGTATACCTTGGTACATATACTCGCCTTTCCTGCAGAACTCACCCCTCTCGTGTAGCTTCGCTTTGGAAAGTCGGTTGGAAAGTTGGCAGACCTTCACCCCGAGAGAATCAACCAGGACAATCGCACTGTTGCCATCTAGTACCAGTGCCTGATCACACGAGCACCCTAGAGAACAAAGCAGGAACAAGCTCCAAAGCCAGACTACAAACTAAAATGGCCACAAAGGTTGCAAACGGGCCACAGACGAACGGACTACCCAAACAACAAGTCAACGGCGTTGCAAAGAAAGCCCCATCAACCAGAGCACCAGTTAAGAAGCCCACTGCCAGTCAGGTAGCGAAGCGCGCGACACCCGTTGCCAACAAGGCCTCTTCAGTTGCCGGCGGCGATATCCCCTCCCAGGGCGTTGGGTCCGTCTACTCCATCATGGCGTCCCGTATCGCCAACAGAGTCGCAGAAATGGCCGAGGGCATCACCTTTGTCGAGAGGTACGTAAAATCCCATCAATAGCAATCTAGCTAGCTGCTCAACGTCCACTTCCTTTCTAGAATATAATGCTGACTACCATTAGACCGAAACCACAGCAGCCACAACTCGAGTCGATTGACGAGAAGAAGCGCCCGCGCAAGCTGGAGATGCGCCTAAACGGCGGCGCCAAGGACTCGGTCGCCTTCTCCGCTCCCTTCCTCGACAACACGCTGCAGAAGATGCTGCACCTGCAGAACCGCATGCTCAAGACTACTGCCGAGCTCAGCAATAGCGAGGGTGTCGATGAGAAGGTCATAAAGGAGCACGCCTCCCAGAGCGCCGAGCTAAGCCGCATCATCGCCCTGATATGTGCTGAGAAGGCCAGGCAGGGAGCGTAGGCGATGGCTTGCAGCTCTCCATGTAATGAGCGTGACGCAGGCAAACGGATGCGGATGCGCTTTTGATGAATATTGTGATGAGCGGTGTGGGTTGATGACAGCATATTGTTCAGCACGGCGTTAGGCGTGGATGGAGCGTGTGCCTCTGGCCAAGTCCAAATATACTGTACTGTAGCCCTCTTCGACCTTGCAATGCAATCGTCGCCGTTGGAAATGATTTCATTATCCATTTGGTTCTGCAACTGAACAAGCCGTTTGCATGTATTGAAGGAGTGAATTTGAGACATTAAAATTATACAGTAAAGAGCACAAGGCCGTCATGACCTCTAAGCACTATGCCTAACAGCAATCCGAAGCTGCCACTGTGCGCGTGCGATATCATGTACACGAAGAAAGTCGTAAGCGCGTCAGCCGTATTCTCAAATAGATCCTCCACTTAACCTAGCTTGATTAGCAAAGCCTCCTCATCCAAACTCTTCCTCCTTCCCTCCTTGTGACATTGCCATAAATGAGAACCCAACCATATCATCAACGCCGCACTTCCCGCCACTGAGAGGATAACTAAGATGCGATGCTGTCCCACTGTGACGAAAAAGGCGGCATCCCGACCATGCCAGCTACTCGCACCTCCATGCTCAAACAAAGGAGTCGTGACATTCCCCCTCAGCATCTGCGCCTCTAACCCTCCATCCTGATCTGCAAGGACGAATAGCTTCTCCGTGATCTCGTGCTGCGCGTCGTGGCGCATGTACTGCATCCACATGTTGCTGATGAACATGCAGCCGGTGGTGAGCATGTTCTCAACATACGGAAAAGGCCACGAGAGGTCGTGTCCAGGTATCCGCTCTATCAGTTGCGTGAGGAACGCATGCTGCGGTTTCGAGAGTATGAAAGCATTGTTAATACCTGCAGGATACGCAGCGGGTGATAGCCAGGGAAGATGGAGGAATTAGTCAAGTGGCGTACGGCATGTGATATCAAGGTCTAGATAGACGCCGCCATAGTAGTGCAAGAGCAGGTACCGCAGTATGTTCGTCCGTTGGATTGTTTGCTCATAGCCCTGGTATTAAGGGAAGATGGTTGGGTAGTGCTGGCTAACGAAGCAGGTCGCATTGTCGTCAGTCCAGATTTGATACTCCCAACCTGGATGAAGACTTGTGCAGCTGTCGATAGCTTCCTGATACTTGGCTGTTGAGCTGTCTCAACTTTCACTTAAGAAGATCTGATGCACGATTCTCGGCGTTAACGCTTCCTCATGCACATCCTGCAGCGCCTGCTCTTCCGTACGTGGGAATGTATAGATGTTCAAATGCAGGTGGTTGAAAGTCGCATATGTCCGCACGATCTCGCTGAGGTCCCTGATGTGGTTCCTGGCCAGGGAGATGAGAGCAAAGAGTGTGAGAAAGAGTGCAATGTCTTGACGATGCTGAACATAATGTAGCATATTGCTACGACAAGCTAGTCTAGCCACTGCACTTCTGATGTAAGCCAGACAGCCAGCCAGCCAATCGACACTTCTCGCAAGCACACCTCTGCAATGTGATAGAACCAATATGGACGCTGCTCAATGGATTCAGAATGTTATCAAAACGTCAATAAGCAAATCAAAACTCCCCTAGTGGAATCAAGGACAGGTTAATATGTCCTAGATTATTGACCGGACGGTCTATCATCACGCCGTAATCGCTAACGTCATGAGCACACATGGCTTCTCCATCGATCAAGAACAAGACCAGCCAAACAAGGAACCGCGTCTTTGGGCTGTGCCTCGTCTCGGAATAGGGTGTGACTTCATACCTCCTACCTTACCATACACACTTTAGTGACAAGGCCTTAGTTTGAGGGGAACGGTAACAGTAAAGTTACCACGGAAGTACAAAGTGGCAGTCTCCGCATACCGCTAGCTCAGTAGTCAAAGCCGGCGCCAACGCGCCAAGCTGACACTACAGCATGTATGTGCCGGTGGCACCGGACACTCCTGGAGATGCCTCAGCGGCCAATTGGCATCCCGGAGACGAAATCTTCGAATGTGAAGGGATCTCTGCCACACATCGTCGGGCCTTGTCCAGTGTTTGTTCAGCCCGGGCATCTCCTGGTACGGAACATGTAATATGTCAGGACCAAGTACCGATGGAGCGCTCATACGTATAGCTTCATCGAAATGAGCCTTCTCGCTGGAAGCATGGCCCTCGGAAACGGGGAAATCTCAAGATCCGATGATGGTGTGTTGGCTTGAGGCAACACTGGATATTACGGTAGACAGCAACAGCAGCAGCAGGGTCAGGTTTTGGCCCTCGCATCCGGATGATTAACCATACGGCGCCTTCCACGTGCCGTTCACCTGCCCTCGAGAACAGCTTGCATTTGTTGGTGGGTGATAGTAACATGTAGGCTAAGTAGTCAGTCGGAATAAATCTGATAATTAATCTTGTCCAAAGGAAGGTACTGCTACTAAATGTGCGCATGTCGGGCCGTTGCAACAGGCTGCCCGACCCGCGAGGGACAGTCAAGATATCTTGGAGTGCACATAATCGAGATTGGCCAGGATGCTCATCAGGTATAGTGGACCAGACTCCCAATCAATTGCGGTATAGATAGATATAAAGTATCCAAAGACCATAGGACGACGGTCGACTTCTCATATACCTCAGCCCGATGGATGCTTCCACAACTATACTTGAGTGATAGAGATTCACTCGTGTTAACGCGGAGACAGGACAGCGCTAGCGGGTGGCTGCATGTCTGTACAGTATATGTACATCAAGTGACTTCCAAGGCTTGTAGAAGGTCGCAGGATAAGAGTGCCGCAATCTTCTGAAGCTGACCTGAAGGCAGTCTGCCGGACTGTGGGTTCTCGCACTCGTTGCACTGGCACACGTGCCATTCTACAGGATGAGACCTGCCTGCATCGCAAATCCCCGTGCTTGCATCGTGCGGTGAAGCGGCAGGTATATTGACGAATCTGCTACCTAAATGGCGAGATCTATAATGCGTATGATTTTCATATGTACACACATAAACTTAAGGAGTGACCTTGAACTTCATCCTGACGCCCATAGCCGCAAGCTCCACATCCAGATACTTCAGAACTCCAGGTACAGCCACTTGGGTGACATCAGATCCTCCTCTCCAGGCCGTGCCTGTTTTGTCTTCCCAGCATTCACTCTTCGGGTCGTCTGATGCGGCCTTCTTGCTGCATCTGCGACATCGTGTCCTTCCACCCTCTCGCCTGCGACTGTACCCGCCAGCAGACGGTTGGGTAGATAGGAAGCTTCCGCAAGTCTTACATATCCAAGCCTTTGTATAGTCAGAGCAGTTTAAAAGCCGGTCCTGTAGTAAGAATGCAGTTCCGTGTGCGAGCAGTGCATCACGCTCCATCTCTCCTACACGGATACCACCACCTCTTGCCCTTCCCTTGATGGGCTGCCCGGTCAATGGCGTTATAGGTCCAGTCGTTCGCACTTGGTACTTATCGTTCACCATGTGTCGCAGACGTTGGTAATATACGACGCCAACGTAGATGTCTGCCCCAAGTTCTTCACCGGTAATGCCTGAATACATTGGCTCATTGCCGTAATAATTGTAGCCGGCAGCTTTGAGCTGGTGGCCAAAGAACTCAACAGCAGTCTCGCCCTCTCTGTCTTTGAACTTGAAGGGTGTGCTGTCTTGTGCGAGACCGTGTAGAGCACCAGACTTGCCAGCAAGTGATTCGACAAACATACCGATCGTCATTCGTGAAGGGAAAGCGTGCGGGTTGATGATGACATCCGGCTGCATCCCTGACTCTGTAAAAGGCATATCTACCATTGGCCATTTCTGTGAGCAGACACCTTTCTGTCCGTGTCTTGAGGAAAATTTGTCGCCAATGACAGGTGACCGCGGGATGCGAACACGGATCCCAATCGATTGGCATGGATCAGTAGAGCCAGTCTCGTTACCAACGAGTTTGACTTCCTCAATGAAACCTTCTTCCGCATCCTTATATTTGTGAAACTGAGTTCTGCCATCAAGATTGACATATTCGCCCGTTACAGCATCCTTGGTGACTGAGTAGAACGCTGCAAGATTGTCACCTTCCTTGAGCTTCATGCCAACTGACGGCAGACCGTCTGAGTCCAGAGTGCTCAGCCAATGTGACTTGATAGGGCTGTTTGGCGCAAAGCCGAACACATGTGTGATGACTGTGCTCCTACCACGGCTGGTCTTGTTCTCTTCTGCCAAATTTATAAACTTCGTCTTGTATATGGTTCCGTGTCCAAAGCCACGTTCATGTGCTGATTTATTGATGATCATTGCGTCGTCCATGTCGTAGCCGGTATAAGAGATCACAGCGACGACAGCATTCGTACCGTTAGGAAAGTTGTCAAGCCCATACTCATTATAAAGTGGAGGTCTGACTACTGGCGTCTGGCCTGTCTGGAGGCGGTACGATTTGTTATCCGTTCGGTACTTCAAAGCTGTGCCTGGGGTTCCCATTGTTTGTTTTCCCATCTGGCATTGATACATGTTTCTTGGTGACTGGTTGAAGTCTGAGAAAGGTGTTTGGTTTGCAACGATCGAAAGGATGTTAGTCGGGTCAAACTCAACGTGGGTAGAATCGCCAGATTCAATCTCAGGCTCAGTGCATGCAATCGACATGAAAGGCTGCTCGAACGAGCCCACGAGGTCAGTCTTGTCTAGTGGTAGATATTTCACCGGTCGCATCATCCGTGACGGAGCTGAGAACATGTAGACGCCAGGATATTGGCCACCATTTGAGGCGGGAATGTAGCCTACCTCCAGATCGAGCGGAACGCCATGGCTACCTTCGACCTTCCAGTATCTGAGGGTATCCGCAACGACGCGAGCCTGCTTTGGGCTGCAGAAGCCCATTATCCGGCCATCTAGTTGCACCACGACGCTTTCTTCAAGCGTGGCTTTTGACGAGGGCATAATGCCAAGCTGGGACACCAATTTCTCCAATCTAGAAGTGTCAGTGCTCTCAGTAGAGATCTTGCACTTGTGAGCCAAATGATTGAGCAAACCACAAGGACTGCCATCAGGGGTGTGGACAGGACATAGAAAACCCCAACTCTCCGGAAGCAACTTTCGGACCGTCGTCGTCTTGAGCTGGGCGAAGAAGCTTCCTCGGTGAACCATTCTGAAGTGGCTGATGAAACGATAAAAGTTGATTTTCTCTGCAACAACTGTGAACCCAGAGGTCTGCTGAAGGTCAAGCCCTGAAGGACTGACGAGATTCCCTGTGGCTAGGAAGTAATCAAGGGCCTGTCCAAAGTTTTCGTTCGTTTTCCGCACAATTTTGCTGACAAAGTCCTTTTCGAACTCTCTGCTTGTAAATGATGGCCACTGATTTGATCTACCCCATTCCCTAAGAGAGAGGCCAATATTCGACAACCACTCCTCGACACGCTCCTTGATGATCATGCCGTACAAAAAGCCAGGGAGGAGGATCTCTTGGTTCTGGACCGCATCAGGGTTGTCAACGGTGCATTCGCCTTCAACAAGCGCATATAGCTTTCGAATCATGAACAGAAGTAGCTTGGATTTGTCATGGTCATTCGCCTCAGTCACTTTATATGCGCCGAGATGCGGTAGGACAATCCTCCTAAGGAATTCTGTGCCAGCTTGTTCATCGCTGATGTCCTCGGGTACACCAAGAACTACTCTGAATTTAGAACCAATGTATGCTCTCGTCTTTGACCTGCTCGTAAGTCCGTAGGCCTTGTAAGTTCTGAGCAGCAACTCAACTCGATCGGTCACGAATTGCTTCTCATCGATGCCTTTGCTCCCAGCAGGTCCGACAATGCCTTCGTAGATGCGTCTATCGTTCGTTTCCGTCAATGCCTTCAAAACCATAACCACGGGTATGAGAAACTCGTTCTTCCTCCATGAGAATCTGAACGTTACGTTTCCGTCACCGAGGTAATGCAGAACATTGGTTTGTGAGGTTTGATCAGGTCGCACGGAACGTATCTGTATGCCGTACTTGGTGTAGCTGGCGCCTCGATTTTCGAAAGACGGTCGAATGATCGCCATGGGGAAGTTGCGCCGATTCACGACAAGCATGCGAATCAGCTTTTCGTTTCCGTTGACGATGAAATAGCCCCCTAACTCCTCCGTCTCTTCCCTCTTATTGACAAGCTCTTTTGGCGAGAGACCTTCAAGATGACACCGGTTGGACCTCAGCATGATCGGGACGTAGCCGAACTCTCGGATGCTCTCCTTCCAATCTCCATCATTGACCCGGTACTCCAGTTTCCCACGAAACCTGCCTCGGTATGTGCTATGTCGCTCACGACACTCGACAGGTAGGATCTCACGCTTGAGACTCTCTACCTTGTTTGAAGGAGGCAGCTGGCTCTTCTCTAGATAAAGCTGTGAGACGCGCACTTGCAGGCGGTTTCGAGGGTTGCTGCTCGAGGCATCACCGTCCAGAAAGGTTTTGGTTCCAATGTCCTTGATCGCATGGGCCAATTGACCATCATCAACAAATATACGGTTGAAGGAATCCACGTGAGGCGCGATTGCAGCCTGCAATGACGGGTAGGCGCTGTGATCAGAGGGCGGACATCGGAACAAGTTGTGTCGGCGGTGACTGTCGAACTCGGTCGACCACTCAGTCGAAGTCGGCGCCATGCTGGAATGTAGAAGTTGATTCACACCTCCAGCGCCATCGCTCAAATGCAAAGGAAAACAACAGTACAGGGCAGTCTACAGATAGATTGAAGGTAAGAGTCTGGCGCAAGGGCCAAGGCAAAAAAGTTCAGTAGAGCTCGGCACGTATCGATACTGCGGGACGGGAAGCACGGCAATAGGCGTGGCCCGTCGAGAGGTGCTGCCTAGGAACGACTTCTGACATCATGTCGACACATGCGCCCGCGGTTTAGCCGAATGGCGGTTTGCGCTGCCACTGGTGCTGCGGCTCCGATGCTGGCAGTTACAGACCCCGTGCAGCGGATTGTCCACTTTGCTATCTATCCTGCATATGCATGGTTTCATTACGCGCAGGCGAGCGCCAGAGATTATCAAGGACACCTGCCCACGGGAGCACCACTGCGATAAGATTGAAACCGCGTCAGATGCGTGGTAGGAGGAGCCCAAAAGGAAAGGCAAAAGGAAAAGGAAAAGAAACGGCCCCCCAAGCTTGGGAAACCCGGGATTTGAGTTTTGACGAGTGAACAAAACGGCGCGCACCGCCCTCGCTAAACCCCGCTCCCCTACCTACCAAAAGTCGATTGTCCACCAATCCTTGACTTCCAAAGTCTTTCTGGAGCCTCATCCTATCGCGCCCTGGTGATCCGACATCCTAACGCAAGAAGAACCCATCTCTTGCCAGACGCCAGTTACGGCTAACCCATCTATCTATGCTCATCATGGCTGGCATCTTCAAGCGCATCTATGATTGGTTGCTGAGGCTGTTCTGGTACGGATGCAAACCCTTTTCCATGTTGCCAAACGATGTTGTGGTCGTCCTGCTAGGTCCGAAGCGTCGGCCAGAAGCCAGCTTTGATGCCTAGCCGCTTGCTTGCTGTTTGCTTGCCTGCCTGCCTCCCTGCCTACCAACGTGACAGAGTATCATGCCCGGAAGCACATCTTACTTGCCTGTCGCGTTGTGATGTTGGAACGAGAGACTTGGCTTCGAGACTGACGTTTGCTTCTTCTGCAGGGCCACCGAGATGGACATCAGCATGATCGGGTTGCAGAACGCCGGCAAGACTTCCCTACTCCGAGTCCTGGCGGTGAGTGCCCACGGTTCCATTTGTCTTGGACCTTCAGCGGCACCAGCTAACGTGACTGGTCCTAGGGCGGCGAATTCACTATTGAGTACGTATCATATTTCTTGTTCCTCCCATGTCCTGACTGACCGGCGTATAGCTCGATACCCACAGTGGGCTTCAACATGAAGCGTGTCCAGAAAGGTCACGTTACTTTAAAATGGTAAGTGACGGTGGCAGCTCAAGGTCTCGGGTCCGAAACGCGTTGTGCGACCTCCAGTCTCATTGCTGCTGCACATCAGCACGATTCATTAGACGGTGCTAACATGATGCAGCTGGGATCTCGGAGGCCAGCCGCGATTCCGATCGATGTGGGAGCGGTACTGCAGAGGAGTGAGCGCTATCGTGTACGAAATCATAACACCGCCACCCACCAGCTCTTGTCCCTATTTCTAACCTCGCTTCACAGATTTATAGTAGACTCTGCCGATAAAGAAGCTCTTACAGTTGCCAAAGAAGAGCTCCACATCCTTCTCGAGAAGCCGTCTTTGTCTAGTATTCCACTATTGGTACTTGGCAACAAGTCGGACTTACCGAATCATCTCAATGTCGACGAGCTAATTGAGTCCTTGAACCTCAAGGCCATCACCCAGCGTGAGGTCAGCTGCTATGGGATCAGCGCCAAGGAGGAGACGAACCTGGACGCCGTCCTCGAGTGGTTGATCGCTCGATCCAAGCAGTAGACAGAGACTACATATCGACGATGCGACGCCTTACGATTGCCCATGATCTGAATCATATATTATGCGCAACGACTCGACGCCCCTTTCCAACGCCATGGCACAAGAAGGGGTTTTTGTTTTCGATTTAGCGGGATCAGAAAGACGGATTGCAGTGTCAGACTGCGTGCCAGCGATGGTTCCGAAAGCATTCGGTTTGTATTATCTCCAGGAGGCGAGCGTAATTTGACGGCTTTGCAGTTGGTTTGCATTTAAGCAGACTTTCACGCTTCACAAGTCGAATGAGATACGAGATGGCTGGATGGCAGGACGAGGAGAAGAGCGAGGTAGGCGGTCGGGAGGCGTTGAATTGAGCATCTTCATATAGAGCCTGTAAACACTCATCATGCTTCAATTATGGAATGCTCTCCAAGCCATGTAGCGCCAACGTTGCACGGCACGCGTCTCCAAGGCCAATGCCGTCCTGGTTGTTGTGACCCACGGCCTGACAGCTTCCGTTGTCCACGAAGTCCAGCTTCACCAGGCCTGGAAGCATTCTGGCTGGCAGCTGGACGTAGAGACACGGAAACGCTGGGAATGCGGCCATTGAAATATCACCACTGTGACGTGGCCAGGGGACCAGGGCATAATCTAAAACAGAGAAATAAACTTGCACGGACCAATGCCAGCGCATCACTGCATGCCATTTGCAACGGCTAGCTGCAAGAGGAATCGATCGCCTGGACTTTCTGGAACGCTGCAAGGTTTTTGGTGGGTTTGCCTTGTAAGCTGCAGTGCCGACAGCAATATTGGAGACTCTCAGACAAACAGCCATTCGATTTGATCAAGATGATAAGCGCAAGGGTTGGAGCTCTCTTGATCTCCATGTGGAGCCCAGCCTTCCCGTAGCTAGCAGCTACCAGTGTATCAAAACCGGAGGGAGACAGCGCAGGGATGTCCCTCTGCATTCCAGAGTCGTGTGTCGCCAAGACTCCACTGCAGCACACATGCCTTGTCGTAAGCAACTATAGGCAGGGCCGAGCGCTCATCAGGATTCGCAGGTGCGGGGGAACGGACACGGGATCGGCCGTCCTTATGCATATTGGATGCCTGAAATGCAGCCTGAGGGTGCTCGGGTTATCATTCCATTGATTTGCATTTTGCCACGACGCCGAAGGTGGCTGAGCCTCTTGGAAAAACGGCTACCTAGAGAGACACTTTCCAAGATTTAGAATCGTCATCACTCAGTCCTAGTTCAAAGCTTAGTGCTCAAGAGCTTCTTCAAACCTCACCACTCTCGCCTTCTTTGTTCCTCCTATCATAACCTCGCACTATTTCACCTCTTGGTGTCCGCGGCGCAGTCGGCAACTCAGCTCCGGCCAAGATCAACTAGACCTCGACCTACGCAATTGCCGTACGACGAACGAATCATGGCTGTCCTCCTCTCGAAACGGTACTATGGTGATGGGTAAGTGGTCTCATGGCCTTGTGGTTACTGCGCCTTTGTCGCGGCCTCTTCATATATGGTTCTTCCTGCCACCTCTCCAGCGCATCTCTTCATCCACGGAACGTTTTTGGCTTCCGACAGCATCTCACGTCCTTGCTCAACCTTTCTCGAACTTATCTGATACGATGGCTAGGTGTTATTACAACGGCTACCGTACGGTATGCAACAGCAGTAGCTGGTACAACTGGGGACGATGGGTCGTACTCGCCATCATCATCATAGCAGCCTTCATACTCTTCTTCACCTGCTCGTAAGTCCGATGTCTTCTCAGCAATGGCTTGCAAGCTCTCATTGTACTGACCTGAGCTTTGTGTAGATGCTACTCCGCACGTCGCCGACGTAGGATGGGCTATTCACCATACCGTGGCACGGGTTGGGCACTGGGCCGAACGCCGGCAGGCCATGCGCCTGCGACCTACAACGCGCAACCGTATTATGCCAACCAGCAGCAATCGCAACCTTACTACAACAACAGCAACAACCCCCCACCAGCCTACACGCAATCCAATGGTGCAGCTCAAGACTACTATGGGGGAAGGAATGATGTGGAGTTACAACAACCCCCTGTGGCATATGGTGGCGCTCAGTATCAACCTCCCAAAGGCCCACCCCCTGCCAGGTCTTGAGAAATCCGCAATCCATGAGCCACATCTGAGATGACGTGGAATAAGTTCGGTCAACTGCATGGAAGCCACATTTAAAGCTAGGCGCGCATGGCGCTATGGGTCTGATTTTGCATACACGGGTTGGGCGAATTGCGTTTGCTGCGGCGGTCAGGCATGACTCACTATTACGACGAGTATTGTCTATGTTTCCTGTACTCTATGACAACCTAGTAAATGTTGAAGTGACAGGATTCAGGTGGATACGTCTACGATCATCTGACCCTCTACTCTTCTGATTTCTCGACCATGAGAGCTCTTGTCCATGTCTGGTTCCCATAGCTGAATTGTAAAGTTCGGCCGATTAGCACATTACAAAGAGGTTTCATCATGGACAAGTCCACATGGTCATGTTAGACTGTGATGCGAAAGCAGTCCGTGCAGTACCTCAACGAGACACATAGAGACGGTACAAGCAAGCCCTGTATGTTTGTCATCTGAAGAAAGCGCCCCATTTTCTCGAAGCTCTTGCATATACGCCGATGTAGGTAAGCAGGATAAGCCGAAGTCCCTTCCCTGCCTAGGCTTTTAAAACCCCACTGGTATGTCGCCGCAAACATACGCTGGGTCTCCGAGCCTAGCTAATTCCACTAGACCGAGGGCCTTAGGGTATTACGTCATACTGGTGCAAGGCCGACATGACCCATGCATGCGATTAATTCTGATAGCTTGGGATTGTCCGGCGAACGCACCCATGGGCATCACCGAACGATCCATTGGCCTTATCTTATATGCATCTGTGGGGAAGACAAGTGTAGAATTACAAAGCAAAAAGGTGGTGCTACGGCAGTGTTCTAGTAGCTAGGTATATATAGTTCCATCTATGGTTACTCAAGTGAGCTAATATCAAAGTGTTTTACTTGAACACATATTCAATTCTCAAAGTTGCCACGCGTGTCGTTCTGATCAGCGATACCTACCATTTCATCGATAAAGGGATAATCCTCAAGATGGCACCTAGTACCATGAAGGCGATCAAGGTCGTTGGACCAGGCCAGACTGAGCTGCAGGATGTGCCTCTGCCAAGGCTCAGAGACGACTATGTGCTCGCCAAAGTCAAAGCGATTGCACTCAACCCAACAGACTGGTAGGAATGCTCAGATCACCCACTCTCTACATTAGACTCCGGGCTGACGGACGTCACAGGAAGCATATCGACTACATGGCAACCCCTGGAGCCACCGTTGGCTGCGATTTCGCTGGCGTTGTTGAGGAAGTTGGATCTAAGGTCACCAAGGATTTAAAGATAGGTGATAGGATAAGTGGCTTCAGTCATGGCGTCAACGCCGTGGAACCGGAGGATGGCGCGTTTGCTGAGTACGTGGTGGCGAAGGGTGATGTCAACATGAAACTCCCAGACACTATCAGCGACGAGGAAGCATCGACGCTCGGTGTTGGCGTGAGCACTGTTGGTCAAGGTCTCTACCAGAGCCTGAAGTTGCCATTACCTGGAAGTGGCAAATTCGACTCTTACGTCTTGATCTACGGTGGTAGTACTGCGACTGGATCGTTGGCGATCCAATATGCTCGCTTGTGAGTTTTGGCGCGATCACCCAGTCAATTGAAGGTATACTGACAAACGGTACACTCAGATCCGGCTCCAAAGTCATCACAACATGTTCGCCCCGTAACGCGTCGCTTGTCAAGTCGCTTGGAGCTGAGGAATCATTCGACTACAACGACCCTGAGTGCGGGGCGAAGATCCGCGAGTACACCAAAGACTCGCTAACGCACGCCTTCGACTGCATCTCAGAGGGTAACTCCATCAAGATCTGCGAGGAAGCAATCTCGAGCAAAGGCGGCAAGATCTCAACTCTCTTGCCTATTAAGGGTTCGCGTGAGGATGTGGAGATACAGATGACGCTGGCCTACACCATAACTGGCGAGGCCTTCGATTTTGGCGGGCATGCGTTCCCTGAGAAGCCTGAAGACTTCGAGTTCGCGAAGTTATTCTGGGATTTAAGTACAAAGTTGATCACGTCCAAGCAGATTAAAGTTCATTCTCCCAAGGTGAGCAAGGATGGATTGAAGGGTGTGGTCGATGGCTTGCAGCAGCTTAAGGAAGGTAAGGTCAGTGGTGTCAAGCTCGTCTACCGTGTGGATGATACACCTTGAGTGTAGAGAGACACAGTTGTAAAGCAATAGTATGATATGAAAGATCTCCTGCGTTGCCAACGGACTTGAATGAGTAAATATGGGACTGAAAGAGCCTACACGTGGAGCTGTAGGTTCTAAAACGAATGCATGCTTCAGCATTCTGGAAGTGCTGAGTCTAGATCTATTTCAAAGATCTCCCTCTACTTACATCTTTGATCGGTATTCCTTGGCTGCATCGATGCAAGTATGACGAGTATCAGCCTCTGTATCTGAATGTGAATGTGACAGCTCAGTAGTAACGTCGGTTGCATAATTACTGACACATCGAGCTTGGCGCTTACGGGCTATAACTTGATCATTTCATACCCAACACGCGTAATGGTAGTATCTATAGATAGTGCTTCATCTGTACTAGAGTTTGGTCTTAAGTCCTCCAAAATTAGATAGAGCCGCTATAGCGCTATATAGCATGCTATATGCACTTTTCTTCGAACTCTTAGAGCTGCAAATTTGTTAGGGTTAGGGTTGAATTATTCCTGTTCTATAAACCTCTACAGCGTAATCTTGCTCGGACTTGTAATTCCTTCCATCGATATAGTTACCTAGTACCTTAAGTATATACGAACAGGAAGCTTAAAGTAAGGAGTATGCTTGCATTCAAATTTTAAGCGGTATGAATGAACTATGATTGAAATATAGCCCGTGAACTATTGTTTCTTACAGCACGACTCTCTAGAAGCAAGTGCCAAGCTTAATGTGTCAGTAGTTATGCAAACGACGTTATATAGCACGCCTATCACTAGCTTATCTGCGGCACTTTCTAAATCGGAAGGTCACCCCGAATATTTGAGGCTACTGTTTGTCTACCAAACAAGAAGCATTTAGAGCTAGATGCTCAGGGTAAAGCTTGCCATTATGAGCTCTCGATCCCCTACTGTCTTGATGGCGGCGGCATTCTCATCCCAAAATGCCAGCACCGAAGACTGGACGCAACCGTTCCCTAGGCGGCTGCAGCACTTGCAGGCGGCATCACGTGAAGTGTGACGAGACTCGACCAACGTGCAAGACATGCAGCCATGCCGGACGGACATGTGGCGGATACAAGATCAGGATCTCGTTCGACGTTGGTGACGACAGCCAGGATGTAGGCGTCGGCTCGAGGAGACCCCTGTTCACTGAAGCTGAGCAGCGAGGCCTCAGTCGTGATCTCATCGCCAGCTTGCAGCAACGGCATATCACTCAAGTTCTGTCGCAAATAGACGAACGATGCGAGAAGGATTTCGTGTTAGGCTCAAGTTTCGATGATGTTAGGCAGGGGCCATTCTGCGTTTTCGGCGCGAAGGCGTTTCCCTCAACTGACGATGACACAGTCATTGTCAAGGCCAACCTGTCACCAGATATTGTCGAGAGTTCTCCTGAAACCATTGAGCGGAACGACTTGGCCATGCCAGTTGATCACAGCTTTGAGACATTATTCGAAGATGCTCTTGCCGATGGTCCCTTTTCGAGAAGCCCAGTAGGATTTGATTTCACCGGCACCGCCGCTCTAGACACATCTCTGGAAGCTCTGATGGGCCAGCCGTTTCCCTTCGATTGCATAGATATTGACCAAGCCGACTGGCAGAGGCGATTTACTCCTCTTTCAAGCCCGGTACCATCTTCACATGCGGCATCTAGCCGGTTGACCGAGGACGCATGTCTATTACTATCCCACTACAAGGACGATGTCATTTACAACTTCTCGCCACTTAGAAGTGACAGAAAATCACCGTGGCATACTCTTCATCTCTCTACCTCTATGAACACGCTGGCGGCTCTGACTCTGAACGACAAACCGAACTGTGGCAGTCTGAGTGTCTTCTATGCAATCCTCGCCATGAGTGCTTACAGCCTCAGGAATAGTTCAACTAACCATGCTTTCGGCCACTGGTCATCTAGGGCTGAAAAGTATAGGGAGCTTGCGCAGCATAACCTAAAGTCTGCCTTGAGCAGCCTAACTCAACCGAAGAAGACTGCAAAGTACAAGGATATCCTGATGAGTCAACTAACAATGATGAATGTTTTGGTGGGTGTCCCGGAGGCACTGCCTCGGTTCTTGTATCACAGTTCACGTAAGCTGACGAAGTCTCTAGATGTTTGCAGGCGACGATGGCCATATCGAGCATTACCTGCTCGATGCCGAAAAGTTCATACGTTTACGTGGGCTTGTCAAGCGGGAAAAGTCTCGCAAGATACGACTTCTGCACCACTGTTATGCATACCTTCGTATACTCAACGAAAGCACGTTGGTATCTTCAAGACGACTTCGCATCAGCATACCACGGATGATGACTGGGGCCGAGCATACATCCACAGAAAAGGGCGATGAATTTAGACTGAGTCAATGGAAGGAAGGCCTCAATGCCAGGATGCTCGAGCTCAAGACTCGTGAGCAAGGGGAGAATGACCTCCATCTTGCCGTGCCTGGCCGCTGGGATTCAACTTTGTATCCCCATATATTTGGAATACCTGAGTCATTGCTGTCGCTAATGTCATTAGTCGTTCGGCTTGCAAATGAGAAGCAGGAAGGCTCGCTGTCCCTGTCCGACTTCTCAAAACGAGCAAAGGATCTGGAGACTTGCATTTTGAACTGGGATGTACCGGTTCAGAACGCAATGACTGGGGAAAGGGAGGCTTTCAATCAAGATCATCAGAGTAACCCGGTCGAACACATGCTCGGAGCTTTGCATTCTGCATTGCACATATATTTCTATCGACGAATACACGATGTCTCCGCTGAGATGCTCCAGGACAAAGCACGGCAGACCCTGGAGTCGCTCGAAAGGTGCGAGCAAGAGGACCGCGCGAAGATCACCTATTCAGCAAGCTTTCTATGGCCAGCTTTTATTGCAGCCAGCGAAGCACTTAGTACAGATCTGCAGTCGTCATTTTCGGCCTGGTTTGAGAGAGCCTCTACGTGCAGCAGCCTGAAAAACATCCCTAGGGCCCACTCTATCCTCCAACACCTGTGGCTGCAGCGATTGAAATATCCAACAATTCCTCTGTCATGGTGCGAATACTTCCGCGACTACGACGTCCGCCTTTATTTCTCATGAGCTTCAGCTCCCAGTCAGGGCTGATAATTACTTTGTTCACATTCAAATCTAATCGAGGAAATCACCCTTGCACATCGCTTTCTCGAGATCATATTCGGGCTGGAATTCGCAATAAAGCGCTTCCTGTGGGTGCGTTAGCATATATTGCAACGTGCTACTGGCGCAGATGATGGCATGCTTACCGGATCACTCGTCATCTTAAATGTGAACTCAGCAGCATCAGGCTCGATGAATTTCTTCTCAATCCCTGCTGCCGCTGCCGCCTCCACCTTTAACTGGATCTCGCAGCTTTTCTCGGCGAGCGTGAAAAGATACGCTGCCTCGTCGACCGTCTCTCCAGCAGTGAGTAGACCGTGATTCCTCAAGATCAAGAGCTTACCTTTTGGTCCAAGTGCGCCGCCGAGGCGCTCACTCTCCTCAGGCTCCAGGACCACGCCACCAAATTCCTTATACACTGCCTGTGCCTCTCCGTGGAACATGGCAACATCCTGGTTGATCATATCAAGAGGTCGAGCGAACGTCGACCACGCCTTGCCATTGACAGAATGTGCGTGGCAAGCAGCATTGACGTGAGGGTACCTTCGGTGGATGACAGAGTGGATCTGGAAGCCGGCTGCATTTGCAGGACGGCTCATGTTGCCAGCAACTGGCACTCCTGAATGATCGAGCAGGATAAGGTCTGATGTTTTGACCAGCCCAAAGTGCAGTCCTAGTCTATAAGGTGTCAGTATGACGCTAGTGCTCGAGAGCCATTGCTTAGGCGCTCAGATGGTCTTGTCCACATTCGAACTTACGTGTTTGTCCAAAACTTATCAGGGAACTCTGGGTCCCTAAGGGAAATGTGACCAGACATGCCCTCGCCGAAACCCTTCCTAGCGAAGACGCGGAAAGCACAAGCCATGTGTTCGAGCATCCATCTTCGTCTTTTCTCCATCGAGTTGAAGGTTGGAATACCAGCCAATTGGACACCTTGTGAGATAGCCTGGATTGCAGATTTCTCTTTGACATCTCCGTTCTTCGTGAGTTGCATCTGCTTTGGCTGTTCCTCTTGCGGGACTTCGCCTGAGGCAATCTTCGACGCTATGATAGTTGCGGTGGCCATTGTGGTTGCTGACAAGAGTTTTCTGAGCTTGCGTTAGAGAAGGAGGTTGATGCAATGAGTCGTTGTGCTGTTGACGTTAGAGTACTTTAGTGAACGATTATGATAGACCTTGAATTGAAGCTTTATTATTCTCTGGCGCTTAGGTTTAGGCTGAGAGGTCGCGGTCCCACATGATCGGGGAAACCTTCTAGATGTGATTTTGTTTGCCACGCCCAGCATTGCGCTGCACGTCTCCGATCTTCAGAGATCTTCGAACCTATCTACATGTCAGCAGTTGATATCGCCAATCTTCACCCTTCAAAATATGGAGTGACGACGATGAATCCTAGTTTGTCCTTACGCCCGTTCGTTAACAGTTGCAGTTCGCAATGCCCTACAAATGACTTTTGATTTAATGGGCACATCATCTGAGATATCGCACAGATGTTCGAAACATTGACATGCATAAGAACAGGTTGCATAGATTTTGGTTGACACTATAGCTTCGCCACGAATCTACTCAGTTCATCGACTGCCTCCTTTGCCCCTCTCTCTCCACTTCGTATCGCGCCCTCCATGTAGCCTTTCCATTCCTCAGCTGTCTCGGTGCCGATGAAGTGCACGTTTCCAAACGGCTCTCTCAAGGTGTGGCCTACAGAGTCCAGCGCGCCAGGCGGCAGGGATGAGGATGGGCATCCGTAGCCAGACAGGTTGTCGTTGTTCCACTCCCACGTCGCGATGTCGAGGAAGAGCTCGTCCTGCGCTTTCGGCTCGCTGTAGATCTGAGCGACCTGCTGGAGGACCTTACGCTTACGCTCTTCGGCGTCGGGGATCTGCGCCCATGCCCGCCCTGGAGCACCAGCCATGAAGCAGGTTAAGATCCACTTGTTGTCAGCAGGGACACTGGTGTCTCTGATCACTGCGATAGGGCCGTTGAAGGACTGGGCAAGGCCGCAGAGTCCCTTCTTCACCCAGAAAGGCTCCTTGAATACCACCAGTACTTTCTGGTAGCACCCATAGAAGAATGAGTTGATGAGTATTTGCTTTTCCGTGGGAAGAGGAGGGTTGAATGCGACCTTCTGCAAGACTGGTGGTGGGACTGCAGAGATGACCTTGCGTGCTTGGTAGGCCTGCCCGCCTGTCTTGATAACGGCATGGTGGGGCCCAAGCTGCCAGATTGAGTCAACAGCACTGGAGAGTTGGACCACTTCTTCAGGCAAAGACCTGGCAAGTCCGAGGGCAAGTGACTGCGTTCCTTGGCGGAAACGTAAATGCTGCCCACCGCCCTTCCTGTCCGAGCGCATCTGCAGGAGACCTCCGCCAGACTTGCAATAGTTCAGGAAGAATAGAGCAGAAATATCTTCTGGCTCGTGGCCGAGCATGGCTCTCGTCCAGACGGTTGCTGTCTTTATGGCGTTTTCAGTGGCACCTTTGCTACGCAAGTAAGTAGCGAAGGACATGCTGTCGAAATGTGCGTTGGCACCGCTCTGTGGAGACGCACAGGAGACCGCTTGACAGTCGGCCTCGGTCGTGTCTCGAATGAAAGCAATGTTCTGCTTTGTAGCCTCGTCGAACTAAGCTCTCAGTCAGCAAACGGCATCGCGTGTTACACGGGCTAATATGTGGACTTACATTTGGCAGTTCTCCGTAAGGGAAAGTGCTGACGTTGCCTTCAGTATCTTGCAAGACGCAGTCGCCGGTAGTGTTCTGTTCGACCAGCTCGGCACCAATCTTCTGAGCCAGAGCAAAGATTCGACTCTGATTTGTGTCGTTGATCCAGGCAGCGCCCAAATCGACGGTCTCGCCGCCGGTCAGCTTTTGACTGTAAGTTCTGCCTCCAACACGATCCCTCGCCTCGAGGACAACACAGGAAAAGCCCGCTTTGAGAACCTCGTGGGCGGCTGTGAGTCCGGCAAGGCCAGCGCCGACGATGACCACATCGACGCTCTTGGTTGATGTTGTTGGCCCGCCGATGATTGGGATCTTAGCCTCTGGCTTTGCAACAACGGCATCGATCTCAAAAAGCCAGCTTTTAACTGCGAGCTGAGAAACTGGGACTAACGTGATAGCCGGGCGATGGCCGGCAAGGAATGTTTGCACATGCCTGGTGTGCAGACGTCGATCAGGGTCATAGTTGACGATGTACAGGGTTAGCTTGAGGATGTCGTGAACTGATGCCCCAGATGCTATGATGACTTTGCGCAGATTGAAAAGTGCCAATTGAATCTGAGACTCGTAGTGGTCAGGCGCTTTTCCGTTCTTGGTCGTGCCTGGTTGGCCAGCGATATGGATGACTCCTCCCTGGCTGGTCACAGTTGCAGGAGCGTAGTAAGCCGAGCTGCTGCTCCCAATGTCGACAGTCTTAACGTATCGAGCCATTGCTGCAATATGTGTTGTTACAATTTGGCTCTCTACAGTGCAGACTTTGTATGACAATATTAATATAGAGGTGAGATACCGTATGTTTAGAGCAGCATCCTCAAAGCTCAGGTGGAGCCGTCCACTAGCCGCAGCCGGCCAACGTCAGGCCTAACCTTCCTCTTTTGCTGGCGTTCCCAACAGCTTCAACCACCCAATGATGCAGATACGAAGGGCTTCTTGACAAAAGAGATAGTTCCGGGATTGCCTTCCAGCCCAGTATGCACTATCTGGGCCATGGCTAGCATTGTAGCTTCTCACAGCTTCGGCTTGACGGAACGATGAATTCCACCATAGTGGGCATTGCTGTACACATGCCTTAAAGTCTTGATCCTCAGCATGAGGAAAGACTAATCTTCAGTCTCTTACACAACTCTATCATTCTCCGTAGACCGCTTGTTAATCGCTTGCTGGGTACCTGAATATGGCCAACCGCAAGACACGTCGTGACCAGCATGTCTTCACTATCTCAGATCTTGCTATCCAGGCCGAGAAGAGAATCCCGAAGATGACATCAGGTATGGTGTTCGCGGCTATGGAAAGTCACAGCGAGCTAACTCTTATCTCGTGCAGAATACCTTAATTCAGGAGCTGGTGATATGTTGACGTAAGTCATCTTGTGTGACTGCACCTATCTTGTTCGACACGACGACTGACATTGACAAGCTTGCGAGATAACGAAGCATCCTTCGATCGTTTCAAGCTCCGTCCTCGAGTATTGCGAAACGTTGCAAATGTCGACACGTCCACGACAATCTTTGGCCAGAAGATCTCCCTCCCACTGGGGTTTGCACCTTCCGCGGCGCACAAGCTGGCGCATCCAGACGGCGAACTTGCAACGTCACGGGCAGCTGCAAAGAATGGCATTCCGATGTGCTTGTCATCATGGGCTACCACCAGCCTTGAAGATGTTAAGCAGGCTGGAGGGAGCAATCCTTACGCGATGCAAATCACCTTCTTGAGAGATCGAAAGGTGACCCTCAACGCTATTCAGCGAGCAGAGAGTAAGTCTAGCATCCCGATAAAGGCTTGTGATCGTAGCACCCGTCTCCTGTCCAAACGCTGACTGGCTCTCAAGAGGCTGGCTACAAGGCGCTCTTTGTGTCAGTAGACCTACCGGTTCTAGGCAACCGCCTCAACGAGGCAAGGAACGAGTTTGCGTTCCCTCAAGAATTCAAATTCCCAAACCTCGAGTTTGTCAGCGATGAAGCGGTGTCAACAGATGATCTCGACTACGACGCAACGCCCGGCTGGAAAGACGCCATACCATGGCTTCGGCAGCACACCAAGCTCGAGATCTGGCTCAAAGGCATCTACTGTCCGGAGGATGTCCAGCTGGCCATAGACAATGGCATTGACGGCGTCATCATCTCAAACCACGGAGGCCGACAGCTGGACGGTGTGCCCTCGACATTGGACGCCCTGCGCGAATGCGCGCCGGTAGCGAAGGCTGGTAAGATGCCGGTTGTGCTTGACGGCGGCGTTAGACGAGGCGCAGATCTCTTCAAGGCGCTCGCTCTGGGAGCCGACTGCTGCTTTGTCGGTCGAGTGCCGCTTTGGGGTCTTGCTGTAAGTATATTACTTCTCCAGACGTGTCGTTGAGACCAGAAACTAATGGTGCGCGCAGTACAAAGGCGAGGCTGGTGTAGACCTTGCAGTCAAGATACTTCTTGATGAGTTCACGAGGACGATGATGCTGACAGGATGCAAGTCCGTCAGCGAGATAACGAAACACCACCTTTCTGTGATCGGACAGGATGTGAGGTTATCCAAGCTATGATTTTGACTCTTATAGTGGAAGTGGTAACAACATGATGCCTCCTGGGTGCGCGTCTTCTTCCAATACGCGTTCAGGCAACCACACGGCACATCCCGTTCCATATCGTAGATGCACTCCTGGGTATGACCTGCCCATAGACTTACTGGTTCAAGTTCTACAGCGAGCATCATGCATAGAATCCAAATGGACGAATAGATGATACAGTTGATCAATGAAACGTGAAATCTCATCGTGAAAAATTCATTGTGAATACATAGTCCAGTAAGCGTCATTTTCCCGTCCAGTTATAATATCACAATCTTGCGGCTGGACTAGTGAACACTGCCCTTCCTCTCGACTTGGACAACGACCTCTTCCTTGAGGAATCCGTCCTCGGTCATGCCCATCTCCGAGGCAAAGGTGGTGGTTGGACGCCACTTGGAGCTGGTCCTTGGAGTAGTCTCTTCCAACATCTTGTCGACCTGCTCGAGGGTAAGACCCTTCGTCTCTGGCACAAGGAAGTAGGCGTAGACGCATGCACACGTGCAAAGACCCTAGCAGACTGTTAGACTTTTGATTTGCAACAACGATGTATCAAGATTCGTGACTTACGCCCCAAATGTAGAAGACCTTAGGGCCGAGGTTGCCGTACTGCTCGTCGACGAAGTATGGGGAGATGACGGCAAGGATGCAGTTCCTGTATGCATATCAGCATCGCTGTGTGGGAGATACAAGACAGGTTGACAGCACTTACCATAGCCAGTTGCTTGCAGTGGACAAGCCAACGCCACGAGAACGGATGGGCAACGGGAAGGTCTCACCGATCCTAAGCACGATTAGTATGGGACATCGAGATCATAAAAACAAGGTGGTCACCTACACAACCCATGCGGCCGGACCCCAAGTGCTGGCAAAGAAGAAGATGGAAATACAGATGAACGCAATTTCGGCAGAGGTGGCAGACTTGTGAGCAGCGTCCTGGGGAATAGCGGTACCGAGGATGGCGACCAAGAACTGGCATGAAAGCATTCCGAGGGCGCCGTAGATGAGCAATGGGCGACGTCCAAATTTCTCAATAGTCCAGAACGAGATGGGGGTGGAAAGCACGTTCACCAATGTAGTGATCAGAGAGATCAAGAAGGGATCGTTGATAGTGCCGAGCTGGATGAAGAACCTGGTGCCGAAGTAGAAGATGAAGTTGACGCCGGTCCACTGCTGCATCATCTGGAGGGAAGTGCCAAGGATGGTTCGGCGAAGGTTGGAGGAACCGTGCCAGATGGACCCCTTGAAGCAGTTGGCCCACGATGCGAAGTAGCTGCCCTGGGGAACGACGGAAAGCTCATACTCGTGGTTGGCGATGATCTCAGTCAGCTCCTGTTGGACATACTCCGAGTCCTCTGGCTGGCCACGCAGGCTGGAGAGTGACTTCATGGCTTGCGCGATCTTGCCACGCTTGACGAAGTATCGAGGGGACTCGGGGAGCCAGGCGATGCCGCCAGCCAGGATGAGAGCCCATAGGAACTGGATGGCGATTGGAATGCGGTAGCTACCCGAGTCTGTCCTGTTCTGTGTGGAGTAGTCGACGCATGATGCAAGGAGGATACCGATGGTGATGCAGAATTGGTAGCCAGAGACCAAGGCACCTCGGACCTTTCTCGGGGCAATCTCACTCATGAAGAGGATGACGATGGCAGATTCAAAACCGACACCGAGGCCAGAGACGAAGCGACCTGCGGCGAGGAGGCCAACAGAGGTGGAGGCGGTCTGCAGGATGATTCCAATCGCGAAAATACCACAACCCATGATGATGGTGTCTGTGCGGTGTCAGTACCCGGCATGATCTCCAGACCAGAGAGAAAGACGTCTTGACTCACATCGTCTGCCGATGAAATCTGCGAGATCACCAGCTACCAGCGCACCGAAGAAGGTACCAGCGGAGAGGATGGAAGTGATCAGGGAGGTGTCAGAGGTGGCCAAAACGAAGCCGGTCTTCTCAGCTTCGGTGGTTGGGTAGGGTTTGCCGGTGAAGGTGTGGATGAAGAAGGGCATGCCAAATACGGAGTTGATCTGTGGATCTGGTCAGCGGCCTGGATGCATGGAGTCTGTCCGGGTCAGGGCTCGACCTACGTAACCAATGTCATATCCGAAGAAGATACCGCCGAAAGACGCGAACGCGCACATCAAGTAGGCCTGTTGTTCTGTTAGAGGACGAAGCTGCCGGGCAGACCATCACCGCTCAGGACTCGCCTTCCATGTTACGGGTGCCTCGACACGCTCCACGTTGGTGGTAGCGACTAGACCAGGCATAGCTGTGGTGGAAGCCGAAGCTGAAGTGGATGGACTTTGAGAAGGGGGTGGTGATCAGGAGGTGCGACTCGTCAGACCGCTCCAGGACCGACCAGCAGTAGACAGTGGTGAATCGCCCGAGGATGGGAGTGTGTTGCCAGGAAAGCAGTCGTGAGCGGCATCACAGGCATTTTATGTCGCGGCCATGCACTGCAACCGGAGCAGCCAGATTGGGTAGAGACATTCATGGCGCCACCCTGGGAGTGGAGGAAACCCGCAGCATGACCGCGTGACTGTCCCTCCACCCGCACGCTGCTCCCAATCGAGGCTGGGGGAAGGGTCTGGGGGAGGAGCAGGCAGCTGATGGGGAGTTGGGGAGATGCATCCCACAGCTCTGTGCGCTTGCAATCTGCGGGAGAGCAAAGTCTAGACGGACTAGAGCAGCGCTCTAGTGCATCGCAGGCACCCCGCCAGTGCTAGCTGCAAGAGTCCAGCATCACAGTACAGTACGTTATTACATGCAGATCTGGGGTTGGGGTGGTGCCAAACTAGTGCACATGTCCGGCCGTGAACGCTGGCTGGGATGCCTCGAACGCAGCCGTGCCACCGGGTCCCCCTCCCAAATCCTCCCCCCTCGTGCTCTCGCTGTCTCCATCCGGGGCACTACAGCTGGCCAATAGACACGCGCGGTCGAGCACGGATTACCCGCTTGCGTTTCGATTGCCTCTTCAGCTGTGCATTGCAACCAGGTCAGCCTCACTGCAACCTCGCGGCGCGTCGAGTGTCGCGTGAACTGTCCAGCGCGGTCTGCCCTTCACCAAGCTGCCATCCTACATTCTCCTGGGGGGATAGACTTCCATCGCGCTTATTGTCTCGATGCATCGACCACATTGGCTCGCCTCCGTCGTGTGGGCTCGACCCGCAATCCAGCCATGCAAAGCCACATGTTCTGCACAGGCGCACGGGATGTGGAGGGACATCGGCCATACGCCAAGGTTCGACTCTGGGTCGCCCCGGAAAGCTTAAACAGGGGCTCTCGACTCGTGGAGGAGGACATTCCGGGGCCGACCACCCGCAGACTTCCTCACCGCAGTCCAATACACTTGGAGACACGAACCACCGTCGGTTTCTGTTCTTGCCAGCAAACGTGCCTGATGGTCTCCAGATGCCATTGCTCCAGTCTAGCTAGCAGCGCTTACCTGGCAAGTTCTGTCCACCCACGTGGCGACTTGGTCGGGTTGTTCCAGAACGTCCTCTCATCGAGATCTCACTGGTGGGTAGTATGAGGCAAGATTGGGTAATACGATGTTCATTGTGGCGTTATCTACGCTTTCTAGATATCCAGGCGAAGAGCTGTGAGATTCTCACACCAAGCCTTGGCTCGCAAAGAACCATCAGCTTCTGTCCGTCACCACCGCTATTGGATGCCGATTCCACACAATGTATGGTCATAAGCTGCCTGCAGCGGGAGGGATGTGAAGGGATCCAGTAGGGATCCACACGGAGACCGCTGTGCTGTGCTCTACAAGTGTTCGCCAAAAAAGGTGAGTGCAACCTGGTAGCCTCTCTCATATTCTTTCCTGACCACATCGTCCTTGAGATTTGCCCTAGAAAGTTGTCAGATTAAGAATTGATCGAAAAGCCTCCTCGAAGCGTATTTCGGTTTAGGCGAGTGAGCGAGCGAGTTGAATGGAGAGAGAGTTTGTGAAATGGAGATAGAGACGTGTGGAGAGAGGGAGGGAGAGAGCTAGAGAGCTAGAGAGGGGGGGCGAGGGGGCGAGGGGGTGGGGAGGGAGAGGGCGAAAGAAGATCTTACCTCGCACTCATCCAGCCGTGGATCTGGCCTTCGAAAGTCTCAATGTGCTTAGGCACGTTGAGAGCGGCATCGAAGTCCTTCACTGCATCCGCGGGCTCATCCTGACTGGCCAGGAGCGCCATTGGGACGGTGACCTTCTCCGCATCGGCCGCGCTGACATAGGCAGGGCTGGTCTGGATAGCAGCCGCCCATGGGGTCTTGTCGCCGCTGGTGAGCGCGACAAGCTTGCCACCGAAGCAATCTTGCAAGGGGGAGCAGGAGTTAGCGCAGGCCTCTTTCCATCATTGGCAGGGCCAGGTCTCTGACTTACATCCGATGGTCCCCCACTTCTCTACGCTCGGGTACTTCTTACTAGCCTCAGCGAAGAAGCTGTGGATCTGGGCAATCTTTGGGCTTGGGTCCGCCAGCTTCGACAGGAAGGCTCCGAGCTCGTCCTGGTGTGCCTCCTTGTCCGCGAACCAGGCTGCTTGCGCGGGCTTGCCTTCGAACAGGTCCGGCATCACGACCAGATACTCTGATTGACCTCTGGCGAGGATGTCGGCGCCCTGGATGGTCTGTGGCGTGTAGCCGAAGATGTCATAGATGAAGAAGATCGCCTTTTTCGCAGTCGCTGGCCCAATAGTGTAGTACTTCACATCACCGAGGGTCTCGTAGGTGCCTTTGGCCGAGTAGCCCTCGGCCTGGGCAACAGGGAGACTGCAGCATGCCTTGCTGTGAGTTGCCATTTCAATAACACTGTGTGCTTTCGACTTGTTTATGTATTGATCTCGGTAAAGGTGTAGTATCGGGCAGGTTTAAAGAAGCGTCGTAAGTCAATAATGCAGGATTAATAGAGATGCGATTTACCTGATGGTCTTATATATGTTTCAACAGCACCGATATCGAAGCCAATGCTGCAACAGATCGTCTACAATATACCTACCAAAGATTTCCAAAAAGACACTTCTGGCAATCACTGTTGCACCTGCGGTGGCTTCAAAATTGTGAGGGCGCCTATCTCGCTATGGGTCGTGAGCAAGCTCCGAGCGCGCAAACTCCGAACTCTCCTGCCTGGTGCCTGAATTCTGCCGATATCGGCGCTGATCTCCAATGCCACACGCAAGAGTGCTCATACTGAAAGATATGTCATTATCCCTTAACGCCATCAGGACCGTCCATGACGGCGAAGCCTGAGCGACGAGGGATAGCTATTGTGGAATTCTCGAGTGCCTGTTGAGCCTTTTACGATGGGGTTCGATCCCACCGTGATGCCTCCAGCGAGCGGTCACATCATCTACAGGCTAAACTCCAGCCTATTCCCAGCGTAATCCCTTGCGAAGAACCGCTGCGGATACTCCTTCCCTCTAGCACCTTTCGGTGAAGGGAAACACACAGGTCAGCCATCACTTACAGCTTCAGCGTAGAGCGCAAGGATATTCCATCTTTGACTCACCAGAACTCTCCTCCCCAGGCCTGTCTGCCTCCAGCGGCGCAGCCTCCCCTCCCCGCTCATGGTGGTCCCAGATCCTCTGCCGGAGCTGCAGCAGCGCCTCTGGCGACTCGAGCCTGAAGCAAGGATGCCGTGAAGCCTTGGGCTCGTTAGGCTCCTTGCCGAAGGCGATGTGGACCTGTTGGCCTGAGGCGCCGATGTCGAACCAGGCGAGGGTGTGGCGCTGCAGCTCTGGCACAGGGCGCTTGGAGAGGCCGAGCGTGTCGGCGTAGAACTCGTCTGCGAGGTGCAGGGTCGACGGTGGCACTGTGAGGTTTACGTGTGCGAGGCCTGAGATCATGGTTGGTGGGGAGAGTTGATGTTGTGCTGCGTGGTTTTCAGATGTCGCTGTGATGTGGAGACTACTTGGTACTGGCTTTGGCCAGATCAGAGACTGGATAAGGCGACGATGGAGCGAGCCAGTGTTGTAGTCGTTGTGATCTTCCAAAGACAGCTTTGGTGAGAGACGTTGTAACGAAGACAAGACCGACCGAGTGATCACTCAAGAGGAGGCGAAGCTGGTCACCCCACCAAAATTATGTATTGCGAATCTGCCTACACGTCGGTATTCGCTAGGTATGCCTGCTACAGCCGCACCAGTGTCAAATGCCGTTCAGTCACCTGTGAGCCAATTATCGTACCAGCTTTGGCTGATATCAGACACCGGACCGCTCTGTCAAATACTCATTCGATGATGATGTTTGCCTATGCCTAAAGTCTATATTCTACAAGATTCCTTCGTAAACCGTCAATATATGCATAGATTTCCGAGATTTTGCATCTTTTTGTTTTAGAAGCGAACCCTCCCACCCCCCTGACGACGCCAGGGAAATGCAGCTAGTCTGTGCAGAAGCGTTTTGTGATCTTATGCCGCGTGAAAAGGCGCTGAAATGAGGTAAAGAGAACAGTTTCCAACCTACGCCACGCTCGTTTAACGTCAAGTCATCTCGGCCATTGCCAGCAGTGAATGTATAGCTGGTTGCATGCTGGTGGTTTACTGATCAACCAGCTAAATGTGGAGGAAAGGTCACTTCCCCCCTTCTCCCATTGCATCGTCGAAACTAAAGACTTCCTCCTCCTCGATCTTTGGCGTGCCAACCGAGCCGTTGCTCATGACGCGATCAATGCTGCGCCGCCCTGTGGCTTGAGCCGAGGGGCCCATATTGGCAGCATTCGCGTAGCTGGAAGACCTACTGGGCATCGAAGCATGACTGCCAGAAGCAGCGCGGGCAGCATCGAGTTTGGTCCTCTGGAGTTCTTGGGTGAGCATACTCATGCTTGCCTGCTTTGGGGGTGAAGAAAGGCCAGGGCTGAAGTCGCCGGCGGGAGACTGCCCAGTGAGTGAACTTGGTTGGAACAGTCCACTGGAGAAGCCTTCGTTGCGTAAGGGAGATCCAATGGCTGGGAAGTTGGATGCTTCACCGCTCTCCCTGTTGCTCGTCATCCGAGCAAAGGTTCCAGAGTAGCGCGAGGGAGATGACGAGTGGTGGGGCGACGATGCATGTCCGGATATCGTTCTACGTTGCGACGCAAGGAAAGTTGCTGGAGTGGCCTCGTCATGCTCGACGCGAGGCCTTGACGATCGGCGGGAGCGGCCTTCGGGAATGAGATCACGTAGACTCGCTGGAATAAGCTCCTCTTCCCTGTCTGTATCCGCATCTTCTTCATCCGAATAGTCGAACGACTCGGTAGGAAGCTTGGTGCCAACGCTGGATGAAACAAATGGCTGGCTCACACGCAGTCGATTGCCATACAATGGGCGCTTTGGGAAGGAGAGCGGCTCATCTGCTGCAGGTGGGCTTGAACCAAGGCCAGCAAGCATGCCGTCCAATCTGTTGTCGCCATAAGCCGAACTATGCAGGTCACGGAGGGCAGTGTTGCCAAGCTGAGACTTCCTAGGCAGAGATGATGGGGGCGACTCGAGAGGGAACCGTACTGGGACGGATGCTGGGTGCAGAGGGTTCCGCGCAGCCATCGAGACGCCATTACTGTCGAAGGAGCTCGGGAACCTGGCGTCGGCCATTGTGAAACCTTGTGACGGAGGTGAAGCAGCTGATAGGCCGTGTCCAGGAGGTGAGGATGCGAAACGCTCATTGTGGGTCGGTGAGCCGAACTGTGGCGAGGCAGAGGTGTATACCATGTCGAACTGGGGAGCGTCATAGCCATTCCTCGAGCCTCGAGGGTACTGGCCGTACTCGTCCTGGGCATCACCTGTCGGTCTCTGCTCTAGGCCTTGGGCGAGCAGACCAGGCGGAGCCGGCGCTGGATACATGCCACCCATCTGCTGACCCGACATGCCTGGGGCGAATGCCGCAGCACCGTGCGATGATGCCATGAATGGACCACTGTTCCTGTTTGTAACATTGCCGTCTGGGGTGATGTGGAGTAGAGCACACTTACGGCCGAACTTGCACGCGCCCTTGGCGAAGTATTTGCAGGGCGTAGGCCTCATTGCCGACTCAGGGTCGTGGGAGAAGGGACAGGTCCGGCCAGCCTGGCATTGTCCTTGCATGAAGAACTTGCATGGCACGTGGGCAGTGTCTGAGAGGAAGTTAGCGACCCGACCGCCCCGTCGTCCTCTACACCACGTGTCACTCACTCTTGTTCTTCGGCGGGCTCCTTGGCATATGCCCAGGCGCACGCATCGTCCCTCCTTCGTCGCCAGGGTATGCACCGCTAGGAACCGGCATAGGTATTGCTGCACCTGCTCTCCCACCGTTGCTGGTAGTATCTACAGAGTGGCGTTGTTGGTGGGCAGCGCCATTTGTGTTCTGTTGCGGATGGCCGTTCATAGCGCGCACTTATACATCACACGGCGGGGCTGATGCGTAGCACTCGAGGAGGAGGTAGGTGGTGGTAGTGGGGCTGTTGAGGTGGGCACGTGTAGTGGATTCAAGGCAGGAAGATAAGGATGCTTGGAGAGCGCAGGAGTCTCCGATAGGCGATTGAAGAGGGATTCCCTTGCACGTAGGCGTAGCTCGAGCAGGTAGGCAGAAGCAAGTATGCGTCAACGGGATATATATCCCACGTCGCGAGCAGTGTGAGTGGTGACGGCGGACGGACGGCGGGCTGGCAGCAGGTGGACAGAGGCAGATGCGGGATGCATGAAATTCTGCCTTGCCCTTCTGAAGCGCAAGGCAGTCCAAGAACGTGATTGCCCCGCCGCAACGCGAGGGCAACGGCCCGCCAGCCGCATTGTGGCTTTGTCATCCGGATGCTGTCATACCTGAGGGAAATTGCAGGAGCCCGCAGGGTTTCGCAGGCACACGGGTCAGGGTCAGGGTCAGGGTCAGGGTCAGGGCCAGGGTGCAGAGTGCAGCCTCAGGTACATGTGGTTGCCTTGACACTAGACGCTCGGACCATACACACCTCCACCACCTCGTGATCATCTGCACCCGACTGACCTCCAGTTGCTTCTCGATGCCTGAGACATGAATGCCTGAGACATGGAGGCAGCGCTGCAAGGGCACGTGTCTGGAGGCTGCGCCCACGTCGACCTCTTGCAAGTGTCATGGACTGACTCCCGCGGTCGTCCTCTGAGAGCATCCCGAGACAACAGCCTCAGGCACCTGCTCCCACGGACAGTTCCACATGTGACAAGGCCTTCCATCAGGATTGGACATATCGTGAACACATTTAGTACTGGTGTACATCTGCAGTGTTGAGAACGCCTACGCAAAGTCTTTTCGAGGCGTGACAACTTCGCTGCGGCCGGTACAATAGCGAAGCGTGCAGGAAATCCATATCTGGTGGTGGCAGTATGGCGAGGCCCACCACCTTGCCACCCTCCATGTGATGTCGCTGAGCTTCAAGAGCGTACCTTCCTGACTTGATGAATCGACGTGGAGTGGCGGGCCGGCCCTCTCATCTCCGTCGCTCCAAGGCCCTCCATCACTCCCACCAGGCCGTTGCCATGTTTGACTTCTTTGGATCTACTACATCACCTTCGACATCCTTGATCATCACCTTCCCTTACCAACCGCGAAACTTGCCACTCCTTTGATCATCCAGACTTTCCCTTACATTGCCCTTTCTTTAATCATCTACGATTCCTGCCACTCGATATCCCATGAAGACCTTCCTCTCAGCTGTGGCAGCCTACTGCCTGGTTTTGTGCGCAGCAACCACCGTTACTGCGCCCGCCTCAAGGCCCTCCTATTCGTTGTCTCCCTTTGGTAATGTGACTTCATACGGCCTTGCGAATGCAACTGGGTAAGTATTCAGACCATTTCCTTGCTCTGGGTCAAGTGTAGGCTGGGGTATGTCAAGTTTACCATCTTTGCACTTTGACGTCCCGACGGGAGGCAGAGGCATGCAGCAGTGGCAGGTTCGAACAAGCAGAGCCATAGAGTAGGCAGGCAGTGACAGGCAGTGAGGAGCATTTTCGACATCACTCCGATATCAGAGTCGTCTTTGATATAGTGGGCGGAAAATCCGATCGAAGACGCACCCTGGGCATCATCACACACTACGCCCATTCCATGAAAGCTTGTTGTGATGCCATTAGCAAAGAAATCATCAAGCCGCAGTCGAGCATGCGCGTATCTTCTGATATACTGGGCCGTTCTTAACATATTCTACAGACAGAGCGTTGGTGCAGCAGGCTGCACCCCTAACACTGTCTATGTGTCATTGACCTACACCATGACAGTGACCGCCCTAGGTAACAAATCGACTCTGAGCATTGCAACGGATGACCCAAGCTCAGTCGGAGCACAAGGCGAGGGTTCTGTTGTTCAGTCCTATACCACGCGTACCTCGGCCTCCACTAACTATGCCACACACACCACCACGGTTACGATGCAGCAATCAGTGTCTGGATCCTTCATGCCTTCATCCGCTGATCAGCCAGGCTATTCAATGGTAGTCGTCAGTGGCACGACGAGTTGGTTCGGCGACCGCTCACCCACTGCAGGCCAGTCGCTCATTACAGAGACGCAAAGGTTGACCACAGACCCGAACGAGCACACCACAACAGTCACTGTTGCAAATGTTGACACAGAGACCGCAACGATAACAGCACTAGCTATCACAAGTACTGTGCTCAGCTCTGATACCGTTTCTCTGGATTCGACCACCACCACCCATATCACCAGCACCACTACCGTGCGCGAGACCACTACGGTAACCGAGACTTATTCGAGATCATCTTCCAGTGGCATGCCATCCGATGGTTTGGGCTGGAACGATACTGTGACACAAGAGGCCGAATCGAAGGCCAGTGCCTCTAACTGGGAGTCTACCACTGTGAATAGTGAGACGGTGCTGGACACGACTAGAACATTGACAAGCACCCGTACCAGCATCGTCACCACAACTACAGTTCAGGCATACTCTCCACCCTTCACTTTCTACTCCACAATTCCCTCAAGCTCAGGAAGTCCGAATAACAGTGGAGGCTTGCAGGTACCAGACAGCCACAATAATGCGAGCACAATTAGTGCTCTCGGAAGCGACCCTACAAACACGACTCTGGTTCAAAACAGCAGTTCGACCAGGCTTTCTTTTGGCAACTCAGGCAGTTCTGCAGTATACATGGCTGATCTCACTTCTTCGAGACCATCACATGCTACATTCTCTGGAACTGCCGCGTTGTATTCATCAGGCTTGGGCTTTATCGCAAGCTCCAATCCCAAGTACGCAAATGTTTCTATATCTGCAACTGAAGTCTCCCCGATTTCTGGCTCTTGAAACAGCTCAAAGTCGAGCGCCATTACAGGCTCGTTATCAGCATTTCGCTTGTACATTGGGGAAGCATACCAACGCTCGACTTGATGATCTTCATCCACCGGATGCTTGAATAGCAATCTACAAAGCTTTTAGCGCATAGGTAGAGGGCACAAGCCCTTCTCAGTATCTACGGATGATGGCAGTGCCACATCGAAACCTATCCAAACCACGACGTCAGTCGGCGATATTTTGACCTCTCATCATTACAAATTCATCTGCATGGTAGCGTTTTGTCCAGAAGGATCCTGGTATGGGCCGTAACCCGGCCGTGGGAAATTGGGGGTCCCATCATCGTTCCACGTAAACTTCTGCGTGCGGATGGTCCTAGCGCTCCAACCGTTTGTCGGATCGAGCATTCCGTGATACACAATCTAACAGCATCCAGGGTAAGCCGCTGTCCAAGAGGATATGCGATCATGTGTGTACTTACCCAATCCTCGTCTGCCGTGGGAGATGTAGTAAACGACGCATGCCCCACGCCATACGCATGTTCAAGCGCGTTCTGATAGAACACACAGCCTTCATTTCTCTTCCTCCAATCCTGGTTGTTCATCGGATCATCACCGATCAGCTCCAATTGGCCAAGACAGTAATTCCTGTTGTCACTCCTCGCAGCGCTATATATCACAAAATTCTGACCGGTCGTGGGATTCACCAGTTGCTGCGGTCCTTCATTGGAGCTGAGTCTATAGCCGGGTGTCCGTCCATACGGTGTCTTCTCCCATGCATTCTCAGGCACGGACAGTATTTGGCGCTCCGTGAAGTTCGATGAGACGGTCCACGGGTTCTCCATCTTGGTGATACATAGGTTCGCCGGCCAGGAGGAGTACGCCGTGTACCAGCATGAGTAGATGTGGTAAAGACCCGTGGAATGCCGGAAGTAGGTCCCGTCGATGGCGAATTGGTCGTAGGTGTCTAGCTGGGCCTTGAAAGTGTAGTTGCTCGTCCACGGGTCTGATGACGAGGATTCCAGCACGTACATCCGGTGGTAGACGGCGGGGCAGTTGTACTCGCAGTACATGTCCGTCTCTGGCGGGGGCTGATCGAAGTTGGGGTCTGCGGTGAAGATGATATACCTGACGGGGGTATCAACAGCATGTCAAGGGCTCGCGTTGGGCCCCCACTCACCATTTGTCGTAGTCCTCGAAGTAGTGCAGCTCAGGAGCCCAGAGATCAGTACTGTAGTCCTGGCCCTCTGGAGGCTGGAAGGCGAGCTTGACGTCTGCATTGTTCCAGTCGGTCAACACCTGGCTTCTCAGGATGGTGATGTTGGTAGCGGTGGTGTATGTCATATAATACCAGCCGTCATGGCGGATCACCCACGGGTCGGCGCCTATTGTATCGAGGATGGGATTGGTGTAAGTCCCACTGGTAGAACCATTCTGCGCACCTACGAGAGACGGCACTAAACCCCAGAGGAGCAACATGAGTTGCAACGGAGTCATGGTCAAAGGCCGAAGCAAGCGGCGAGATATACAAGAGCAAATATGGGAGGGGTTGTCGAATCACTTACTCCTCAATGCTGAGCATCGCTGTCTTTATATATGATACATGCCCGTTTCGACAGGGTGACAGCGATCTGCACGAGCCAAGAACGTCAACGGATACTACTACAGAACTAACGCAAGGTAGGACGCAGAGTGTCATCGAGCAATCCTTCCACCGGAGTCATTCCTCTCATGGCTAAAGGATCGAAAGGGTGTTTAGCATCCGCTCACGATGCCATGTGCCGCTCCAGGGTCGATCTGCGGGGTAGAAGCTGCAGGAACGTGGCCAAGCTTTGCGTGGAGCCGATCGCTGTGGGAGCGTCGGACCCTCGCGAGTCATGTATTCGCGTCCATCGAAGGGAACTGACAAAGATTACCAGAATATGGTATCGATAATTGCAGCCCTGTGTATTTCCATCTGGGATACCTCCAACTTCGAATGTCAAGTGAAAACTTCTGTGGCAGGATCAGGTGATGAGGTGAAAAGCCGACCGGATTTCTTTGCCTGTCGCGAAGATGAACAATTCGGAGTTCCGCAAACTCCTGGAGGGTGGTGGCAGTGGAGCTGCGCCAGACGACAAGGAAGGAATACCAGCCACATCAGGTGTGTTTGGAGGCAAGCGAGGCGCTCTTGGATCAGTGGCACCGAGGGATACCAAGGGCTCCGACACAGATTTCCTGCGGCAGTTCCGAGAACGCAACGCAGCTCTCCAGCCGACAAAGAAGTTCAGATCGAGTAAAGCCCCCAAAGGCACCAAATACGGCGCTGGGTACGTCGACAGAGCAAGGGCGCGCGCAGAAGCCGAGGAAGCCGGGCAGGCTGATGAGAAAGCCGAGCGGATCAAGGCTCTGGAGGAGCAGATGAAGCTCGGGCAGATCAGCGAGGCCACCTTCTATGCTCTACGAGACGAGATCACCGGGGGAGACGTGGGCGCGACACACTTGGTCAAGGGCCTTGACAGGAAGCTGCTGGAGCGAGTGAGGAGGGGTGAGGACGTAATGGGTCTTGGGACCAGCGGAGAGAGCGTACCAGACAATCAGGCTGGGAAGGTCGGTGATGTCGATAATGAGCTCGAGAAGCTGGGTTCGAAGGAGGTAGAGACTCTGAAACGTGCAGAGAAACAGAAGAAAGGGAACGCCGCTTCGTCCGCAGCGCCTGTGGCAGGGGTCAAGAGGACAAGAGATCAAGTCATGGCTGAGCTGAAAGCCCAGCGTAAAGCTGCAGCCGAAGCCAGAGCTGCAGCTGCGCCCAAGCTGGATAGCAGGTTCAAGAGAGTTGACGAGGCACATAAGCCGAACGTGGAAATCGACGCGAAGGGCAGGGAGATCATCACTGTCATAAAGGACGGTAAGGTGAAGAAAATGGTGCGGAAGGCGGCACCTCAGCCTATGCAGAGCGAGAAAGCATCTGGAAATGATGCCAAACCAGTATTGGGAGCAGATGTTGCAATACCTACTCAAGCACAAACCGTTTCAAAGGGAGATCCAGGCAATGGTGGTGGTGATGATGATGATGATGACGATATCTTCGAAGGGGTTGGTACAGACTACAACCCTCTTGCAGCGCTTGGGGAGAGCTCCGGAGGCGACTCAGATGATAGCGAAAGCGAAGCAAATGCTAGAGGTAGTCAGAGAAGAAGTCCCACCGAGAGACGATCAACAAGATCTCCAGTGTCTGATTCTGACGAATCCGAGACTGCAAAACCGCCGACACAGCAGCAACGCACGTCATACAGCGTTCCAAGAAACTACTTCAATGAAAAGCCGCAGGTATCAGCAGGCGAATCAGCACAGCCAGATCATACAACTGCAATCCAGGAAGTGCTTAAGAAAGCCGCCAAGATGGATCCGCTTGGATCTGATAAGGTTGGTAATGTGACACAGAACGCTGAGGAGCTCGCACGCCATAAACGAAGGGCTGAGATGCTCTCGAACCACGATCGTGATATGGACGACATGGATATTGGATTTGGCGGTAGCAGATTTGACGAAGAGGACGGTGGTGACGATGCCAAGGTCCGACTCAGTCAATGGAAGGGTAAGGGTGGAGCAGAGGATGATGGGTGGGAGGAGGAAGGCGAAAGGCATGGTGGGAAGAAGAAGAGGAAGCCAAAGAAGCGGAAGGGCGACGTTGATAATGTCGACGATGTTATGAGAGTCATTGAGGGAAGAAAACAGAAATCTGGGTAATATGACCCTTGTAGCGGACTGCCGAAGCCAAAGAAGGATTTGTTGATGATAGAACCCAAGTCTGATTAAAGAATTCCGGCACGCAACTCTCGTTTACCATCCCTCTCAAGTCATCCTCTCAACTCGTGTACTTACTAAAGATGCATGTGTCTGTTACAAATAAACGAGCCAAACCTTCAAGAGTCAATCAGAACAAGACACAGTTTATAAAGGAAGGTCTCTAGTGCAAACTTTACCCCACGTTCTCACCCCTGTCGCCCCTCCAACACGAAGTAAAGGTGCCTGACACACCTGCATCAGAGAAAAATAACAGTGACACCTATCCAGGTACCTACCTCTTGTGTTTCAGCATTGGAGCAGCCCCCCCCTTGGTCACTGCACACCAGCCAGGCCTCCTCTCTTTCTCTTAATAATGTTGCACTAGCTTTTGGACGCACGACCCTTGTGACATTGGGTGTTTAGCAGAAGTCACGGATGCGCCATGGCGTTCCTGTTTGCGAGGAATAAACAACGCTCAGCCCAGGAGCTGGTGAAGTCCACCAAAGAGCTGTTGCAGAGGCTCATCAGGGGGGATGGCCCGCCGCAGAAGGTCTCATCTTCCAACACCCACACAGAGAGGTCCTCGGACACCGCAGCTGACAAATTTGCTGCCTTACAGGTCGAAGAAGACCTCGCCCGCAACATCTCGCAGATGAAGATCACGCTGCAAGGGACGCCGGATATTGAAGCCTCGCCGCAGGCCGTCTTCGATCTCGTCTCGCACGCTGTCAGCGAATCGTTGCTCCCACTGCTCGTCGAGAACATTCACCGCCTCCCGTTCGAAGCTCGCAAGGACATCCAGGCTGTCGTGTCGACTGTCTTCCGGTTTAGGAACCAGGGTAGCGTGTCGAACGAGCCAGATGCGCTGAACCATGTCCTGCACAAGCAGCCGGAGATCATCATCAGCCTTTGCAATGGGTATGAGAAAAAGGAGAGCGCGAGCTCGTGTGGTGGCATTCTGAAGGAGATCTTGAGGTACGATGCCGTGGCGGCTGTCATACTGTACGATGAGCCGTCGTCAGATGGCCGCACGGTGGACATCTTCAACGACGTGGATGTCACCCGGAGAAGCAGCGGTAATGGCGTGTTCTGGAAGTTCTTTACTTGGATTGATAAGTCGAGCTTTGAAGTCTCGGCTGATGCGTTCGATTGCTTCCGCCTGATCCTCACTAAGCACAAGGCGTTGGTCTCGCAATACATCACCACGAACTTTGACATGTTCTTCACGAAATACAATGACATCCTTATAAAGTCGGACTCATACGTGACGAAGCGGCAGTCACTGAAGCTACTTGGGGAGATCTTGCTGGACAGGCAGTTCTATGAGGTCATGACACGCTACGTCGACAGCGGCGAGAACCTGAAGCTCATCATGTGGCAGCTGAAGGACGACAGACGGATGGTGCAATATGAGGGATTCCACGTCTTCAAGATCTTCGCCGCGAACCCAAACAAAAGCTATGAGGTTAGCAAGTTCCTAGTCATGAATAAGCAGCGGCTGCTGAGGTTCCTGCCACGGTTTCTGGAGGAGCGGACAGATGACGATCAATTCAACGATGAGAAGGCATGGCTTGTCAAGGCAATTGGGAACCTACCAGACAGTACCAGCGCGCTGAAGCCACCAAATGGGAGCGTCAGCGGCAGCGCTGATGCAATACAGCAGCAACAGCATCAGACCGCCCAGGCAAGGTCTTGAGCATTAGGGTTTTTTGCGTGATTGGGGCATTGAACCGTATGCTGCTCCTTGAGGTTTGGATATGGATATGGATTTGGATAGCATGCTTGGCGTTTTATGGGAGAGCAGCGAGATAGCGGTATTATGCCTCTCAAAGGAGTACGGAGCTCACGTCAGCTGGGCTACGGTATAGATGGGATGCGGTGCGATTCTTCCTTCTTCACGGAAACTACAGTAGTCTGCGATGATGCTCTTATGAAAATTACTCAGCTTCAGCACTAGCAAGTTGGCCTTTTGCGTATACAGCACCAGATGCAGACATAGGCGCTGACCACGTGATGTGAGAATCCATGGGAAACCGCGTGGCCCACAGGATTTCCTCTCCCACAGATGTCAGACGGTCCCCAATCAGTGTTTTAGAGTGCTTACATGCTTCGAAGCAGGTCGGTGGGTTCTTGGGAGTGTGGAGGTGATGCAGATGACGTCCAGCGCTGCTGATAAATAACGCCTAAACGGAAATACCACCGATCCCGGTGTCTTCCCAGAGGAGGATATGTTGAAATCCACCGCCTGACGACGAGCCAGCCGGCCGTCTGTCCAGTTGGACTGTCACGAGTGTTGAATTGGTTTTCCTAGACGGTAGAGTCAGTGCACAAGCGACACGGCACGAGTCTGTCCTGCTGTAGCGCCATAGCACGACTGTCGCCGTTCAATTCTACTATAGGACAGCCTAATGCCAGGAACCGCCATACACGGCCTCCCTTCGCTCGCGCCAGTAGTGTTCCCTCGCCAAACGCTTGACGCGGACAAGATCGGCTCCCGCCTATCCCGTCAGAGGGTCCCTTGTAGTGATGATAATAGCGCTGTGTTCCGGGGCGCCCCCTTTCAGACACAGGACTGGGCTGGCACCAGCAGCGAACCAAATTCCGGCGCCTCTCTGGCATTGAAACATGACATGGCATGACACGACTTGTCTGTCTGGCCTGGCTAGTGGGTGCGACCGGTGACTCGCCAAGAATGCTGCGGGATCGTGTATATGTCATGACCACAGCACTGTGGATGGACAGGCGTAGGGAACGCGTGACGGCAGATCTGGCAGTGAACCCTCGCCTGTGTCTTGGCGATGCCTTAGCGATGCCTCAGCACGTTAAGCTATCTTGCCTGGGGTGAAACAGGTCAACCTCTGAGAATTCTCCTAGCGTTCATCACCTATCTCGCAGGTAGCAAGTGTCTCTGTCACCGTCTGTCTCTGTCTACGTCGCCGTCGCTGCACTGCTCTTATGGCAATCTGGCATCTGTGCTATCTATACCATTGAAGGGGTTTTATGGGGATTGTTGCTTCATAGACGTGCCTGGTGAAGCCTAGAGAGTCACGGTCTAGCAGGCAAAGACACGTCTTTGACGCGGGTGTTAGGCTGCACAGTGGCCCCCAGCCCGAAGTGTAGGCGGTGGTGATACGTCATTGTCTGCACAACCACCTGCGCTCACACTAGACGCAGACGGCCTCTCCCATTCACTCCAGGTGCCAACCATCTTCCCATCTGGCTCTCTATCGCAGCGATCGCTTGCTATCCAGCAACCAGCATCGTCTGCAGCAGCAGCAGCCGCCGCATACCCTCGACCGGCCCCTCCCACATCCACACCATCTTCAGACAACGGCTGCCCGTCAGTTTCTCACGGGCATTTCGCGACGTGAGGTCTGGGACTGGGCATTTTTCACCATCACTACGGAAAGGTCACTCTGTTCGCGCAGTTGCCCTTCGCCCTCTCGCTCCCCTCAGAAAGGGTTCCCTCGCCTTGCCCATGTGTTCCTACGGCGGGGCCTGCTGCTCGTTCTGCTCTTCTACGTCTGCTTCCTGTTGCTGCTGTCGCTGCTGCTCTGAGCGCGCGCGCAACCCTCTGTACCACCTGCCGTTTCGCAGAGCAGTGGCCGCGCTGCGCGATGAATCCTCACCCTACTGCGGGACATCACCGACAAGACGACGAGCAGTCTAACTCCTCCGGCCTTGACGATTGCGATACCACCCCAACTGCAGCTCCCACCAGACCGGATTTAGATCCATCAGCGACGACGGCGCCCCCTCCCTCTCCAGGCTCGCTCCAAGCCCATGCACGCCCGTCTCTGGTAAGATCGCCTCCTGCTCGTCTTTCAGATATACCGCGCTCGCCACCAGAAGCCACGGCGGACGTAGATGGTGGTGAAAGGGACAAGACAGGTGACAGTGCCCAACAGGGCAAGAAGCATGAGGCTGCTGCCGCACCTACCGGGCGAGGAGGTGCTGGTGCGAGCCTGGGTGTCAAAGGTGTGTTGCCGTCGGTGCTTGATCCACAGGAGCAATTAGCTAAGTTGAGGGCAGCGGTGAATGCAAGATTACAGCACCAGCGTGTGCACAGCAACCATGGCCCTACGAGCGCTGCCGGCTCCTTTGCCAGCATCAAGCGCCCTTCGCCTATCAGAGAAGAGGGTTCGGTGCAAAGCAACCCGGCTTCAGCCGTCAGAAACACCTCGGCGACTGCAATACCAACTACCTCCACTATCTCTACGGAATCCACGGACTCAGCCAGGACGTTGAAAGGCAGTGCCGCTGCCACACCTGCTGCGCATTCGATCCGGACGCCTTCATACCCGTTTCCTTACATACCAGGCACGCCCCGCGGGTGGCAAACAGCGTTCCACCAGCCTTTCACCTCCTTGTCGCCAACAGTTTCTGCTGAACCGGAAAATTATCATGACACCCCTGGCAGGACCTCTAGCTTCATGTCGGTCGATAGCACACCAGGGCCGCATTCTACCGCCTTCTTGCCGCATGGGCATGGCTTTCAACCTCCCGAGGATCCGCGATTCCCTACCCCAAACCTTTACGACTTGGTCCTCCAACTTAATGCCGAACCTGGTCTGGATGCATGGTGGGGCACAGTGACACAGCTGATGAGAGATCACTTCAAAGCTGAGCGGGTATCACTGGTGGTGCCAGCCGACCCTACGGATATTGAGAATGTGCCGTGGGGCCAGAAGGCAACCTTCAGCATGAACGGATCGGAGGAGTTTGTCTCGCACAAAACCGTAACTGAGCAAACAGTGCAAGCATCTGGGTTGACAAAACCGGATTTGGTGGTGAGGGAGCCTTCCACAGATCATGCGCCCACCTCGTCCCTGCCTCCAAGGTTTCACCATGACCGGTTACGGCCGAGACTGGAATCGAGGCATTCCTACGCCGGCCCAGATCCTGCAAGAGGTCCGCCGCCCGAGCCCAGAGGCGTAGGTGGCAGGCCTGCAGGACTACGGCGGACTGTTACCTATGAAGCTGGAGAGCGAGCTGTTAGACAACTCCCCACCAGGCTTCCATCCCACAGCACGGTGCGTCATGGGTCAGTGACAGATCCTGAGTTCAGCAGCATTGCTGGACCGCAAGATGTCGGGCCTCACTCAGAAGTCTTCACCGTCCCTCGGGCACTCGATCTCGAATCAAGGCCATTGATCGAGTCAGCTGGGGTGAACAGAGTGCTTGAACGTGGCCGTGTCGTGACAGTGACGAGGGATTACACTTCGGATGCTGAAGACTCAAGTAACAGTAATGGGTCTGCACACGCTCCTAGCGAAGAGCCGACGCCTGGAACGAGAGCTCACGGCAGGCTACGAGGTAATTTCCCGTTTGATAACTACCGAAACGTCTTTGCTTCAGACAACACACCTTCACCTCGTCGAGACTATGAAGAATATGAACAGTATCCATGTTCGCCCTGGGCTCAGTCGCCAGCACCTTCTCCTGCCATACAGGCTGACGAGGAGAACAACCCTTTCTTTGCCACCGAGCAACAACAAATGGAAGAATCCTTCAACCCTCCCACCTCGACACCAAAGGATTACTCTCAATACAACCAGGTCGAGGCAATAGGTGTGGACCGTGCAAGCACAGTGATCCACGTACCGCTTCAACATCCCACACTCTCACAATTAATGCAGCCATTAAACGTTGGCGATGGCCAATCAAAAGGAGGCTCTGTCAAAGAACGGAAAGCACCAATCGGGATACTCTCTCTGCTGACTTCGACGGTACCGTACCCATCTAACCTTTCGAGGGCGTTACGAGATCTGGGCCCTCATATGGCGACATCCTACGCCACATCGGAACAATTTTCAAGCATGCTAGGTCGTGCTATGAACTTGCGACATCGAAGGACTGCTTCAGGCCATGTCGTAAGCGCTGCACCTATGACGATCGAGCCCACCACCCTCGATGACCTAGTCAACGCCGAACTCGAAGAGCCTACTGCGTCTATTGCAGGAAGCATAACAAGTCCTTCTGACTATTCAGGTAGATCGCTTCATAGCCCAACTGGGTCGATCGTTGGAACACCAGGCTGGGATCCTGCGACGCATGGCTGGACTGCCCCGAGATCGATCAGTGGGACACCGGCCGTGTCTGGAATTGAAATAGTCGACAGCTACTTCGACGCCAAAAAGCGGCATAGCCAGCGGTCGGGCAGCACGAATAGCAGTGCCGCAACACCCTCAAGACAGCAAAGGAAGCCTTCAAGCAACGACAGTCGAGGAGCATCAGGGACAAACAGCGAGGAATCTCGCACGTCCCGCAACGATCGTAGACCAAGAACAGACCGCAACCTTGGACCTGACAAGCTTCTCCCAAACCGGCCTGCCTCTGCCAGAGACACAAGTCCGTCAAGCGAGCCTATATCGCCACAACATAGAAACCCCTTCCGGCATAGTATGTCACATGTGTACGACGGGAATGACCGACGCCACTCACAACTACACTCGTATGGGGCTGATTTCCAATCGTCTTTTGGGGCATTGCCTTCTGCTACTTCCACCGAGGCCAAGACGCCTGGAACCCCAGTGGGTTACTCTCACGCACGAAAGGGCTCATACGGTGGGGACATGCTACCGCCGTCTGAGCGTCTTCTGAGGACTATCATCGATTCCTTACCAGTACAGATATTCGCCGCCGAACCTGACACCGGCAAGGTGACATGGGTCAACTCCAAGTTCTTGATCTATCGAGGTCAGGAGCCCAAACAAGTACTGACCGAGCCTTGGGACACAATTCATCCGGATGATCGACCGACCTACATGGACGCTTGGAATAGGTCGTTACGTACAGGGCAACAATTGCAGCAGAAAGTCCGGTTGCATCGTTTCGATGGGAGCTACAGGTGGTTCTATGCTCGTGTGGCACCGCTGAAGGACAAGAGACAGAACATTGTGCATTGGATTGGTACGAACATGGACTTTCATGAGCAGCATATTGCCGAACAAAATTCAGCTCGTGCACAAGAGACAGCCGCATCTGAAGCGAAATACCGTGCGCTTGCAAACTCAAGTCCTCAGATCGTATTCGCAGTGAACAAATCGAAGGGGGTCACGTTCTGTAATTCGAGATGGCTCTTCTATTCCGGCCAGACAGAGGCGCAGGCCCTAGGGGTGGGGTTCATGGATCACGTACACCCTGACGACCTAGCTAAATGTCGCCTGCCCAAATTCGACGAGAGCAGTGACAGACCCAAGAATGTGCCGACATCGCTCCCGCCTGACCCGAGAAGGTCATTCTCAGCTTCCCAGCTCTCATCTGCTGGCTCTCCAGATACTGAGAGACCGCCAGCCAGTTCTGATAGCACGACGCCAATCAGTACCCATATGCCTCAACGCAAGCTTTCGGAGCTAGCAAGTACTGGTATACTGAAGGTCTCACGGGAGACGGATGGAAAGCCCTCCTATTCAACCGAAGTGAGACTCAAAACAAAGGATGGAGAGTACCGATGGCATCTTGTACGAGTCCTTCTCGCAGAGTCGATGCTTCAAAAGGGCACTGAAGAGGAGACTTGGTATGGAACATGTACCGATATCAACGATCACAAGGCACTCGAGCGTGACCTCAAGGAAACTATGGACGAAAAGTCCAGATTCTTGAGCAATATGTCTCATGAGATCAGGACCCCCTTGAATGGTATCACAGGAATGGTCAACTTCCTGATCGATAGCAGCCTGACAGCAGAGCAAATGGAGCATGTGAATATCATACGTGCGAGCACTGAAGGCTTGAGAGGTCTCATCAATGATATATTGGACTTGTCAAAAGCAGAAGCTGGTATGATTCAGCTCAACATGGATTGGCTGCATGTTAGGGCAGTCATTGAGGAGGTCAACGACCTGACTTCTGCAATGGCGATAGACAAAGGCTTAGAGCTCAATTATCTGGTGGCAGAAGACGTCCCCTCGCAGATTAAGGGTGATCGTTTCCGGATACGACAGATCTTGCTCAACGTCATTGGGAATGCAATCAAATTCACCCAGAAAGGCGAAGTCTTTGTCCGTTGCACATCTCATCAGTGTGACGATGGCGAACTTGAGTCGAACGAGCGATACATCATGTTCGAGATCGTCGACACCGGGCGGGGCTTCACCGATAAAGAAGCCGAGTACCTGTTCAAGCGCTTCAGCCAGATTGATGGCAGCAGCACTCGTCAACATGGAGGCACAGGCCTCGGCCTTGTCATCTCAAGACAATTGGCACAACTTCACGGTGGCGATATGAGTGCAAAGGGTGTCACCGGAAAAGGATCCACCTTCTCCTTCTACATCAAGACTTCACTGCCGTCTGAAGATGATCAGCCACCACCGCCAATTGCCACTCCGAACATCCCAACCATCCCTGTACTGCCATTCTCTTCCGTACGCAAGGGTACAGGCTCGGCGCTGCCATACCTGACAAATACGGCCTCAGTTCCATCTCCTGGGGAAGTGCATCCACAGCCATCACCTAAGTTCGCACCTGTACATACATCGTCACCAGCGCCTTACGCGTCATCGATCGACACCAACAAGCGTTCCCCATCTTCTGCCAGCTCTGACCCATCATTGCGCTCTGCTCAAAGAACTGAGAGCATCCGATCTGAACGTTCATCTGCATCTTCATATTTGGCTGAGCCAACGTCACCTATGAAGCTTGCGATGCCTGGAGACCTGAAGTTCAAACGATCAAATACGAGCGAATCTGAAGATTCAAAGGCTGGCAGCTCAACAACCTCAGTACAGACAGAAAAGGCGCCTACAATATCAACGTCTCCTGCACTCTCTAGTCCCTCCACGCCATTGATGTTCTCTATCCTGGTCGTGTGCCCTTTGAAATACAGTCGTGATGCTACCGTTCATCACATCGAGAAGACTTTGCCCAGTAACATCCCTCATCAGATCACTGCACAAGAGAATCTGATGGCATGTCAGAAGATGATCGGAGGCGGTGACCCAGTGATCTTCACTCACATCGTTGTCGTCTTACAGGATGTGGATGAAATCATAGCCTTGATGGACCAGGTGCTTTCATCACCTGCGCACTCCACGACAACCATAGTGATCATCACCGATTTTGCCCAGCGACGCAAAATCATGGAAAAAGCGCACAAGCATAACTATGAGAAGCTGAGTGCGGATCGCAGGCTGCGATTTGTCTTTAAGCCGTTAAAGCCTTCGCGTTTCGCCGTCATTTTCGACCCCCAAAAGGAGAGAGAGATGAGTACCGACCGCAATCAGGATAGCGCGCAACAAGTCGCGTTGAACCAGAAACAAGTGTTCGACGACCTGAAGAAACGTCTCGGAAACAGAAACAAGCGGGTATTGCTTGTTGAGGACAATCCAACGAATCAAATGGTAAGTGTGATTTTCTTGTATCGACTTCCATGATGCAGTCGCGTACACTAGACTAACTCTTTTCCGTCAGGTCATCCTCAAGTTTCTCAGCAAAGTGTCCATCCAGGTCGACAAGGTGCTGGACGGCGTTCAGTGTACCGAAAACGTCTTCAACAAGCCTCACGACTTCTACTCAGTTATCCTCTGTGATTTGCACATGCCTAACAAAGATGGTTACCAGACCTGCAAAGAAATCCGTCAATGGGAGAGAGACGAGAACCACCCTCATCTGCCAATCGTTGCGCTCTCTGCCAACGTACTGGGAGACGTTTATCAAAAATGCGTTGACGCCGGTTTCAACTCATATCTGACAAAACCAGTAGATTTCAAGGAGTTGAGCACAGCGCTTCTGATGTTCATGGATCCACAGGATCCAGCCAAACCGCACGAATTCATGAAGAAGAAGAGACTCCAGAGTCAGACTAAGCTGCGCTAATGCAGCTGACCTGCAGATAATACATAATCGTCAAATTTGTGACGGTCGTCCACATGAGACAAGGTCCAGCATGTTCTGTGACCAAAGGAACTGAAAACATATTCCAACCTGGAAAATCCCAGGTTGGAGACGCTTCATTGTGGGAGCAGGCTATTTCCAGCGAAAATAACACGAGCATTGCATTGGTGTTCTATGTCTTTACTTGTTCTTCCTGTTGCTACCAATTGTTGCTATACAAGAGGCTTCCGCGTCGGAGGACCATCTCCTCATTCCATACAATCTATCTCGGCATTGTAGTACTGATAGCGTTGGCGCTCTCATGCGGGATTAGACGGCAGTCGGTTCGGCCTATTCTATTCATTCACCGAGTTATTGGCGGTGATGGTGGTATCTGGAATGCCTCGAGGAAATTGGGCACGAACTAGAGAAGCAAAAGATCTCGAAAGTCTCGGCATTCTTGCCTGCATGGAAGCAGATCTTTTTTTCATCTACTTTCCCTCCTCCGTTCCGTATTCTTTGATTCATCTAGCGTGCTCATATCTCTCTGCTCTTTATGTTAATCTTGCCGTACACATACCTAAATACAGGTCTGCACTTCAGATCTTGACTCGTTGGTGAGTTGAGAGACATGCATGGAACACGTGGGAATTTTACAAAAGTCCGAAAGGAATTCGACATGAGACAAAAGGCTACCGCCAGTCTTCGTCATCACAACAGTCTCGTTGCGGAACAATTAGCAGAGAGCTTTACATCTTGAGTAGGACAAAAGAAAATATACATATTCATTATTTGTGAATATGGTCACCAATAATAGCTTGGGCTTGTGGTTTAGTGGTATAATACATCCTTAGCAGCATTAGTCTGTCGGTTCTCGGAACCTTCAAACCAACGTCTGGATGGGGTCCTGGGTTCGATTCCCAGCAAGTCCATTTTTTGCTATCTTCCTGCCCTGAACCTAAATAATATCCGTTTAAAGGTTTTGTCCCCCGAGCGGTTCATACGGTGGGTATGTGTTTGGGGGTGGGGTTTGAAAAGCTACCAATATCGGTGTTTGCCTTGCTCACAGTCGATGATCGGGGAGATATTCTGAAGTGCTGGCGTCATTATCTGTGTGGCTTAGAGATCGCCGCAAGTCAGTAAGACAGTCTTTTTGATAAACTCAGTGATCCATATTAAAGGTGTATATAATTGCAGCACGCCTTCGCTCACACTGGCAGTTAGATAAGTCGTAGCGGTATCTTGGTTTCGCAGATAAGCCACAAGCCAGTGGGAGGTTAGACATGACTGCAGGCAGGCTAAGGCATCTTCACGGTACTCCCAAGAAGACATAGGTAGGAAACTGAGGTGAAGCAAGAATTGAGAAGCAGGATTGAATGGTATAGTCTTGGGTGAAAATCTACTATATGTCATCGAGCTCTGTATCGTCAAGTCGTGGCAGCCCGCCTTCAAATCCCTCTATAACTTGGCTGTCTCCTTCACGCTCCCAACCTTCAATCGGTCTTGGTACTTCTTCAGAACAGATTCGTTGTGATACTGCAAGCCAAAAATACTGATCAGCTACCTCCATTTACATTCTTGATGCGACAAGCCCTCGGCACTTAGGTCATGCCATAGAGACGCCACTTGTCCAAGTAGGTCTTCCAATTGTACATACCTTCCAGAATTGCTTGCTTGCGTCCTTCCCACCAACTCGCTTCAAGATCTTTGCGCCACCAGGGTGTTCGTCTACAAATCCTCCCATCTCGTAGACATCGTTGTCAATGATGATATACAGCCCCTTCTCAACTGTACTGTGCTCCTGCACGTCCTTCGTGCTGAACTCTTTAGACATGGTGTGTGTCGCGGCCGAGAGGATTGCACGTTCGAAGGATGTCTTAAGGCGAAAAAAATTGCAGACTATGTGGGCTTCCCTTCTTTGAATACTGGTAGAAGGCTCAATGTCTGGATAAGGAAACGAACCAAAAGAGTATGATACTGTTGCATGTCAAGGTGTGGGTGGTAATTATCAAAGATACGGTTGGCTAGTCGGTGTTTGCAGACTAAGCCGAGGTTGTTTCGCCTCGGCTAAAAATGAAGCTTGCTGTGGGATGCCCATGGAGCATAAACTCAATTTCATCTTGCACATCACAAATAATTCTACCCGACGCGTACGCTGAGCGCCACTTATGTAGTCCTCGAAAACAATGCCAAGTGCTGCTTGACGGCATGCTCATGCGATCTGGCCCAGGAAGTCGCCCTTACCAAGCGGCACGCCCGCCTTGCGAAGGATGTTGTATGCAGTTGTCAAGTGGAAGAAGACTAGCAAGGCACGGATTGTTAGCATTCCGGAAGTCTTCCATATGTTATGACAGGACACGGGTGGACATGACACTCACAATTAGGCAGCGCAAACCGCTGTGCATATGAAATACCCTCCATCTTCAAGTCATATTTGCCGGCCTTGAAGTTGACCTCTCTTGTCTCCGTACCGTCAAAAGCGGACCTGTCGATCCCCTTGAGCATTTGAATGGTCTTTTCTATCCTGGCATAAAGTTCCGGAAGAGTCTTCTCATTGTCTTCGACAGAGGGGAGGTCGAGCTTTGCAACGCGAGTGCAGGTGTTCTTTGCGGTGTTGCAGCAGATTTGAACTTGGAAGGGCATGGCATGCATGTCCTCAATGATGCGGCCCCCGACAACGAAGTCTTCTGGCTTGCCATTCTCCTTCGACCACTCTTCGCCTTTCTTTAGGACATGTTGCAACTGTTCAAGGCCATGGATATAGACTGCAACGGTGAAGTCGTAGAGGGAAGCCATTGTGTTTATTTAGGAATGATGTGCACAGAAGATGATTATCAGTGATCAGGCTGAGGTTCAATGTCGCTTCGAAGGATGGTGAGTTGCAGGTGATTACTTCTGCTCTAAAGCCTTACCGTCACGATGGGCAGCATCTACTTTATATAACCTGATCTATCAGTCTTGAACTAGTCACTCCACCTGCGGTCTCCTTCTTGCTTGGATATCTGGGTCCGACCACGTCTGCACGCTGTTGTTTGGCCGTGTCACTGTAAATCGTGGGTCTGTCTGATACCGGTAACCGCTGCAAGCAGATCAATAGTCGTGTTTCCGGCAGCAGGAGATGGAATAGCGTACTGTCACTGGCCAGTTCCTCACCGACAGCCTGAGGCTCAGTCTCCGCTTACAAAACAATTGCTAAGAAGGTCGCCAGGAAAGGCAGTAAAAGCGGGGCCCGGAGCAAATGTGCTGCGCCAATGCCTGTGCAGGGTGCCAGATCACTGACACACATGTGTAATTCTCGCTTGACGACTAGATCGACTATTGATTGGGTAGACCTCACAGTCCAGTATCAGAGGGAAGAACGTTTTCCAGCGAAATCCCGAGCGCGATTAATAAGATTGAAAGGGCCACGTTAGACGTTTCCCTGTTATCGCGCTCCAAGATTGTCAGCGCTGAATCTTGAAGGATTGTAGACCTGCATAAAGTACGGACTTGTGAACGGTACAACAACCCTAATACGCATCTTATGAGGGCATGACATCTGCAGGATTTAAGGGAACGAAGACAGCTTGCATGAAGATGCTAGTCTGTGTAGATGTGATTTCTTATACTCGGTATACGGTGTTTGCTAGGTTCGACAAAAGCCGAGCGCAAATCAAATCATGTACCTGAAGCCTTTCTGGAGCTGCCTCGCAACACCAACATCAATACCCTCGATTTCAGCGGTCTGCTGAAGTTTCTTCAAGTCGCGTTCTTTAAGCTGTACATCATCATTTTCCATCCTCTCCAATTGCCGGTTTTGGTATTGGAGGTAGAGGCGTAAGACTATGCCCATGATGCCTGAGAGCAAGGAAAGGCCGATAACAATGCCGAGTGCAATGTAATAGTGCCTGTCGAACGACTTCCTATAAGTATACGGTGTCCAAATCGAGGCTGCATTCCCAACACTATTGATGAACGCCAGCGCCGCAGCTCTTTTCGCAGGGGGTCGAGGAATGGCATTGGCAATCCATGCGTACATCTGGTACACGATGTCAGTAAGTGCTAGCCAACGGCGCTTCGTTAAACAAGACTTACCGTCCCGTTCTGGGCAAAGACAAATACGAGCAGGAAGAAAGAGAAATACTTTGGACCAAAATCGTTTGTGAACATGAAAACGAGTGACCCAATAATGACCAGTACCACTGGGTAAACGAAGAACCAAAATCGGTTCTTAAACTTGTCACTGGCGAAGGCATGCACCAGACTCCAGATGGTGATGAAGATGTATGGTGGTGCGACTAGAAGCAGGCTTATAGTTTTGCTGTAGCCAAGCGTTTGAGTCAACGTTGGGAAGAAGTTCTGGAAACCTGCAGCTCCAGTAACCGCATGGTAGGCGATGGCAAGGATGTAGGTCTTCGGGTCTGCAAAAGCCAATTTCATGCCTTGGATCTGGCTCATGCCGCCCTTCTCGTCGACATCGGCCTCGGCTGCTTCAATAGCAAGTCTTCGATTGGCGACATGCTTCATCTCAGGAGATAGGAGTCGCCATGTATCAGGGAAGTCTGGTAGAATGAACATGATGGCAATACCGACTGCCATTGTTATCGCTCCCTCGATGATGTACAACTATAGAATGGTCAATAACTTCCCCGGCTGGGAAATTCAGAATGCGCTTACCCATTGCCATGCTCCAAGGCCCAAGTCACCATCGAGGCCACTTAGAATCCCGGCGGCGATCAAGTTGCCAAATGCACCAGAAATCAGTGATCCAGAGTAAAAGATGGCCATGCGCAGATTTAGCTCGCTCTTCGTATACCATTTACTGAGATAGAAGAGGACACCGGCAAAGAACTACTCGACCTTAGTTACGCGACTAGAAAAGAGGCCAGGAAGTGTACTCACCGGTGCTTCCACCAGACCGAGAATGAATCGACATGCGAGAATCCCACTGGAGTTCACGACTTGACTCGTCAAGAGTGACACCAAGCCCCAAGCAGTCGTAAAGAAACCTAGGTATAGGCTGGGTCTGCCAATGTAGTTCAAGAGCTATCACATGTCAATGTATTTGTCGATCTGGAAGAGGAGTGTCTGCAACTTACCAGGTTGGACGGGACTTGCATGAGAATCTGATGTGCTATTAGTATAGGTGGCTTCTAGAGCGACAGGGACCAACCCACGTATCCAACAAAAAGAAGTGAAAGACCGGTTTCGTATTGACTTTCTGTAAGATTCAGTGCATCTTCGAGGCCTTGTAGCCTTGCAGCGGCACTGCATGATGTCATTCAGTAACAGAGACATCAGTCCAAGTTAGGTGAGACTAACTAGTTGTTCCTAGTTACAACATGTCAGCATGTCATCCATTGTGTGTTGATCTAAACGACTTGCCTGTCAATATAATTGAGTAGGTATACCAAGATCACAAGCGGCATAATCAAGGTGTCAATTCGCTTTCTCAACTTCAGTTCGATCGCCAGCTCCTCAGCACTCAAGTGGCCAAAGTGCATAGCATCGTCTTTAGCCCTATCAACATCTCCTAGGATATTATGATCGTGCTTTTCCTCATAATGGGCGATGTCGCCCTTATCGTCGTTCAACGGCATGTTGTTCTGACTTATTACGAAAAGAGCACACAGAAGTGACGATAATGCTGCACCGAGGAGACACGATGGTCAAGTAGGTTAAATAGGTTTGACAAGCAAAGGAAAGCATCGTCACGCTATGCTTGGATAGGGAACAAGCATGCCGGGACGAAACTTAACGCATCAGCCCATGGGGTTCGCCTGGGGATAAATCCACGCTCAGTGCCAAGTTGAGGGGAAGCGACAAGGTGTCGTTGGTCAGAAGGCTAAAAGCCTACGATCGGCAACCACACAGCAACGCATGCCGTACCGCCACGGCAAACCTATCCATATGGTTTTTTGATAATGCGATGCGCATGCGGGAGGTTCGGGCCCATCATCGCTCGCAAGCGCATGCTGATTGCACCGTCTCGCTGCAGCGACGTCGCTTTCTTGCAGCATGCGCGTCAGCTTCCTTGGAGATGGCTGCGTAATAATCATAAAGCGAGTGGAGGATACCACGAAAACGGCATCTGTTAGCTAGTGAATGCGAGGGAAGCGAAGATCAGATGGATCTCGCCCCCGGTTGCTAGGATGCGTCACACGTGCGCCCCACAGACAATGCAACGTGCAACGCTTTGAGCTTCATAGGCACTCGAGTGGAGTTGTTGGCCAAGTCTTTGGTGGCGAGCGTAGCGCCACGAGGTCGCTGTACACTATGCCGAGGATTGAACATCGCCTCATCATACCTTGAGAGGTTGATGACGACACCGCCATTTGCGGACCTTATAATGGGTACCTAAGTAGGTCAGTACGGGGTACAAACCCCGAGCCATCGACTGTCCGAAGACATCCCATCCTTCTCATGACGGCAAAATACTTTTGGCTTGAGGTCGGCTTCGATAAGCAGGGTGCTTTTTTGACGACAAAAGCCGTACGGATGGACTATGTGTGTCCTCCAAATCCCGACTACCCAGGTATACTGTCCAGGCGATAAGTACCCGATGCGGAGTGCTGGTAACGTGCATGCGTACTCGATGCCTTAGTGAAAGCGTATTATGTATCCCGGTCTCGATGATACGCCTTAATGCCGGTGCGTACTGAGTTGAAAAACGTGGTTTCAATGAGCATGTGCCGATGGGATTGCCTCTGATTTGATAAACCTCCAACTGCAACTCAATACAGTTTCATAATCTGAAGTATCGGCAGAAAACTTCCAAATCAACCATGGATTCGATATGTTTTCTTGCTTATGGAGGGGTATGGATTGACGAAATATCGAGACCAGACCAGCCACCATTACAGGGCATATTGGGGGGCACTGTAATATGGGCTACACTGGGGGCAAGATTGTTTGCGGAACACAATTCTCGCAGCATCGCTCTCGCGCCTAGAATTGGTTCGGATTTCCCACCTTCTGCCATCAAAATGCTTCAAAGTTGGGGGATGAGGCTGCAGATTCACGAGGAAGGAGAGGTGCCAACACCGCGAGGCGTGGTCGAATACCGTGACCCACATGACGCCAGTAGTAAGCTTCCCTTTAATCATACAACCTACCCGCAATTAAAGGATGATACGCAGAGAGATCATATCGACGTGTAACGGAACCTTTGCATCTCGATCCGAGCCATGTGGCCGATACTGACCTCTTGTCTGCGTCAACCGTGCACTTCTTTGATACACCCAGCGCTGTGCAAAGCCAAGTTCAAAGATTGGTGATCAATCGTACAGACTATCTTGCAAAGCATGCAGATTCGAAAACCTCAACCAGACCGTTCATTGTGTGGGAGCCACAGGCAAAGTCCTGCAGTTTAGATACATTGGACGCGCATCTTGAAACGGCCAGGATTGTTGATGTCTTCTCTCCAAACCATGCCGAGCTTGGCTTGCTATTCGGCGACGACCATGTTGATGAACACGACAAGACCAAGATTGAATGTTATGCCTCGAAGTTTTTGCAATCCGGTGTCGGCCCTTCAGGAGGAGGTTGCGTCGTCATTAGAGCAGCAAGCCAAGGCTGTCTTGTATTCTCCAGAGAGCAAAATCCTGTCTGGCTGCCAGCTTACCATAAAATCGATCGAGTTATTGATCCAACAGGTGCAGGGAATACATTCTTGGGAGGACTGGCTATTGGGTGGATACAGAGTAAAAGCTACATAAAGGCCGCAGCATTCGGCACTGTTGCTGCAAGTTTTGCTATCGAACAAGTCGGGTTGCCAACACGACGGGGGCTTGATGGTGAGGAGACTTGGAATGACGAGAAGGTTTTTGAAAGACTAGATTCCTATTTCCGCACTGCACACTTAAGTACCAACGAGGGTGCGGTGTCAGTAAACAAGTTGCAGCGCTAGGGCCAGCAGTGATGCTTCCCAGAGCTTCTTATGTCAAGCTGCGCTAGCCCGAATATGGTCAAGAACAGGACTCCGAAACCTTACAAAGTTTCTGGCATCAACAACCAGATTTATTACATTATGTTGTCAACAGGAAGATCAGTAGATATGATCGCCTGCTAGCCGTACGGCTGTTAATGTGGTTCTCAATGGTGGCTTTACAATTACCGACCGACTATTTGCTGTATATCAGCAAGACTGCTAGCAGTGACTGACCCCTTCAAACGTCTGCTACGTAGAAAAGCCTCGCTTGAAATGAGCCATATAACCAGGCCAGACTACATGCGATGCGCAGACTGGGAACTAGAGAAGTTTATTAACGACCGTAGGCTCGGATTCAGCGAACATCAGTTTCGAACTTGGGATCTGTCCGACAAGGCTCGATATCTCAATGTTGCCGACAAAGCTAGCTGTTTCAACTTTCTCGACTTGTTGCCAGAATTGAGGAATATCGTGTACAGCGAACTACTGACGCTACGTCGATGCAACATACAAAGCCACGGACAGGACAAGTGTAGCGAATACTGCCACCCGCAGGTTCTTGCCACATGCAAACAGATTCACCACGAGGCCAGAGGGGTCTTCCTAAAGGAAAATCGTTGGCAACTGCGAGTTCGTACAGGTCACTATACCTTTGGTACTGAGTACTGTGATGATAGCAATGAAGGCTCTTCCACAGTCGGCTGGCGCAAGATCCACTCGAGCTGGATCCTACAGGCTTGCACTTCCACAACGTTCGGACTTCCTCTTACATTGACGAGAATTTCACATCTGAAGGTCATTGTGGACATCTTCAGAGATGATGAGAGCCAAAGAGTCAATACTACACTGATGATCTTTGCACACCTCATGCACCGTAGACACAGCCTGCAGAAGGTGAATTTGTTGATTATGCTAAGGTCGCAGACATTCTACGAACTTGCGGCTATGGTAAGGGCTCTTTATCCTCTATCATGCATTCGAGGAATAGAGCAAGTATCGGTCGAAGTCGTTCCAGATCAAGCGCAAAGCTTTAGAATCGGAGATCACGGGTTAAAAGAGTGTCTTGAGCAAGACCTGTGGCAGCCATACACATCACTATCACCCAGAAGCATCCTCCTCCAGCACCAGAGACATCAGCAGTTAATTATTGCTGCTAAGCGGTACAGAGATTTGCTTCGAGATTCTGTGAAGGCAGATAACAATGAGCAAGCTAAAATGTGGCTCAATGGTCTCACCAGCGCTTGGCTCCCAGCATGGAAGAAATACTGGCAGGGGGCGTACCGTCTATTCACCAAAGAAGAGGAGGAGTACTTCGTGAAGCATGTAGATGAAGTCGAGTTGATACTCAACAAGGTCAGAAACTCGAAGGTATTCAAGCAACTCAGCGAACGTGCGCTTGAGAAGGATTTGGAGCTCAGGGGTGATACTATGTATGACACGGAGTGAGACACATGACACAATCAATGTAAATTGACATGATCTGTTACACGTCATACTGGGGTCGTGATATGAAGGGTGATCGTGATAAGTCAACCATGAGGATACCTGTTATATTTCTGCCTCAGGCATAAAGAAATCGTGCCCCGTGTTGTGATTGGTGTTCAAGTGGGGTCAAGCCAGGCCAGGTGTATAATGTATGTTGGAGTGTGGGATTTTGGCAAGCTTGATCTAACGGTATACAACAGATCCAGAGCGGTTCATTGCCTCCCAGACTGCTCCCCCCCTGCATTGAGGCTTCTGGGAATCTTGGTGCCTGGGTGCTTACGTAGACGCGCATGAGTCTCGAGCACATGTCCGCCTAGATCTCCTTGTCACCCTTTCCTATAACCTCCACAGATCCGACATTTCCTCGAATCTAATACTCGCCTGTACCGATACATCCCTCGATCGGTACCGAACAAGCGCATTAAACACGGACACTCGTCAGCTTCCCCGGGGGGTTTCTTTGATAAGCGTCCAGTTGGCCCTATACCTCGACCTAACACGTTGCGATACACCGACATTTTGCAAGCCGGCATTGACACGAGAAGAGAGAGCGTAGACCGTTGAGTACCATCGAGACTGTGCTTGAACGCCTGCATAAAGAATGGCAAACCCGTACGGAAGCTCTCCAGATCAGAATGGTCAGTACGACGAGTCACAGCAAGCCCCAGTCGCACCTGCTGGCGGGAAGAAAAAGAGAGCGTATGCTGGCCAGGCCTATGATTTCGGCACTGGTGCCAACGCACAAGTAGGTGGACAGACGATAGGTGGTGTGCCTCCTCAATATGGCAGTCCGGCGCCAACACAAAGTGGTTTTGGTTATCCAGACCAGCAACAAGCTAGCTATGGCATGCCACAACAGCCAGTGTATGGCGATCAGGTAGTTCAGCCTGCCTACGGTCAACCGCAATATGGTCAGCCACAGAGCGGTTATCAATCCCCAGCGCCTGGCTACCCTGCACAAGGGGGAATGCAAAGCATGACACAGCAGTTAGGACAGATGAATATGGGCGCAGCTCAGGCCGCACCAGTGCAGCCAGCGGCAGCAGCCACCTCCACTGGTCAGCAGCTGAGACTGAATCCCCTTCTGCCAGTTGATATCAGTCAACAAGGACAGCCATTCCATGTCACCGACTTAGATCAAGCGCCACCGGCAATCATACTGCCGCCTAACGTAAGCACCATAACAATCATCAGTTGGGAGATGAAGAGCTGACTTCGATTCCTTAGTCGTCCGTCACACCATCACCAAACGCCAATTGCCCACCAAAGTATGTGCGATCAACGCTGAATGCTATGCCACAAACTTCGTCTCTCCTCAAGAAGAGCAAGCTTCCATTTGCATTGATCATTCAGCCATACGCTGCTCTTCACGACGCCGAGGACGATGTACCTGTCCAATACGACCAGGTAATCGCTCGCTGCAGAAGATGTAGAACATACATCAATCCTTTCGCATCCTTCCTCGACCATAGCCACCGATGGCGTTGTAATATGTGCAATCTCACCAACGATGTGCCACAATCTTTTGACTGGGACTCGGTGAAGCAACAAGCTGTAGACCGATGGCAAAGGCCAGAGCTCAACTATGCTGTGGCAGAGTTTGTTGCTCCCCAAGAGTATATGGTTCGCGCTCCTCAGCCTCTGATCTACCTGTTCCTATTCGATGTTTCGTACGCAGGCGTAACCTCTGGACTGCTTGCCACTGCAGCGAGATGCATTCTGGAGAGCCTCGAGAGGATCCCGAATGCCGATCGCCGCACTAGACTTGGCTTCATGGCCGTTGACTCTTCTCTGCACTATTTCAGCATTCCTAGAGATGGTAGTCCTAACAGCGATGCACGTATGCTCGTTGTGAGCGATCTAGATGAGCCCTTCTTACCGACCCCTGAGGACCTGCTAGTCAATCTTAGCGAATGCAAACAGAACATCGAGGCCTTCCTCGACAAGCTGCAAGGGATGTTCGCATCGTCTCAAAACCCCAGCAGTGCTATGGGAAGTGCTCTCAGAGCCGGCCACAAGCTTATCAGCCATGTCGGTGGTAAAGTGGTTGTCCTGTCAGCTTCGCTTCCTAACGTTGGCTATGGCAAGCTGGACATGCGTGAAGACAAAAAACTACTTGGAACATCCAAGGAGTCATCTCTCCTGCAGACACAGAATTCGTTCTACAAGTCGTTTGCAGTTGAGTGCAGCAAGACTCAGGTCAGCATCGATATGTTCCTGTTTAGCGCTCAGTATCAGGATGTCGCGTCCCTCAGCAACTTGCCCCGCTACACTGGCGGACAGACATACTTCTACCCTGCTTGGAACGCTGCTCGCACTGAGGATGCAATCAAGTTTGCCACCGAGTTTTCAGACTACTTGTCTTCGGAGATTGGCCTTGAGGCAGTGCTGCGAGTCAGAGCGACTACTGGACTTAGGCCAAGTGCATTTTACGGCAACTTTTTCAACCGCTCATCTGATCTCTGCGCATTCCCAGCAATGCCTAGAGATCAGGCGTACGTTGTTGAAATCGCCATCGATGAAACCGTGACAAAGGCATTTGCGTGCCTCCAGGTTGGTGTTCTGCACACAACCTGTAACGGCGAACGAAGAATTCGAGTCTTGACCTTGTCGATACCCACAACTCAGAATTTGGCCGACGTGTATGCCAGCGCAGACCAGCAAGCAATCACAGCATACTTTGCGCACAAGGCTGTCGAGAGGGTCCTCAGCTCGGGTCTCGATGCTGCCCGTGATGCTGTTCAGTCAAAGATGATCGAGCTGCTACAAACGTACAAGAAGGAGCTTGGTGGTGGGAACATGGGTGGCGGCGGGCTGCAGTTTCCAAGCAATTTGCGTGGCCTACCAATGCTTTTCCTCGGTCTCATGAAAAATGTGAGTGAAACTCTAGGCCCACTATACCACTACATCTACGTTGTGACTAACAGCTGTCCAGATTGGTCTCAGGAAATCGGCACAAATCCCGACCGACCTTCGATCAGCAGCCTTGTGCCTACTCTCAACTCTGCCGCTTCCACTCCTCATGCAATACATCTACCCGCGTTTGTACTCCCTTCATGATATGCCCAATAACGCCGGATTGCCCGACCCAGATACTGGTGCAATTGTCATGCCACCATCTCTCAATCTCAGCAGCCAGAATTTCGTCAGCTATGGTTTGTATCTCATCGACGATGGACAAACACAGTTCATCTGGCTTGGCCGTGATGCAATACCTGATCTGCTGATTGACATCTTCGGTGTCGACAACAAGGAGAGCGTGAAACAGGGCAAGACAAGCCTTCCAATTTTGGACAAGGAGATGAATGAGCGTGTGCGTGCAGTAGTGGAGAAGAGCAGAGACCATCGTGGCAAGGGAGTGGGTAGTATCAGCGTGCCACCTTTATACCTAATCAGAGAAGACGGTGAGCCAAGTCTAAGGCTGTGGGCTCAAACTCTGTTGATAGAGGACCGCGCAGACCAGGGCGTTAGCGCAGGTCAATTTTTGGGCATGTTGAGAGAGAAGGTCATCTCGTAAGAGACGCACTAGGGGAGCGTGGGGTTCAGGATGGCGGTCTGTGGCATAAGGGCGTGGGGAACCTAATGTACGGTAGCATAGAACTTACACAATGTAAGTGACATGATCTTGATGACGCTGGTAGAGAGGATGTGTGGTTGTAAACCTCTGCAGCTAGCATCGGAGTGAAGCAGTGGCTTCGGCTGGGATATCAGCAAGCCACTTCCTTGTCCATTTGTTAGATATCGAAGTAAGACCAAAGACTTGGAATCTAGCAGCATTGTTCATTGGGTTTATGAGCCCCTCTGTACAATAGCAGCCAAGTTATGCCCACATCAGTATGCCTACATCGGGTTCTCTATGCCATCAAACAATTTGCCGGCCTAAGGTCGTGGGCCGATAGTCAACGTAGAGAGACCATCCGATATGAATCGCCTGATATTAGTGCTAGGAGCCTGACACTCATTACTGCCAGTGCAAAGGCCAAAAGCCTATTAACGTATCGTCTGGTCTAGCGTCTTTTGATCAGTTCCTCTCAACATCAGGATGCAGCAAAGCTTGCGAGGACTGTTATCGGTGGCGAGGTGATCATTCGCCGAGGACATCTTCTCGCACTACGTTCGGCTTGCGACGCAGTGCCACAAGATACGCCTCCTTACTTTCCTTACGAGAGGACTCTGGTTTGATCCTGTGGACCTTTTCGAAGAGCTTCTTAAGGCGCAGCTCGAGTGTCTTGTCTTCATCGCCCTGGTAGAACTTGCAGAGGAAGTGGCCGCCGGTAGCTAGAGTGTCGTAGCTGAAAGTCAAAGCGGCGTAGCATAGATCCTGCCGAGGCTTAGCATAAGTCAGGAACGGAGGGGAATTCACTCATATGCCACGTACCATGCTCCCAGCGTGGTCCCTAAACGCCATGCCGCTTGTGTTCATCATCCTGTGATAGGGGTTACTAACTGAGCGAATCCAGGTGCTATTGGTTTGTTCCCATGGTGCTGACATGTCTGATATGACCACATCCACCACCCTGCCCTCTGCACGGTCGGTGTCCCTTTGTGTCATCTTTCCTTCAGCGACCTCTCTGCCGCTGGGTGGTGTTGCATCTGGCGCTCTCTCTTCATGGTCTGCGTATCGCCCCATCTCAATGTACCCACTGGCCTCTGCTTCCAGCCCCTCCTCGGTCATTCCTTCCAGGCCGTCGACTTCGTCAGGTCGGCTAAGAACCGTACGTGGTCTTGGTCTTCCTCGATCAGGATCCTGCACGAATTGCCTTACTTCCTCCCTTACTGCCGCGCTCAGGAAGTTACCTTGGATGCTGCTTGCTCCTCTTGGTGGCTGCGCTGGGATGACGTCTATTCCAACGACCCTGCCGCCGGGAGATGTACGGTTGACTGCTACCTGTGTCCATGACCCTGGAGCGTAGCCGAGGTCTATGACGGTCTGTCCGCGCTTGAACAGCTTGTACTTGTCATTAATCTGGAGGAGCTTGAAGGCAGCGCGGGATTTGAGGCCGGCGACTCTGGCCTCTTTAGCATAGTTATCCTTGGATTGCCGTGCGTTCCATCTTGTCGAAGAGCTGGACGAGGCGGATCGGCTCAATGCCGGCAATGCAGATGGCGTTGGACGTATTGTACGTTCGATTGAAGGCCGGATTGGCAGTTGAGCCTTCCAGACATTACATGGTGCGCGTATGATACTTGCTACGGGCCTGAGAGCCGGCCTGGCAAGCATGAGGTGAGGCGAGGCGAGGCTTCAAAGGGACTGTGAGGGAACAAAGCCGGACTGTCGCAAGCATCATATTCCAAGCAAATGACCAAAGAGCTTTCATAATTCTCGCGTTCCCTAACTTATTGCCGGGGATGGCAGCTGTCAACCGCACTAAGGCATCAAGGCTGCCAGGCACACTAACTCATAGCAGGTGAGACGCAGGAAACCTAAAATTGGCACAGACCAGGGGCAACACTAGACATCTTTGAGCGATTTCCACCATTTCCATTTCCCAGTTCCACTGCCTCTGTTTCCTGCTGCATTCAAGGCCATTACCATATATACGGTGCGTTTGGCGCAGCCCAGGTCTTGCTCCGGCGTTCGCTGGACTATGTCTGCAGATGGAACGCTTCGGTGGGGTTGGTGTATCCTACCGTTACACCCTCCCAGCATGATTACAAGGGATGACGTCCTCTGTGAAGATTTGAAGTGAAAGAGCAGTGCTTCAGCAGCGCTGATACTGATATTCATTACTATGTGCTGATTTCATGTCCCCGCCCCTTGGACCCTGCAAGAAGGCTCAACTATTACCGATCCGAACCGGCCTGCCATCTAGGCCTGCTTCCCAAAACGTACGATGGGTATCTCAGAATTGCCAAACAAAAGGGCGCCGCCCAATACCTGTCAAAAGCATCAACGGAACTGGAACGCTCAACTTGTCCCTAGATAACTGTATCCCAAATCAAGCCCATGGCACTGCCACGCAGTCTCGATCAGTCGAACCTCAAATAAAAGAAGAAGAGAGGGCAGCAAGGAGACATTGCATCCTCAACCAGCCCTGAACCGCGCCATGGCTGACTGTAATTGCTATCGGTCGTCCTTTGTTGCTGGCTCTGGTCCGCGCGATTGCGACGCGTCTCTCCCTGCTGCTCGTGGCGTCTCTGATGATGGCCGTCGGTCTCTGTCATGGCGTGGACGAGAAGTGTCACGGGATTGCCTTTGCTCGGCCTCTTTGCGAGCAAACTCTGCTTGAATCCCACGAGGCGAGGGCGCACGTCTGCTATCTGGCCGGCTTTGGCTTTCGCTCTCACGTATGGAGACGTTGCTACGAGAGCGCACATGGCCGCCTCCTTTGCGTCCAGATGACGACGAGGCTGTTGAAAAAGATGGTGATGTATACTGCGGGCCCGCTGAAGGTGGAGGATTTGCCTGATGACCTCCTTGAGCCTTGCGCTTGCGCGGCGACTCTTTGTAATCGCCCTCTGAGAGATGCGAGCCAGGATGCGCTGACTGAGGCTCCTTACTCGCAGGAGTCTGGGGATTCCCCTTGGGGTCTTTCTGATCAGGTGGCACCCAATGGTGAAAGTAAATGGACGGTGAAGAGTTCTGTTCCTGTGACGCACCCTGGTGCAAGGGTCGTGCACTTCCTGGACCCTGCTGGATTGGTTGTATGAACATCTCGTTCGTGGTGAGTCTGGGCAGTGCCTGCTGAGCAGCTGCACGTGGTGCAGAGGTCGGCGCTCTGCGTGGTGATGATGGTACAGGCTGGTAAGCAGAAAACGTCGTCTGTAAGGGTGGTCCTTGAGAAGGCTGAGGCTGCACAATTGGCTGGCTGGGCAGTACTTGTTGCTGCTGCGGTTGAGGGTATGGGACTTGGTTTATCAGCCTTGTCTCTCTGCGCAGTTCTGGCGATGCCCCCGCTTGGATCTGCTGCTGCTGTTGTTGTTGTTGTTGTTGTTGCTGCTGCTGCTGCTGCTGTTGTGCAGCTTGTAATTGCGACGCATACTGCTGCAACCAGTCGAGGCTAATGTTGGCCAGGTTCGCACCGCCAATACCGGCATAAATCATCGGTACCATCTGCGGCGGGACGCCACCCTGCAACGATTCCCTCAACATGGACTGTTCGATGCGTCGCTGCTCCAACCTCAGGGTTTCCTGATGGGTCTTCTCCTCCTCCTGTTTGCGCTTGTCTTCCTCGGATTTCGCCAGCAGCCACGTCCGCATTGACTCCTCCTGTCCCTGCCAGTGGTTAGGTGGGTTAGGCATGGCACCAAGCGGCTGTACGAGGCCAGGCGGCGGTTGCCTGCTGCTTGGGTCAGGCAGATTCATCGCCGACGGCGGCGGCAGGCCGCGATGAGGCGTCGACATTCTCGTGTCGAGGGAACTGGGTGCCCTCAATGTCACGGTTGAAGTGTCAGCCCTAGAGAGTTTTGGTGATTCGGGGCGCGACCTGGACAATGATGGTATCCTCGGCGAGAAGTCATGAGTGATGGGTCTGTTGCCAAATTCAAATCTGGGGTGCTGCGAGACGGTGAGTAACATAGACATGATGGTGGCCGGTCGACGCGAGCGACGGCATATGGCGGCGTGTGAGGGTGGCGATCGGAGTGTCTGCCCTTGGGGATGCTCTAGGTTGTGGGAGCGGGTAGGGGAACGAATGCGGTGGTACCACCAGGAACGAGAGGGTCAGAAGCAATTTAGGCCAGGGTGATGGGTGGTGAAGGGGGGAGGGAGGGCAAGGTAGAAAAGTAATAGATTGACGTACTTCTTAAAAAGAACAATCAAGGATGACAATGCAGACGAAAAGCGTAACGGCGTCTGTACAGAGCAGTCAGCTCCGGGTGGTAGTCGCAATACCCGTGCAGACGGTTTGGGGTCTAAACGGTCGGAGGGCAGGTGGCAGCAAGCCAACGGTGTTGATCAATAACGGACAGGCAGGCAGATCAGGCTGTGATTTGCTGGCCAGCACAAGGCGCCAGACGACGACGAGAGGCCTAGCTGAGGGAGCAGCTGTCAAAGGCGGAAAATGAACCGGCTTAAGGCGGTCGAATCAGAGGGCGAGCCGGGCCAGAGCAGCAGACAAGAACAGCCTCCTGACCATGTGCAGGCCTGGGCCAGAGGGAGCGAGGGCAGCAAGCCTTGACGAGCTGATTCGCCCTGCTGCCAGCTTCGCACGCTTCACACGGCCTGGCACGCTTCGTCGCAGGCAAATCTTGCTTGTTCTAAGCGGGCTCCAACGACAAGTGCGGTTAGATCGACAGAGTCGAGGGGGACGATCAGTTGCGGAATGCGTGGAATGCAGAAGCAGAACAGCGATCAGGACAAGGACAGGACAGGGCCCTCTCTCTTCTCTCGCCCTCTCGCCCTCTCTCCTCTCTCCCCTCTTCGCAGTACAGTAGCAGTGATTTGATGATGCCTCTCTCGCTCTCTCTCGCTCTCCCTTCGGACCAGCCCTCTCCCACCTGCGCCTGTCGGGCAGGGCGAGGGATGCGGGCAGACGAGCGGGCGCTCTGGCGACGGGACAGAGTGTAGTAGTTTCTGGCTTCTCTGCTTCTTTCCCCCCTTCCTCTGGTTTCTTTTTTCCTTCTTCCTTTTCGTTTCTCTCTTCACCAGTGGGGAGAGTAGCGACAGGCAGGAGGCGGCGATGCGGCTTTGATAAGTGCTCAATGGCGGAGATGACGTTTCCCGCCGAACGGTACAATCAGAAACTCGCCATACCGGCTCGCTCGCAGCCAGTTGGGGACTGTGGCTTGATTTAGGTGCGAGTTGGAACGCCCGGCCAAGCCCAAAGCATGGCCCTCTGACATCTACCTAGGGGAGGAAGAGGCAAGGCCGGGTTCTCTACGAATTCACGAATTTCCCTACAGTGTCGCGTGCTCCACAATCTGCGCCTCGAACAGGAACCGCAGACCAGGGGGTTCGTCGCTGTGCTGGGAGAGGGAGAGGGAGAGGCATGCCATGGCAGATTGTCGCAGCCAGGTAAGGTGAACATCCATCCATCCACCATCCACCATCCATCGGTCGGCCGGTCAGTCGGGCGATGCTCAGCAGGAGGATGACAGGGAAAAAGACAGCGGCATGCATGTGCATGTGTGCGTGCGTCGAGATTGCGCACATGCAGTCGGTGGCCGCCTTGGTTCGACTTGGACTAGCTATCCTCTAACCTGGCATTGGTTCTGCTTTGGTTTGCTTTGGTCTGGATTTTGCTTTGGAATGTACAACTTTGTGCAGCCTCAGGCCCGGCTCTGATCGATCTCTTTAGCCCTCCCCCCCCCCAAATGTGTTTAGTGTGCTGTACCTAGGTATCTACTACGTCGGTGTCGCTCACTCCCAGGGCCATCTATACAAGACGATGGACCTGACTGTCGACAGATCTGTCTGTCTGTCCGTCCGTCTGTCTTCACCTCACGGCAGCCACTACACAGCACTAGCTGGGCCTGTCAGATGCAATCCCGGTTACAGAGATTAGAGGTCCTGAAACTGACCACAGACAAGGTAGGGGATGGGGGATTTGAGGCATGGGGAAGGGCAAGGGGAAACGGAAGAGAACCCCCCTCCTCTTCGCTATTTCACTATACAGAGCGCTTCCAACGGAGCCCACTAGGGCATATTGGCGGCATGCATCAGGACAGGCTGCAGTAGATGATCTCCAGCAGAGATTTCCCGTCACTCGGTTGCTTGGATTGCTGTGCGACGCGGCGGGACCAAAAGCACCTGGACTTGCAAGCAGGGCCAAGCAGGCGATCGAAGCCTTGCGCCATATTTCCCCAGCACCAATTAGTAGAGTCAATATCCGGTCCTTGACCATGTCTACAGTAGCCTGGCCTGCTTGAAAGCACGGGGCGGGTTTTGGGGAAACGCTGGTACGACATCTCACAAGAGCCACGACAAGAGTTGTCCGCGCTATCGAGCAACGCAGCTTACCTCCGCGCCAGCACCATAGTCGCGAGTAGGTATGCATGCAACCGATTCTCCAACGTCTGCCATCCCCTTCAGGCTGTCTGTGTCTATGTGTCTGTGTGTGTATGTGTGTGTGTGTGTGTGTGTGTGTGTGTGTGTGTGTGTGTGTGTGTGTGTGTGTGTGTGTGTGTCCACGGAGCCTACCAAGCACCACCTCACGGCCTCACGCAGAGGGCAACCACATGTGTAATCGGACCAGCCATGGTTGCATGGGCACCGACTGGCTGTCTGCCCGTATTTGGAAGAGTTGAAGCCAGGAAAATGCCCAATGCCCTTAGCGATGCCTCGATCTTGCTGTCTTGGGAGTCTGCAGCGCGCCCCATTCAACCATCTGAAACGATGGCGCAGCCACAAACAGACAAGGGCCCAGCGCCGCCATCGTCACGGCTTCGGCGACGCTGTGCGGCAAAGCCGGTGTCACCGCGAAACGCGTCTCGGTGCAGCGTGTCCGAAGGGTGTGCAATGTGTCTTGCGTCGACCACGGGATTGCTATGCTACGAAGAGAATCATGACCCAGAGCGGTGTGTGTGTGTGTGTGGGCTTCATTCATGGCCGCCGCCAGTTTCACGTCAGCTGCTGTGTCTTCTATCGCATAACATTGGTTCTGGAGGGCAGTGAGGAATGCGAACTAGCAGCCAATCAAGCCATTGCATGCAGGGTTCCCTCCTCGCCCGATCCCATCCGGCTCATTAGCAGTCCTGGCAAATCGTCATTGGGAATATGCCTGGAGGGAAACCCAGAACAGGTAAGGATGCGAGTCGATAACGACACCCGCCCACGATCAGTCCTGATTGCGAACGCAACCCAGCCCGGTACCCGCAATCGTGACTGTGCCACACTTTGCTGATTACGAGCCCAACCCTGGCTGGGAAGCTGGGCAAATCGCATCACACCATGTCCATGGCATGTCGCATTACGGCGGATTGCAGTAAAGGGTAGCTGCAGAGCAGTGGGATCCAGAGAATCCACGCCGCCACCAAATGTAACCGTAGATCAACAGCACGGCAGAGACATAAGATCGCCACAGTACCGTGGCCCATCGCTCGCACGCTGCAGCAATACTTGGCTAAACAGACACACACAGACACACACACTCTCTCTCTCACTATACACACGATGAGCCCGGGGGAGGGGGACGTGTGATCGCCACCATGCTTTCTTTTTGATCTGCTCTGCACTGCACTGCACTCTGCAGGTAGCATGTCTTGTCTCGCATACTGCAGCCACGTGAGGCCATGCGCCTGCGCGCCAATGAGGATCCTCTGTCATGACGCCGGTGGTGTCCAGCGGTGATCAGTGACAATAGCCGAGCCTCTCTACACAGCGGATCGGCACTGTTGGGTCTGGCATACAATCACGTTGCAACGTGCGTATTCCACCGGCTAGCAGAGGTCTGCGGGGTCAGCATCTCTTCTTCTTCTTCTTCTTCTTCTTCTTCTTCTTCTTCTTCTCCCCCCGTCCTTCTCAATAGGCAAGCGTGGTGTGTGTGTGTGTTGTAAACCCTCTCTTACCAGCGCCTCACATCCCACATACAGATGCACGTTTCCAGAAAAGTCACAGAAGTCGCCCTATTGGGCCGGCTTGGCGGCCCAATCCGTCCTCGCCATGTCACAGATTTGGCGAAGATGTGGATCTGAGACATGCAGCCGTTGGCGTCTGGACGCAGAACCGCCGCGTTGGTTCGCATCTCGTCGATCCCTAAATGGGAAGATGCGTCTGAGTGTCTCCATACCAACTGCCCAATCAAGCTTGGCAGAAATATTTGCATGAACTCGTTGAGGGTCTCGGTCTGTGTTTTGGACTGGAGTTGGACAGGATCATTGATCAATGGCTGGGGTGTCGCTCCAAGGACGAGGGGAGGGGCTTGCTTGGAGTCCGAAGATGGATCCCGTGGCTGGATATGATGCGAGATGAGCAGAAGGTTTCTCAATGGATGCGAACTGGCCGCAAGTGACCGAATATTATTGAACCAGCGCTATCTATCGTGTATTGATGTAAAAATGGTGAAAGGGCCTGCGGGAATAATAGGGCGATCTCGACAATACCGCCAGCAGGTACTACCCTTCGTCGCTCACTCATCGTCGTCGTAAATTCGTACCTTCTCAGCGTACTCTCTAATGTTCGAAATAATCGACTCTTCAACCAAATCACCTCGCCCTCCAGCGACTCTGAGGATGAGATCGTTCAAGCCTGAACGCCCAAGGATATCTACATGGTCGCCAGTGTTCGGCCCGCCTCTTGGACTGAATGCGTCAGGCTCATGGGGCATTTCGTGAACTGTAATTGGGATCCCTGCGGGATTGTACCGCTTCATCTTCCACCCCTTCGAGCACATGTATCCCAACGAGAGAAGGTTCACGGTACCGTCGCCTTCCGACAGTCTAACGCCGTGGTCGATGTTCTCATCGGGATTCGAGTAGTCGGTGTCAAGAGACACAAATGTCCGATTTGGGTTTGAGAGGTCACGCTCTTCGCGATAGTAGTATGCCCGCTCGGTCTCCTTGCCAACGCCGTAGAAGCAGTAGATTTTCATTTTTGGGGCCAACGGGAGACGAGTCTCGAGCGGATTGATCCATTTGGACTGGATCTTCTGATTCCTCTCCACCTCGTCTCGGCTCTTTGCCACACCATAACTATATGCGTGCTTTATCGCGTCGGCGTACCAGTCTCCAGCTTGTGAAAAGATGTAGGGCAGAGTCTGCTGAACTGTAAGATTCCCTTCCTTTGGCAGCAAAGATTTCTCCTCTGATGTGATATTGCCTTCCTTGTACAGCTGCCGGAAGTTCATGAAGGTACCGTAAGTTTTGTTGGCATTGACTGGGTCGTCAGGTGCCCAGGTCTCATTGCCCCAAACTGCATCACCTCCCATCGGTAGCATAGAAGATATGCCGGGCATGGCACGGAAGATCTCGGCCCGTTCGTATCGGCTGAGGAACTTCTCCAGGCCATACACCGCGAAGGCATTCAGCTGTGCCGTATCCTTCATCTCGCCTGACAATATGGCGGGCACGCCCTTCAGCGCCCCAAGCATACACCCGGAAATGTTGATCCAGGACTCAACGTGATCGTTCACCCAATTAGGCCCACCCTTCCCATGACCTTCTTCCATCGATTCGACCCAGTGAAAGAAATAGTACAGCACTTGGCTGCCCATGCTGTGACTGAGGAGTGCAATCTTCAAGCCTGATATCTTGTTTGCAAGTTCTATATGAGTCTTCAATCTTGTGAAATATTGGTCTCTAATCTCGTACTTGTCATAGCTCAAACGCCAATCATAGCTGGCGGTGAAAGCATTCGTTGGGTCGTACCCTATCGTGGCGAGGTTTTCGAGAATCTTGTTCCAGATCCAGTAGCCTGTAATGAAGAAGTCTGCCGCATCGAAGCCCTGCGCAGCTCGAAGCTTCACGCCAGGAGGATCTAGGCCAGTGTACTTGTCGAGCATGATGTGCCGCTTCCAACTTGGCTTATCAAGTACCAAAGCTCTCATCATTGACCATGAGCCCCATAATCGCTTGCGAAAGTATTGTCTCGAGTCGTCCTCGGTACCCCACGACTCGAGGCCCGTGCTAATAACACCCGGGATCATAATGACAGAGTGTTTCGCCGCAATACCCTGCGATCGAGCATGGAGGCCAACCGAAAAGGAATCATAATTGACTGCTTGTTTTTCATGCGACTAGAATCGACACCTTTCAGTCAACATCAGCCATCCAGCGAGTGCCGTGTGTCGTATCTGCTCCAGGAATCTATCAGACCCAAACGTACCTGCATGTCCTGCACATCCTTGATCAGACCTGCTGGTAGAACATCCAGGAAGCTATCAAGGTTCATGTCTCTAAGACCAGCCAGGTCCACCAAGTCGCGCACAGTAGTAGTGTCTTTGGCGAAGAATCCTGCAAGGATGATTCCTGCGAGACCTCCAAGTACGAAAACCCAGGCATTTCTGTTTCTTGTGCTCTTTTGCTTTCCCTTGCTATTTAACCTCTCAAGTCTCTTCGCGCTTACAATTCGATAGTCTTCACCATCACCCTTTGGTGAGGGAGCAGCAGGGGCGGGCGAAGGGTCGCGTGAGGATTCTGGGGTAGATTCTCCAGTTATGCCACCAAAGACCCTACGGCGGAGCGTAGACATCTTGCTTGTAGGGGGATTGTGGCGACAGAGCAGGAGAGAGAGGGTGAGGATGAGCAATGGCTATCGCCTTTAGAGGTTTCCCTCGGTCCCCGCTCAAGCCTATCTGTTCAGGCTCAACTGACTGCAAGTGTCAGCAGAAAACGCGACTCTGATGTCACCGACGCGCGATTCACGTCGCGTGGGCGTTCAAATCTTATCACGGATCTACCCGAATATATCCATGCGCGTTCAACACAGACCACTACACAGGTAGACAGCTAGAAATAGCTGTGGGACATCCCCGTAGGACTACACGAGAGGGCCGGCTGTGGTGTGTGGAATGACCGTCAAGACGAGGATATCCTCTCACTCACAGGCCAGTCTTCGCTCCGTCTTGAAGGAGGCCGCTGCCGGACTTGATGGCTTCAACGAGCCACCAGCCTGGCCCGAATATAAACCCGCGATATGTTGCTTACGGCGATGAGTCTCAAAAGCATTACGAGTCTCCATTTCTACCAGCAATCAGGCATCTCATAAGTACGGACTTATCTGAACCATACAGCATCTACGTTTACCGCTACTTTCTCTATCAATGGCCTGATTTATGCTTCATGGTAAGAGTCGCACTTTGGATCTCCATTTCGTCTCAAGCGAATGTATGTTAATAGCTGCAAGGCGCTTGACGAGAAGACAGATGCACTAATCGGCGTCATCATCTCCAAGATAGAGCCTCATAGAGGCGGACCCAACAGGGGATATATTGCCATGCTTGCGACAAGCCAAAAATATCGTGGTCAAGGCATAGCAGGCACCCTCGTTCAAAAGGCGCTTGATCGAATGGTCGAGAAGGGTGCAGATGAGGTCGCGTTAGAGACAGAGGTCGACAACATTCCCTCTCTTCGAATCTACGAGAAACTAGGCTTCCTTAGAACCAAACGGTTACATCGTTACTATCTCAATGGGAATACCGCGTTTCGTTTGGTATTATACCTCAAATCCGGTATCCCTTGGAAGCAAGTTGGTCCGCCTCAGCAGCCTCCTGACTACTTACAAGGCGATGGGTATGGTGCAGCTGCCAGTACGGGATCTGCAACCGACGTGCGGAACGAAGACAGCAACTTGCATTCAGAGCGAGAACCTTGACAGCCTGGATACCCGGAGTCAAAGCCTAAACACAATGAGCTGTCGGGTCATACTCCCTATGGTATGCGAAAGGGTCGACAAGCAGCATAACGTCGTTGATGAAACCACCGATGCATAAAGACAGTTGGACGTCGTGGCTCCCGCAATGCCTCTTCACCTTAATGTTGCACTGAATTTGAAGCTTATCATGTCCAGTCCAACCTATCGCTTCAAGTCGTGCGGTTTAAGCTGCATGTCGTTCGCGGTCAGTATTGCTTGATTGAACTGCAGAACTCATTGCTTTGAGCTGACACGTTCCAAACGCGATGATTGAGCTCGAGTCCAGGGATCAGACAAGAAGACAGACCTTATGTTTCAGACTAAATGAAGGAAGGGAAGGCAAACCGCTAACTCGTATGCTATGACACTGCATCAGTAGCACATTCGACATACCGCGAATGCCACAGAAACAAAAACGACCATCTGACCGTTGGCTATCCGTCTTTGACATAGTGTGCACACTTCAGTGTTCAGCCAATGCTGCTGTCGCAATGCGTATTGACTTTTGTTCTTCAAAGCTTCGCTCTTCTTCCGTCATCATCATCATCATCATCATCATCAACTATTGCTGCGAGCATACCTTCTCCGACGTCTTCTCCCTCTTTCGCCTCCGTCACCCACTTCACAGTCCCAGATCGATGGCTTCTTACTTCCAATTCCATCTTCATTTGCTTGATGACACATATTGCGTGGTCCTGTTCTACTACATCTCCGACATCCACCAGCACCTCGATTAATTTACCGCTTATTGGGAGGATGATATGCCTTTTATCAGATGGATTGCCTCTACGGCGCTGCGATGATAGTGAAGAAGCCGTAGAGTTTGTGGAGCGAATTTCGATAAAACATGGATGCGGATCCTGTCCAGGTAATGTATACAGGACATCTGCTGCGAAGATATCCGGAAACTCATTATGCTTGACACGTGATAACAGTAAATGATGCTTAACAAAGCTTGATGCTGTAGCTCGCTCTTCATCTGTCCGAGCTTGCAGCGAAATCTCCCAAGCGTCGTCACGCCGAAAGAGCATAGAAGAGGCAGATCCAGCCCACGTTTGGTCGGAATCAGCATAAGGCAGTTTACCGAGCCCTTGTAGAGGATCTCGTAGGTCACTTGTCCTCCGACATGCTTGCATGAGCTCTTCGTGACTGGACTCAAGCCACTGTGTGTCGCATTCGCCAGCAATGAATCTAGGATGCGCTGCAATAGCTCTCAACAGGTTAATGTTTGAGGAGACCCCCTCTATTCTGACATCCTCTAAAGCGCGCTGTGCCTTTTTTACAACGTCTTGCCATGTCGCTGCACTGATGATCAACTTTGCTAACACGCTATCAAAATCTGAAGTCACTACAGTCGCGGCAGCATTGACCAGTGATGTGTCACACCGAACACCGTTACCGGATGGAAAGTGAAACCTCGAAATCTTGCCAATACTGAGTACATAATTCTTGCCTGGGTTCTCAGCGGTTATTCTAAATTGTACTGACCACTGCCTTGGGGGGTGCAACGCGTCCAAGCTGAAGGTTGGCAGACCGCAGTCAAATACGTTGAAGCCTTGCGCAAGACGAAGCTGAATCTTCACGATGTCGATCCCACAGATAGACTCGGTAACTGTATGTTCCACTTGCAGACGCGGATTGATCTCGAGAAAGTAGAAGGAGCTAGTGCTGGGATTGAGTAGAAACTCAAAGGTGCCGAGAGAGGCGTAGTTGACCGCCTTTGCTATTTTCAAGGCAGCTTCTATCAGAGGCGACACCACCAGACGATCAGCGATCGTACTTGGAGCCAGCTCGACAAGCTTTTGATATCGTCGCTGGATGCTGCACTCTCGCTCCCAGAGATGCACCACGTTGCCATTTCCGTCCCCAATAATTTGCACCTCCACATGACGATAGTTGCCAATCGCCGCACTCTCAGCAAACACCTGCTTGGACGGCGATTCTTCGATTGCACGTTTCGCCAGTCGTTGGATATCGTCCTGTGTCTGGACGAGCCGAATGCCTCGACCGCCTCCGCCGTCAACGGCTTTAATCATGATCGGCAATCCATTGCGTGAAGCAAACGCCTTGATCTCCTCTATACTACCTGTTGGCGATGCGAGAGCAGGCAGCACTGGTACGCTGCAGGCCTCTGCCAAGCGTCTGGCTTCGAGTTTATCAGCAGTACGTGCAAGGATCTCTGCTCCAGGCCCAACGACCATGACATCTGCATCCTCCATACACGAGACCAGCTGGGACGACTCTGAGAGAAAGCCATAACCTGGATGGACGGCATCTATATTGTGACCTCTGACTATCGCCAGAAGTTCTTCAATACTCATGTATGCTGCCGGTGAGCTAAGGCGAACGGCATGGCTCGCGTTGTACGTGTGCCCAACATCGTTGTCAGTGTAGAGAGCATATGTCTCTATGTCCAGCTCTCGTGCTGACGAGATGATACGTGTTGCTATCTCTCCTCTATAAAGACATCAGCATAGACACAGTCTGAATCGCTCTATGGTTGTACAACAACATTACCTGTTTGCAATCAATAATCGCCTTATAGGCCTCGCTTTGATGCTGCCCATGTTTCAGAGATCGTTGGGTGCTCGACACAACGTAACTACAAGAGATCAAAGTGAGATCGTTAAATGATCGGAAAATCAGTATGCCTTATTCCACAGTCTCATGTTCTTTTGGAACAACCTGGACAACTGGATGTTCATGTACGTAACCACGACACAGCCGTCTGATGGTTACCTCGGCTCCTATTGACATGTTAGGGTAAGGGTTGTAGATGCCCTCTCACGATGGGAGCATTGGTCTACCACAGTACTCTCAACCCTTTCTTGTCCTAGTCAATAAACAATGTCGAGACTAGTAGGAGGCTTCAGAAACCTCAAAAACATTTCTACCGCGCTCGACAGCTTTGTGGGTGACACTACAGTCGCGATGACTTGACATTTTTTGATGCCTGAACAGCGGTCCCTTGCTCAAAGTCAGTGTTCCTGTGTGTACTATAGAGCTACATCGTTTCATTGCCTTTATTCGGGAGGAGGAAGAAGGGCAAAGTTTTTCATGACTGAACACATGACGCCCATACCAGCCACAGCAACGGGTCTAGTTGTATTAGGCGAAGACTGGCCGCAGTTGCCCATTGATCCTCCGTACAATCCTTTCAGGCAGCTCCGTTTTGTAGACTCGTTCGAGCCATTTAGCAGCAACAGGTCTTGTCACTGCTGGGTCGATGATCTCCTCAATACCGAAAGCATTTGCAGTCCGTACCGGATTCATCAGCCGTCTGTACTCCTGCTCAAGCTCGATATACCGCGCCTTCCTCGCCTCGACACCTTTCTCCTGCTCAACCTTCTTCAGCTCTGCGGAGTGGCCAACTTCGATACCACCATCCAAAGGTAAAGAACCCCACTCACCAGAAGGCCAAGCAACCCTCATACGCGGGTCTCTACAGTCTAACATTATGCCTCCTGCAACGCCATAAGCTTTCCTCACGACGACGCTGAAGATGGGCATTGTAGTCGTATAATAAGTCTTTGCCAATTCTACCCCCCAGCGCATCGTTGCTGCCCGTTCTGCTACAGTCCCTATAGTGTAGCCAGGAACGTCTACAAATTGCATGAGGGGGATATTGAACAGGTCACAGAACTTGAGGTGTCTCGTCAGTTTCTGTGAGCCGGCTGCATCGAGGGAGCCTGTAGATATCTCAGGGTTGTTCGAGCAAATCCCAACACTATATCCCCCTAATCTTGCAAGGCCAACAATGACTGTGCGTCCCCAAAGCGGGCCTATTTCGAAGAAAGAATCCTTATCGACCACAGAGTTGATTACCTTTCGAGCATTGTACATGCGCTCCCGTCTACGAGGTACTATAGTTCGCAATTCGGGACAGTCCCTGTCAACTGCGTCATCGCTGGGTAGCGATGGTGGGATTTGTGTACCGCTGTTGGGCAGGAAAGACAGGACTTTGCGTATCTGTTCGAAACTGTCCTCCTCATTGGCGGCTATGTTATCAATGGTCCCATTCGTCCCATGCATATAAGGGCCCCCCAGTTCCTGGAAGCGTAGCCCTTCCTCAAAGGTCGCGTTCTTCACCACGTTCGGACCTGCGTTGAAGAGTGCTCCAATGTCTGCTGCCATAACTGAGAAATGGCAAGCTACTACCCGTGCCGCCCCTAGCCCAATGGCAGGTCCAAGACATGCGCCAAGGTTAGGGATTCCCGAGTTCAGCTGTTCTACAACGAGGTTGAAGCCTTCAAGGGGTGGAATATATGACCAACCGTTTCGCTTGATAGTCGTAACGGAGCCGCCGCCGGAAGATCCATCAACAAGTTTGATCATTGGCAGCTGCAACTTCAGCGCCAACTTTTCCATGTACGTCGTCTTTGCCATCAGAGCGCCATCGGCATGCCCTGCTCGTAGAGAGAAGTCATCGGCCGTGAAAACGATCTCGCGACCGAGAAGCTTGCCAAAGCCCTGGACGTTGTTGCTTGGAGTGAAACTGGTGGGCTCTTCCTGGAGGCCACCCAGCTGTTTCCACTCAACCTCTCCACTTACGCTACCAACCTCGTAAAAAGACCCAGGATCTAGGAGCTTGTCTACACGCTCTCGAACCCAGAGCTTCCCAGCTTGTTTCTGACGAACGTACCCGGGCCGTGAAGGGTCTGGAGTGTTGGCCATGGCGCGCAATGAAGCAACCTGACCTAGAATGTCACTGTAGTCGGCAGGAAGTCCGTTTGGGATCGGCTTTGTCCTCCGCTCATTCTTCCGTCTTCGATCGTTCTCCTGTTGAGTGCTTAGGTGCTCAGAGAGCTGTGCAGCTCTGGAAGCCGCTCTAGCCTGTGCAGTCTGCGGAGTGCTGTCGCGAGCAGAGCAGTTGCTATCCGGCTTCTTTGTGGAAGCCATAATCGAATTGATGATTTGAAGAAAGCTTCTACGAATATATGAAATAACGCATTTGACTTACGTGGCTGAGCTCAGGACTGGACGACTTGAGTAGTGACTACAGGCTATCTATATGCCCTCGCGAATCGGATGCTAACATGCCGACGCCCTTGTTCTGTCGAAACTGCAAAGTAAATGCGGGGGTAGAGCGATGCAAGGGTCAAAAAGCTTGGCCTGCAACCTTAGATCAATCTTGGCTGTGCGCGTTCATGTTGACGGCAGTTTAGGCTTCTGACGCGGTGCGATATGAGGGAAACTACATCATCCACACTGTCTCTCAAACATCAAGGCATATCGCTTGACGTGCGGCCGCATACTATTGATCTTACACGCAACTAATCCATCTGCATCGACAACATCCTAGAGGTGTCTGGCCAGTGAAGTCGATGCGCGCAAACAGCAGAGAGCCGGGCCTGCGGTAAGAAGACCTGGCTTGCAGACACCATGGATCCATCCGCATTCACCCTTACTGCCTCGCCAGCATTGAGCTCAAAGCCTCTCCCGTCGCCTCTCAATATCGCACAGAAAAATGGGAAGGCGCCTGTTCATCGAGTGGACTTGGAACCCGTCTACACCTCGCTGAAAGGTGCATTGGCAGATCAGTGGGGGGGTTATAAGGAGGCAGTGAATGCATTTGTCTTAGGTGAGGATTTACACAGGAACGACTGGGGCCGTATGGTCTGCGCTGAGTAACGGCTCCATACGCTGACAAGCATCACTCCAGGCCACCTCAACCAATCTGAGTTGACTTGGGTCCTTCAGCCTGTCCTCTCTGCTGTACCTACGGTAGTCACAACTAACGCTACATCCTCGGCAAATCCTTTCAGCACAGTCTCAATACTGTCCTTGCATAATCAGCTCATCTCGTGCATCTTCGCCAATACACAACGTGATCCTCCTCCTTCGGAAGTCGCGTCATGGGTCGTAGCAACAGACAAACCTACGACAACCGCCAAGGGAGCGGGATCGGCTGCTGTCAATGACAAGGCAGAAGAGCGCCTCAAGAGGCAGGTCATGAGTTTACATCCTCGTGAGAGAAAGCGTCTCAAATTACTGAAAGAGGATAAGAGCGAGCATAGCCATTCTGGATTAGAGCAGGCCCAACATTACCATGACGAGCTGTCTTTACGAGCACAGGACGTAGGCTCACAGAGCGGTGGTGGGAGGAACAACTGGGATTTGGAGGTCAGACGACGATACGCTCAGCCATTGGCTGCCGAAATGCTTGAGTTCCCTGGAAGAGACGATTTGCAGACAAGGATCGAGGCTATATGTTACGAACAAGGGCTGAATGGTGGCACTGCTACAAAAGAGACCTGTGCAGAGCTTATGGAACAGGCGGCGGAGGTGAACATGAAAGAACTGCTTGGAGCCCTTTGTGTCCATGCGAGGAGCAACGGGCTTGAAGCGGGCGTGCAGACAGCAGGGTTTCGACGACAGTTGCGTCGTGAAGAAGCAGACGCTGAGCGAGGCATCATCCAGCGGAATTCAGCGGGCTTGCTACCCGTGGAGATCGAGACTCACTCGAAGCGAGAAGCCATCAGTATGGATGACATGATGCTCTCACTGCAGTTGGGTGACACCTATGTGCATTCAGATCCATTCCTGGCAGAGAGGATCTTGATGCACAGATATCCGTCTTCACAGAACAAGCTGGAGCACTTGACGAATGGCGCCTCTCCCTTCCAGCGAGTCATGACGAACGGTGTGTCCAGGAAGGACGAACGGCCACCAACAGAGGAACCGATTGCCGTTGAAGCACAAGAAGCGTCATGGCAGGGGATTGGCAGGAGTGACCAAGATGCTTTGATGGGCGCACTGGACGACGTTCTTGCTGTTGGCTGAAAGTACATGCTTAACATAGGGGAACAGCCACCACCTTGAAACCAAGGCCACAAATTTTTGACCGAAACTGCAACCCTAACTCAGCACTTCTTGTCAGTACAAGTTGTTGATATATACAGTCGCTACCGTACCAGTACGCGCGGTGCGCTTGATCACCAACACTAATATTCCCGGCTGCGACAGAATTCAGGTATCTCACGCATTTACAGCCTGCTCGGGAAACTGGTATGTTCGTGGACCGGAATACTACATTGCAGCATTGTTTGACCATACATGTTGGACGTGTCTAAGGCAGCTTACGGGTTGGTCTGCAAACATTCCTTGCATTGCGCAACCGTTGTTAAGGGTTCGCTCGCAATAAGCACCTTTTGCAGCACGAATCAAACGCAAGCGTGGATAGATGAAATTACGAGGGAGAGGTGAGATGAGGTTCTGACCCAGAGCCGAGATATGTGCAAAGGATGTTCCAACGGAGGAGATACCCTGTAAACCAGAGCTCTATGTAATAAGTGCGAGTTTCTTGGTTCATGATGAGACATTACTACTATCATATTGCAACCATAGATACAACAGGCGGAGCGTCTTGTTTCTAGAGTAATGTAGAGGCTTCAATTAGCACAGGTGCTCACGATACCATCGAATCTTTGACGTTGCAATGAAACAGTCTCGAGTCGAAGATGCTCAGGATAACCTATATACCAAAATCTTTGGATGAGGCGCCGATTCAAAGGGAACGCCATAGACTCGCATGTGTCTTATGGCTTCACCCCGAACAATTGCCCAGCAACAGGCATCCAGTCGTCGTCCCATCGTCTTTCGCATTCTTTTAAAGCGCCCACTTTCAACTTTTGGAGCTTCTGTGCTTGATTTGAGAAGAGGTTGATGAGAAGGTCAGCCAAACCATCGGCACTTTCAAAGCCACATCCATTCACGCTCTCCTTGACTAGCTCCGGCCAGGCTTCAAACTTGCTCCATCCCACTACTGGCAAGCCAGTTCCGAACATATCTACAACCTTCATCGGCAGGTCTACACCAGAGCTTGACGTATGCAGGCTGACACCCAAATCAGCAGAGCCAAGCAACAAGGCATAGTCCTCGATACTGAGCCAGGCAGTGGTGATGATGACGTGACGTAGCTTCTTCTCCTTCTTTAGCACACGGATACGTTCTAGATACCAAGCCTTCTCTGGGCCTTTGCCGGTGATGATAGCAAGTATTCTAGGAAGTTGCCGGTCCAACTCTACTGCGTTCGAATAACCAACAAGTGCGTCGAGAAGTAGCGAGAAGTCTTCGTCGGAAGTCCATGATGTTGAGCTTACAAGCAGTCGCCATTTGCCGACCTCTAAATCGCGGGCATGTTGTGCAGTCTCGTCGAGCCGTGAGAGTAGAGCCGATCGTTGGATGTTGGTCAGGGGTTGGAATTGTCTTGGTGGTCTATCGTGGAGAGCTTTGGCACTGATGTTCCACTTTTGCTTCAGGACCTTTACCATGGCATCAGTCACCGCGAAATGAGCGACGGCTGCCCGCCCAAAGTACCCTTCGTACCATTCTGACAGGCTGACTAGTCTGTGGTTAGATCCCAAACGAAGTGCGAGGATAGAGTAACCGAAATTATGCCAGTCAACGACAAGCTTGGTGTTTCTGAAGAAACAAACGAACTGAGCAACAATCAAGGTAGGGATTGAAGGTGGATTCTGGACAAGCATCCACTTCGACGCCCTCGAGCGATAACCCAGTGCGTGATATAAGCTCCATACCTGCCACAAGACCTTGAGTGGAGCGATGAGTGGGAAGCTAGCTTTGCTTGTTGTCCGCAACCTATCTGGGTATGGAGCGATCGGGACCACATTTATGAAGCGGCTGGCAACGACATCTGGATGCAGCTCTGATTCCTCGTAGCCAACGATGTCTACCCTGCCACCATGTGCGGCTATACTGAGGGCATGGTACTGCATGCGAGGACTTCGTCCGATGTCACCGAGAACGATGACCTGGACACTGCAGTCAGTCTGGAAGGTGCCATCCTCATCCTTGTGGGTAGTGAAGTAAGAGTAGCCTGAGCGTTCGGGATCTGCCTTGTCTTCATCATCAAAGTTCTGGTCCTTGACAAGACCGGGGCGGAAGTGAGAGAACTGCTTTGGCAGAGTTATTAGAAATATGGTGACGGCAGTTGAGATGAGCACAGCGATAGTTAGAGACGCCTGCCACAGCAGCTCCAACCAAGACATGATTCAGTCTGTGTGCGGGACGGGAACCAGCACTCTCGGCCGCTAGACGAGCAACCTGTAGGTCTGAACAGACATCGACCGCAGTGAGCTGGGCCTAGCAGTGCATTGTGCCAACCAGATATCAAGCATCACCGTGCATAGAGTGAAGAGTGGCAGCACGCCGCCCGGGTAATACGACTGTATGGTTCGGCTTGGCAAGATCACATGCAACGACCTCGTGCTAGCGGAGCCTGAGGCAAGTAGAGCAAGAGAAGCGCGTCTGTCTACTTTCGCTACTCTCGCTACTGCAGGGTTCACAAGCGGTCGGCGAGAAAAACGACGATTGGCGTCTCGTCGCGCTGTTTAGCTTGGAGAAATAGGGGAGGACATGGCACCTCCTCGATCCGTGCCAACTACGACCGTTGCCTGGATTTGCCCTTCATCGTCATTCTAATACTTACCACTAACGTCTAGCCAGACTGTTAACACATACTTCACACACTCTCTTTCGTATTCCGCTTGGGCGAGAGAGCTCTACAGGCCTGGCGCTTAGTAGACTCCGTACCCATCGATCTCATATCACTCGAACTAGGAGCAACGGCGTTCATCCAGATGGTTGTGTCATATTAGACCACTCTCTTCAGCAGCTTGCCACCTTGTCCCACGCATGTAGTCTTCCTGCACCTTGTATTCATGGCTGGCGGATATGCTCTTCCCCAAATGGTGGAAGGAAGTCACCATGGACATGCACGCAATTATTCATATCTAACCCCCAATGGCTTCCCGCAGAGTGCCTTCCCATCCAGTAATGGATCCCTCAAGAAGCACGCCTCCAGTGGCAGTCTCTACACCCATGACGAAGTCAGTCGCGAGCCTTCTCCTGCGCCAGAGATTGGACATCTCCAAGGCTCGAACCACCATCATCACGACCAAGGCCATAGCCACAGCCACAGCCACACCCATCGACACTCACATTCCTCATTATATGCCCCAAATCAGACTGCGCCGGTCGTCCCTAGCAGCGAGCACTCACGCCATAAGCCCAAGCACCAACATTCGTACTCATCGATCAAGGGCCGCTCAAGAGGGGAGTCGGACTTGGGCAAGCCGCCATCGCCGAATGGTTATACGTACAACAAGCCTGCGGTAGACGGCTTGCAGCTAGGGTCGTCCTTTTGGTTCACATGGACGGAGGTCATGACGAGTTTGTTGATACCATTGCCGTACTTGCTAGCATCTGCAGCGTACTCTTTCACAGCAGGCACAGTCGAGAGCGAACAGCCTTTTCCTCTATCGGCATATGGGAAGGCTAAAGAGTCGGTTCTGTCCGAAAGTTGGAACACATATAACCCAGTACGGCATCATGGGTCTGGTTTCTTTGAAGCTAGTGCCCTTACGGCTGGCACGCTGCTGGTGACTGGTGTTATCAGGCAAGCGATTCCCGTGCACACAAACGACATTGTACTAGCACAGCCTAAATCTTTACCTCAGACTGTGCTGGTGCGTATGCTGGCAGTAGGCTTACCGTTCTATTCTTCGATGCAGATCGGGGGTATGCGTACGGGATTACTGCTCTTGATAGCTACTGCGGCTGGCATGATCAACTCATCGAACAACTTCTCCTTCTCCGCGCATGAGTTGCAGCACACATTAGGCTCGAGAAGAGTCACTATCAGTGCGATGCTCCTTTGCCTTGTCGCCGACTTATTCGGATTAACAATACTTGCCTCGGTAAAGGACCTTCTGCTAGGATATACCGCTTTGCTAATTGCGATGTTTCTGGTGCCAAGCCCTTTACGCTCGTCAAGATATAAAACAGATGCTTTATCAGATCTTATCGCTGGTGTTGCGTCTACAGCTGTTGCTGGATTGGGAGCGATTTTCTCGGGATCCCTTGCTTCGCTTTCAAGTCATGTTGCCGTTTTCGGATCCCTCTCAATCGCTGCAATGACTGCTGCGCTTGTTATCGGACAGTCTTCATCACTTCGCAGCCAACATCAGGCAGGTCTATATCTTGGCATCCTATTAACGGCAGGCTGCGCATTTCTGTTCTCTCCATCTCTTTGGCCCGGTACAATATGTAATGGTGGGCTGTCAGCACTTACATTCCTTGGTGTTCTATTTGACTCAAATCAAGCAGCCGAACGGGATATGCATGATCATCATCTCCACGAGCACGCGCACAATGCGCATTCACATTCTCATCAACATCTTCACCAACCATCGGACAGCCGGCATTCAGTGCTTACCAGATTCCTGCTCAGCCACATCACGCCTGGATCTTTGATGCATAGCATACTTACCGAGAAAGACTCTCGGCGCATTGCATACTTCACTACGTACGTAAAATCGCATCTCATGCAGATCTTTGAATACTAATGCTAAACTTGGTTCAGACTTAACTTCGGTTTTATGTTCGTGCAAGGCGTATACGGCTACCTCAGTGGCTCACTGGGTCTTCTGAGTGACACAGTCCATATGTTCTTTGACTGTCTCGCACTTGTGGTTGGGCTGGGCGCTGCCGTTGCCTCAAAGTGGCCAACGAGTCCTGAGAAGCCGTACGGCTGGGGCAAGCTCAATACTCTGGCAGGTTTTGGAAATGGCATCTTCTTAATGCTAGTCAGCGTCGAGTTCGTATGGGAAGCAGCCGAGGGCATTCTGGAAGGGAAAGAATTACGTCACGTCAAGGAGCTACTCGTAGTCAGTACCCTCGGCCTGATCGTCAACATGATAGGGCTCTTCGCCTTTGGCCATGCGCACCATGGTCATGATCATGGGCATTCCCATTCCCATGAGGGCGGCGATTCGTGTGGACATTCCCATGGCCACGACCATCACAACGACAATATGCATGGTATTTTCCTCCATGTGGCCGCTGATGCTGGAGGCTCCTTGGCAGTCATCCTCAGTACTGCTATGACTCTCTGGAAGCCATGGCACATGTGGGACCCCCTGGCTGCCATATTGATTGCGATCCTCATCTTCGCCGCTGCAGTTCCTCTCGTCGTCTCATCAGGCCAGAAGTTACTCCTCATCATCCCGCACGATTTGGAGTACAATATCAAGGACACTCTTCAGGCCCTGAGCGAGATGCGTGGCGTCATCGGCTACGCTGCACCAAAGTTTTGGTTGAATGACAGGGACGACTCGGGAGATCCGCATGAGCATCACGATCATGATGAGCACGGGGGCATGCATGACCATGACCATGACCATGACCATGATCACGGGCACGCACACGCACACGCACACGCACACGATCATGACCATGACCATGATCATGACCATGATCATGGCCACCACGCACATGGTCATCACGACCACCATGATCACCACGACCACCATGACCACCATGACCATGTCCATCATCACGATAAGAAGCACGGCGGGAATTCAATTTTGGGGGTCATCCACGTCATTGCTGCTTTTAATGCAGATCTTGAAGACGTCAGGCAACGGACCGACGAATTCTTCCAGGAACGGCATATGGATGTTGTGGTTCATGTTGAGCGCGAAGGGGAGCCGCAATGTTGGTGTGGTAGCGGACAATAATGAGCAACTGAGAATGATGCTCTCTTACATTTCCTGTAGATCGCCTTCCTCTCCTTCTGGATCGAATTCACATAGCATGGCTAGCGTAGGCGCTCGAGCCGATATCTATTGAGGATATTTTCCACAATCAATGTAACTACGCACGTCCCATTTCTGGACAAAATGTAACATTACGTATATATATACAAGATCCAAATTTCATAGCTCCTCTGAGAGCATATCGTTCCACCACAAAACATCCAACACACGAGAAGAGAAAGTATGCAGGATGGTTATCACACTGCAAGCCAACTCGCTCCAAGCCAACCGGCCATAGTGCAGAGACCTATTAGCATAACACCAATCCCCATCAAAACGCCAGCAGCTACCCTATCACCAGCGTCTTGAAACCCACCATCACCCTCTACCATAGCTGTACTTTTGCCGAGGAAAACCCAGCAGAGCGTTGCCGCCATGCTGGCCAACATCACGGTACCGGAGAATAGGAGAATCCTCCATTTGGACCACGATAGGACAAACTCAACACCTTCGCACCCTGGCGCACAACCTTCGCACAGAGCCATCTCATGCCGGTGCTGCGAGACTGACTGAGACCGCCGGGTCTCACATATGTTGGGTGAGGTTGGTTCGGCCGCTACACGTTGGGCCCAGTCGACAAAATCCCATCTGGATTTACCCAAGTCTGGACGGCAGAAATGGCGCCTGAAATGCTCTTCGCTGATGATCTCCGTTCTATGATGAGCAGTGACAGATTGCGGTTTCTGCAGGCCATCTATAGCAAATGTGGTGGATGGCACGCTGCTAGTAGGCATTACTCTTGCGAGTGATCGAGCCCCGAAGACTCTCCATGGTCCCACTAGATGTTTGTAAGTCCTCCGCAGCTCTCTGAAAAACGTGGCATCGTCGAATTCCAAAGCCCTGAAATGTAGTTGTTTGGTCTTGTATGGGCTGTCCTTGACGGCCGTAAAGTCTTTGGATGCGGGTATCTTGATGAATGCCACCCTTTGGCGACTATGACGATGTTGTCGTTTGACACTGATCCTCAAGGCACTCTCGTATGCAGCCACTGATGCCGGCGCGCTTTTTTGGCTCTCATGCCGATTCTTTTCTTCTTCGTAGACAAGTGGGCTCTTGTAGGAAGCAGGAGGGAAAGTTACACCACGTTCGCTTATATGAAAGGGACTCTGCTCTGCCTTTCGTAGACGTTGTGGGACTGGCGATGCAAATTGGTCGAAATGACTTTGTACGTCACTGAAGTGAGAGCCAGGACGCAGCGTGGAGGATCTATCGGCACCAGGCCATGTATTGCTCAGCTCGTCGCCTTCGTGCATGAGTGCTTGTAACGTAATCCGATGCGCTATGGCATGAGCACTTAAGATTCTGTCTGTCTTTAATTGGGCCGCCTCTGACTGCGATCTTTCTCGGAGGTTTGCAACGTCTGCTGATCTGTGAGGCACGCGTGCGATCTCTGGTTGTGATTTTCTCGAGGTATCAAAGCTGGGTTGTGGGACGTCCTTCGCTATGGGTTCGTGTGCCGATCCGCAAAGTGAAGTGCGCGAGCTGCACAGTGGCTCTTGGAATGGTGCACTCAGCCTTGCATAGGAACCTGCAAGCTGATCATCACACGATTGGTCGTACTTGTGCCGGTTTGCTTCCTCAAGAGGCTTCGAAGTCTCCTGTTTGCCTTCAAGATCATGACATCGAAGGAAGGTGGCGATATCTGTACTAGCTCGGTTGGCATCAATCGTCTCGATGCCATCGGAAGATACATCGTCGAAGTAGTCAAGACCCTTTGGCATCATATCCGCTTGACTATCAATTGATTCCAGGAACAATTCTGGACGCACGCTCCGTGGCGGACTTGTAAAATGCTGTGATATCTGTGGTGTTCGTTGAGGCGAGTCTGACAGCCTAAGATCTTGAGGCGAATCCATTAGACTGATCGATGCGTGAAGAGACCTAGATGACATCCAATGCCCAGAGCGTCAAAGTATCGCTGAGCAAAATGCGAAAGCCTTTCGACGGCACGAATGTTGACGTGATCAGTTTAATTGGCAAAACAAACACTGGAATGCGACTTCTATCACCGCGCTCAGGCGACGAATCACATCGTAGCAACATGGCCACGCCAATCTTGCTGTCTATGAAACAAACTTCCCTCCGCAGTAAATGCAACAATCCAGTGCTGCAAGCAAAACGCGAATATATGAACCCAAAGGTTCTGCTGGCGTGTTGACTGGATGCATTGAAGTATCTGCATTGTGCCCGAGATTTATCGGCCGAGCGTTTTCTGGTCCTTCCGCTTGTGGGACATGACTCTGATCAAATTTCGGGGCTCGAAGTTGAGGCATATTAACTTCGTTGACATAACACACGTTGCAAAGACCGCAGTGTTTAGCTAGACGTGGCCCTTGGATCGCCAGGAGGCTGGCACTGCACCTATAGAACTGATGACCGTTCTCGCAGCGAGCCCACTTCAGGTTCTCAAACAGTATCGCTCGTCCACAAAACTCGCATTTTTCATCAGCAATCTCAGTTGAGTCTTGGTCCAACGTGTCATACTCAGCGGAATCCAGAAGCTTGCTCAGCTTGCAGTAGTTATTCAAGACAACAAGACTCAACTCGCTGTGTATTTGAAGCGTCTTTGCTATTGCAAGGGCAGTTGAAACTTGGACCTGGACGATTTGAGACTGCACAAGCCTGAGCTCAGCACTTGACGAGGTTGCCAAAGAGAGAAGGTAGAGGCAATGCCTCTTGACAGCTTCTGCATTGGTGAATAGTTGCATCCGAATGAAGCGCACTAGGTCACGTGGAGATGCCGTTGGGGGCGGAGGTAAAGGTGCGATCTCGAAGGTCATACAACTACTATCCCAAGCAGTTGTCACACTTCCAATGAGGTCTGTCACTGCGAGCGTATTCGGTTCATCCGGTGAGCCCAACTGTGCCTGCAACAGCATTGTACGGAGGTGCAATAGCTTTGCTTCGGCCAGGAAGGGAGTCCTGGCCGCTTTGTTAAAGCAGGCGGTATCCGTGAACATCTCTGACTCTGGTGTGATACTGACAATGCAATGTTGGTCAGTTGGAATCGTATAGTTCAAGCCATTGGAAGGGAAGAACGCAGCACAGGTTGCAATCATATCGCCCATTGGGGATGCTGCTATGCCGGATGTCTTATCTATGATACCAAGTGTGAAATCGTGACTTGCGCGGAAAGCAGTTTTCGATTCGACGATCGCTTGCTGCCAGGAAGGGACTGATGTTGTGGGAACGGTATCCAGACCTACACAGGCTGTCAAAGCGCTCGCACTTGACAAATGCGAAGTTATGTGAAGTCGAAGTAGTCCTGTCCGGTCAGTAGTGAACGTCAGACCTGAGACTTCATCCCAGCGACCGTCTAGGTCGTGAAGTACGCGTCTTTCTGAGGTAGCCCTCGCGAAATCCAACTTGATGATACACACTGCATCGGGTTCGAATGCGACAAGTGCGGCCTCGTGACCTGGCAATATGCGCAGAGGACCCTTCAGCGGATGGTCTCCAACACAGAGTACTTGGTCCTCAACCACTAGCTGCATGTGTCCATCGTTGTCGATGCTGGTACGAGCTTGGAAACACACCATTTGGCCACGAGCGATGCAGGCTCCGAAGCACGTCTTGGTCGCGGTGTCGTCGGTCTTCCAGTCGCTCAACACGAGGTATTCGATCAGGGAAGGAATGTTAGGGATCATGGTCTGCGCCTGGTCAAACTCATTCCCATTCCCATTCAATGCACCAACGACAGACGCGCTCCAGTCTGTCACGAAGCCATTCAATACACCAGCAGGAGGTCTGACCTCAATGAACAGGATGTCATTGCGTCCAGTCGCAACGGCAATGAGCTGTCCATCGTCACACCCTGTAAGGGTTTGCGTATATGCAGACTGCCCCCAGTCGAAGCAGCTTATGCGCTGACATGTGACCTGGGCTTCTGGCTTCGTGAGGTCGAAATCCGTGAAATCCGGGTTCCTCTGCTTGTAATGTTCGAAGACCGTCCTGTTCAATACCAGCTTGCGTCTCCACTTAATTGGCTGGTCTGGCATCCCATCACTTGCCCATATCGATAGGGCATGGCTGGAGTCAAGAGCAGCCAGCACACAACGTTTATGCCTGCCAAACCCCGAGCGCGACCATTTCAATGAAAGGATCTGTCGATGTGCGATTTCCTCGCCAAACGAGAAGTTGGCGAAACTGAGTGGATCGCGCTGAGGGAGTTCGGTGTGAGTATACTCATTTGCCGGGACGAGCGTTGCTTCCCATACGATGCCACCCTTGAGGACGGCGTCGCAGTTGGGAACTAAGATTGCTAGATTCTCGCCACCACCGACTGCGATTAGGTTGTCCTGAGACCAGCTCACGCAGTCCAACGAGGACGGCCAAAAGGGCAGCCTGACTTTCGCCGACATGTTTGATCCAAAGGAAATTCAAGAGGTACAGTCGCCTACCTAGGTATGCCTGTCGAACGCGTGGGTAACGCGCGCGCGCTTCGCGAATTTCTCCTCGAAAAGGGAAGAAGAATGCCTTACCTTGTTCGAAGGTCGATCTGGAGGTTTACTTGACTGCAATACATTCAACACATCTTGGGTTTCGGAACAGGATCATAGTTAGAGTCACCTGTATGCATTACGAGGTTTTAATCGTTTCCAGTGATATTGTGTCGGAAGAGATCGACGTGGACGGTCACAACAACGACGGGAGGATCTGATGGAAACCAGGCAACCAACTCCTTGCCAAGCGCGGCTCTATCCGCCGAACGTCTCTACAACGTTTGCAGCAAGCAGGCACCTGTTCGAGATCGCGATCAGGGAGATGTCGCGGGGAGGTATACATACGAATCCTACGCTGATGGAGAAGAAGCATCACATAACACTCTCACTGCGGATGAAAGGTTCAATGCATATAGGGATTGTGTGGCGAGACGCTTGCTCTGCACCGTCCGAGGACAGGCCTTCTACAACCGGCAACCCATCTACATACATATAGCACATAGGTTGGTAAGAAGTAGCACCTCGGCTACTGGTCAACATGTCAGGCAAGGCATCCAGCTGCAGGCGGCAATGAGTAGGCACGAAAGCGGCTCAGTGATGCAGCAAGCAAAAAAGCACTGCCTTAAAGTGGATATCGTCCCACCGACACGGCACGCGACAAGGATTCGGCACACCACCTGCTGCTGTACCTACCTATGCACACGCACATGTGTATCCCACGTTGACTGCTTTTTAGTCCTTCAGTTCTGGGGGGGGAAAGGGGGGCACAGTGATGGTTTTCCGCGCACGATGCATGTCGTTGCTTTGATGTTCATCTCCGCCGCGTCCCGGTTGGTCAGTCGGTCGGTATGGTTGCAGAGACCTCCAGAGCCCTATGCATTGCCCGGTAGGACCTGTCAAGGCGAGAGCCACATGCGATGCGCAGCCAAGTCACGTCGTGAAGTGAAACCCGATCCCTGGATACGACGACACGACCGACCGACGCGGCAGTTCCGTTGTTGCCGCTGTGCTACCACGGCAAAACCCCAGGGTGGAGATATGATGTACGGCAGTTGAAGGCGAGACCGAGATCGAGCCGCACGCTGTGCCTTACCTCTGCAGAGATATGAGGCCGGCATATGGGAGCCAACGTCAATTAAGAGGAGAGGAAGGAGGGAAAAACCCACCCCCTCCAACCTTGGAAGTCGCGACGCCATACACCGGCAGACCGCGTTTTCCCGCGTGTGCTGTGTACTCGTGGGTCGCGGCGGACTCATCTCCCACAGCCTGGTTCGCTCCCCACATGTAGGCACGGCACGCCCAAGTTGCAAAAGCGTGGCTTTGGCAGCCCGTGGTGCTGGGAAAAGAAGGGGGGGGGGGGGCATGCGCCCGTGCGGCACACACCTCTGCTCTTCCAAGGCCCCTCTACTACCCTATCATATAAAAGAGCGAAAGCGAGGACGAGATGCGAGCCGTTGTCTCAAGATTGCTGTCGATGCTCTGGAGCCCTCCGTTTGCGTTTACCCCTCTTGGGGATCGGACGTTGAAGGATGAGATGACGTTCATGCTATATAGCACCACATATATCTCGCACCCATGTCGAACGTAAGGCACAATGTCAAACCCTTGCAGGACAGGTCTCACCTGTCTGGGAAGGATGTCCAGTCGATTTGGGGGTGGATCTATCTCGGATACCTTGAAGACGACATGTTGCCAACGTCATGGCCTTGAGCTCGGCAGGAGGGGGGAAAGGAAAGAAGGCAAAGAGTGGAGTAGACGTGAGGGATTCCTTCACTAGGAGGACCTTGCCGTGAAAGCTTTGTACAGATAGGGAGTAGACAGCCAATTCGGAGTCTGCTCCCCAGTTGCTATACTATCCATCAACAATCATGCATACATCGTGTCTTCCGTCCAAAGGAAATTCCGAGATGACCTGCCGTCTGCCTCTTGCGAGCGGTGAAACACTCTCTTCCTTCCGCCTTCCTCAAGCGAGTAAACGTCCCAAAACAAAAGCCACCCATATTTTCCTCCAGTGTAAAAGATGACAATGGCGACAGCTGTTTGGGTATATGTTGCAAAGATAGCAAAGGCCAACCATCCAGTGCTTCTCCTTGCAGAGTGTAAAAACAAAAGACAATTATTGAAACGCTCTCCACCCACGCAAAAATGCTGCTAGTAAATTAAGAATAAAATGTCTTGACTTCTTGCTTGATCACTCTCCCCCCCCCTTCCTCTCCATGGCTGTGGAGTCAGGAAGCTGATCCCCATCATGCTTCGGGTATAAACAAACGCCAAAAGGATTAGGATAACGGTGTTTTAGTAAATCTATGTTAGTACACGCTCTGATGCCCTATTGTCGTAAGACGGATGGGAATGCAATGAACTCCAAATTGTATGGATATGCTGGCCAGCAGCTGTTGCCGACAAAGCTTGGATATGGGAGCACGCCGGAGCGGCTAGCCAAAGCTGGGAGTGCTGTCAAGATAGACTGCAGCGCATCAGCTAGAGAAAGAAGTGGCTGCGCTGCCAGTGTCCAAGATACCTTGATTGCGGTATACATGCTCCATATCCTCTGGGTATGGGAACAATGTCCTACTGATCTTCTCCAGAATGACACAGTCTGACTGACTGGTTTGCGAGATTGGTGCAAGCTTTCTCAAGAATGAGATCGTGCGCTGCAGCAATTGACGAAGTCTGCCCTCTGGTACAAGGTCCCGAGTTGATTGGTTGTAGTACACGGCTGACATGACGAGCATGTTACCAAATTGCCTGGATTGGTGTTGTCAGTGTCTGGACCATCACAAAATGGTGTTTTGGGGGTTGGCTATCGACTTACGCATGAGCTGTGCCGTGAATGTTGGTGACAATCAGACGTTCAGGCACCCCATCAAAGGCAACTGTACTATGGATTGCTGCATCGATGCACCTCTTCGCAGCCCTGAAGATCTCGCCTCGGGAGAAGCAAGTAATGGCCTTGAAAAGCTGCACATCCGCACGATTGCGGAGGTTTCCATGGCCGTCCACTGCAGACTGCTCGATCGTGGCGCCCTGTTCTAGCTGGCCCATGATGTGAAGTACATAGTCAAGGAAAGGGCGGTTGATCAAGTAACGGGCACCATAGTACTTCGCCCTGAGGCGTGCTGGCAAGATGTCCGAAGGAGGTGGGTCGGTCTCGTCGTCCCACTGCATGCTTGGTGGTAGCTTCTCACGCCAGGCGCTCAGTATCTCTTCGTGCGATCTGAGCATGGCTTCAACAGCATGCAGCGGCTTGTTCAAGCTTTCTGCACCGTATATGTCCTGATGCACTGCGTTTAGCCGCTTACGGACCCAGAGCTGCGAGGAGTGGTACATTAGAATATGTTGGGAATCGTCTTGCTTATCTGGTCGCCCGGCATCTTGGATCTGGCTGTAGTCTTCCTCTTCCGGCACCGAATGCGGGAAGCACAACATGTTCTCGACTGCGCGGATGCCACTCTCTGGCAGCCTCAGCTCTGCAAGGATATCGCTCTCGAGCTGTACTGCAGCCCAGGCAGCGATAACGATGAGATTTTGACGTTTGTTCTTGATGACGGTCTGACCTTGGGTGTACTGCTGTTTAGCATCGCCGTACAATGACCAGTATGACTGGTTGTAAAGCTTGTGGCGGTCAAGCAGTTGTCTCAGCGCCCTTCCACCCATAGTGATCCAGCTCATGCTCTCCTTGACACGAGCGATCTGGCCTTTATATAGGCCTGCAAGAAGGAACATCTGGGCATGGACGAGATCATTGCCGTCTGCCTGCTCACCAAGAATCTCACAACCCTTGGCGAAATAAGCCATCCCGGGTATGACATCGACATTGCGACCACCCGAGTTGAGGGTGGGATACCTATCGAAAGACGATCGCCGGCTGCGAGCATCCGTCTTGATGCCGTCCATGCCCGGTGGCGTGCTATGTGTCACGGGAGTCAACTTTGGAGATCCCGGTGACGGTTTCAGGCTGGCTGAGATCGGCGAGCTTCCCGCAAGCCCAGTGTGACCTGTCAGCTGGTGAGCAACATTCGCGTTGACTTCTAACCCGCCATCCTTAGCAATGCCAGGGAGCGGGCCATTGTGGGCACATATCTTTCCCAACGCGAGAATAAGGTAGATGATGGCGTTCCCAGGCGACCGTTCAGTCAGAATGCGAGACTCCCCAAGCGAGCGATCATACTTCCGACGAGGCTCGTACGAGTCTGGTCCGGCCATCATCGTCGCACTAGATGAGCCATTCGACCGTTGCCGTTTCAGCGGGCGGTCTGATTCTACGCTGGGACCGCCTACGGCGAATACGGGAAGGTGTGGTCGGTAATTGGGTGAGTACAACTGGCAGAAGTGTTCGACCAGCTGCTTGGTCCGACTCTTGTCCAGGAAAGGGTGCATGATGTGCATGTTTCGCATGTAGCTGTCAAACAATGACCACACCGTAGGCCCATCAAGGTCAAGCGAGCCGTCGCCTTTCAGACCGCCTGCGTTCGTGGAAGGCTCTGACCTCCGCATCTCGTTGTTGACAGCAGGTGGTGAGAGGCCGTATCCCCAGAGGCCATGATTCCTTGGTGTCAGCATGCTGTTCTCTGCGCTGTCCTCGCTGCGTGCAGGGCTACCAGGTCCTCCAGGCTGCGTCCCATCGTACTCGTCAATACCTTCACCTTTCCCGTATATCCGCAAGGTGCCTCTATCCTCGACGGCCATAGCATAACCATCACTTTCTTCCACGCCAGCTTTCAGAAGCAAAGGCCGTACGCTTGGCCAGAGAAGGATGAGTTTATGCGGCGCGGTACGATGATCCGCGAGGTCAGCTTGGGCGCTGGCAGCCTCTTCTTGAATATCCGCAGGGTAAAGTGCAGATATCGGACGTGCTTGGGACTGAGGCTGGGACGGTCTCGGTGCTTGGGATTGTGTCTGCGGTTGCGACTGAGCTTGTGGCTGTTGCTGTGATGGGGTATATGATTCGCGCAATTGTTGATGTTCAACTCTGTTCAAGCGGGCTTCCAAGTTGTCAAGCTTCATGTCGAGTTTTCCTGACAAGACCTCGAAATAGCCAGCAATCTTCTCCATGTTCTTGTCGGTCCTACGAACCAGTTAGCCCTCGAACTCACAGGCCATGCTGACGGAGGCGGTGTATATACTTCGCAGGCGGCGTGTCACGGTACTGACACTGCAGGCCAGAGTCTCTGCAGAACGAGCACGGGTTCCCCTCGTCACACTTCTGTTTCCTCTGCCGGCATTGTTCACAGGCCTGTTGGGGGTGGGAAGGGAAACGATTAGCTCTCGATCTGTGCTGGACACACACACACACACGCGCACGCATTGGGAAGCCGGAAACATACCTGGGTTGCGCGCATCGTCTTGGGCTTCCTAGGGCCAGCACCGAAGCCCATCATATGAGGCTGGGTGGGCCCTGGGTAGTACATGTGCTGGGACTGCTGGGGTGGGTAGTGCTGGGCCTCCATGGCCTGGGGTGGGGGCTGCGGGTGGTATTGCTGGTGGTGAGGGTCGTGGTGGTGATGGGGCAGCGGTGGCGGCGGCGGCTGCTGCTGCTGAGGCGGTGGCGGCGCATGGGGCGGTGGCAGGCCGTGGTGAGGCAGCTGGTAGCCATTATGCTGCCCATGATCCATGGGTGGAGGGCCAGGCTGCGCGGCGTCAGGCGGCGGTGCAGAGGGCGGCGGGAGAGGGAGCCCGGGGAGCGCAGGAGTGGTAGGCGTGCGCTGGGGCTGGGTCGAGTCTATTGAGTACGATCGATGAAGACTGGCCGGTGTGGCATGTCCTGAACGGGGAGGAGGATGCTCTTGGATGGGCGGGAGGGAACCAGGAGGGTTCGGCGGCAGCTGTGCGTATGGTTGCTGCTGCTGCTGCTGCTGCTGCTGCTGCTGTTGGTGGTGGTGGTGGTGGTGGTGCTGGTTCTGGTTCTGGTAGGGCGCCGGAGGGGGTGGGTAGGTGGGATGGGAGTGAGGTAGAGGAGGGTAAGGACGACCTTGGGCGTCCATGCTATATTGGCGAAGGAGGAGCGCAGCAGCGGCGGCGGCGGCGGGGAATGGAGGGTGTCAGGCAGGACAGGTATCAGACAGGCAACATTGCCTGCGCCAAGCGAGCGAGTAAGCAGCGAAACATGACCTCAGTAGTGTAGAGTGTAGTGTGGTGTAGTGCGGCGGTGGCAGCGGTCGGATTGGGCGCGCCGGAGAGACACCAGGTTTAGGGTAGGGCGTAGGCTGTTGGCCAGCAGCAGAGAGCAGATCGTGACCCAATCTCGCCGTGACGGTGTTTCGATCAGGGCTTGTCGGAAGTGGGCAAGGCCAGGTCGAGTCGAGTCCAGTCCAGTACGAGACAGGATAGGGCGAGACAGGATGGGATAGGATGGGGTTGGGATGGGATAGGATGGGATGGGATGGGATGGGACAGCACAGGACAGCGCAGCAGGACACGCATGCGGTCAGTACAGCGAGGCAGCCAGGCAGCCAGCAGTGGTGATGGGTGAGTGGTGAGTGGTGGTGGTGGAGAGCAGCCTGGGGGACGATGATGACTGACAACATCCACACGCTGCAGCGCAAGAGCGTAGCAGCGCGGTAGTAGCGTAGAGCGTAAAGCGTAGCGCGGCGGCGACAGCAGCAGCAGCGGTAGAGCAGAGCAGAGTAGAGCGCAAGAGAGAGCCACCACCAGCACCACAGCAGCACCACCACCACCACCATCACCACTACCTCACGCGCCACTGCACAGTACAGCACAGTACGGCCCAGGGAGCGACAGGGCACAGCGTCGCGTTGCCGAGCTAGCCTTGCCAAGCGGGCCCGGCGCTATGGCTCCTGGATCTCCCTTAACGAAGCCCCACCCAGCAACTATTTAGACTTCATATGTGTTTCAGCGGCGCTACATGCCACACACACGCACACAGGGGAGCGAGAGCGACAAGAGACATGGCGCGCGCGCGAGAGACGCACAACGCGAGGCGCAAGGGATCTCCGCTGTGGCATGATGACCCTGCCACCACTCCCCTCGCTCCCTCCCTGGTCCACACCGCATCCGTGCTTCACCGTTAGGCCCAACTCTACCATGCTCTAGTCCTCGGTGCTGGCCCTCGTCGCCCATCCCTGGCCTGAAACCCACGCTCTG
>MU003804.1:0-80756 GCA_010093785.1 Polychaeton citri CBS 116435
TGTTACGGGAGGGTCCGGAGATCCTCTCGAGAAAGGTTATACCTGCGAGTAAAAGGAGTAGGGTGGTTGATTGTAGAAAGGTGACACAGAGTACTAAGGATACTGTAGGGTAGAACCTATGATACCGTTGTATCTATGACATGAGTTGGGCACGAAGCTCCTAACTACTGAGGAAAAATCCATTCCTATATACTATTGCTTTGTGCACAGTTGATGTGCTACGCGCAACATTAGCAACGGTCGCTATACTCGCCCATGGCGCATGTCATGCACGATGCCTGAGGCATCTGCTGGCTGGCTGGCTGGCGGGGTACACGGGTTGCACCGTGACACTATCCCCCTTCTTGACTGGCGTCGTTCCGACGATTGGTTATAAGGCTTCGGTCGACCCCATCGTGGTGGGTGTTACGGTACGAGGCTGCATCACGGGACAGCCAAGGAGTGAATGTCACGTGAGCGAGCTAGCTGTTACGGCTGGGTCCGCAACATGGCTCAGGCAGGGAATAATGCCTGAGGCCACGGGAACCTGATCACCATACGTGACCCGAAAGAGTGATCAGTGGGGATCACCGCACGTGACGTAAAAGGGTGATCGAGGTTGATCACGGTGTTTCAGGGAAAACAGTGATCAAGCATATCAATTGTGCACGAAGCCTAGTATATAGGGAGGCTTCTCCTTTAGTCCATAGTACAGAGCTTCGTGCTCAACATAATCAAGATAACTTGTAGTTACGAATACAGTGTTACAACTTGTTGTATACAGTTCCATACTAACGTCGTCAAGTAAACTATACTTTCCACCTGTAACTACCGTTGTAGTGTACAAGGCCAAGCGGATAAATCCCCTCGGGTACAAGTACACCGTATACCCCGTAACACCAGCATGCGAGCACTCGAGCATCTGCTTGCTGCAGCATATAGTCTAGGAGCAATCCTGCGAGCCCTCGAGCGAGCACTTGCAGAGGTGGTTGCAACACCACCAGATCTAGACACGAATTGATAGTATACAGGAATGGATTTTTCCTTAGTAGTTAGGAGCTTCGTGCCCAACTCATGTCATAGATACAACGGTATCATAGGTTCTACCCTACAGTATCCTTAGTACTCTGTGTCACCTTTCTACAATCAACCACCCTACTCCTTTTACTCGCAGGTATAACCTTTCTCGAGAGGATCTCCGGACCCTCCCGTAACAACTAGCAACACTACTAACGCGTGTTCTTGTGGCCACTAGCGCTCTTAAGAAAGGCTATCCATTTAGTGGAGGGTTTGGTTGTTTTTACAACTAAGAAAGAGCTTACAAAAGTGGACAATCAAGATTTGCGCTATTTGATATTACGCTATTCCAAAAAGAGAGGGGGTTGACCACTATCAACGGCCTTATTGCACCTCAAGAGGTGGGATAGCAAAACGCTTGCTTAGCATACCAAAAGAGGCATATCGGACAATCCACTGAAATCGATCGTTAAGGCCCTTTGATAGGGTATACAGGTTTTCAAACGATCGTTTGATAACCCCTGCAATCGATTGTCTGGCATTTTTGGTGCAAAAAGCGCTAACGGTCGTTTAGGTATACACAACCTTACACTGTAGCTATGTTCTGCTATCTCTGCCGCTCTCCTGCTGTCCTAGAGCTTGTCGAAGTATCTAACGAGGTTGCTCATCGACGTCAGCGTGTCCGGATGATCCTCGCCTAGCTGCGTCTTGCATGTCTCCCAGCACCGTTCTCCCATCTCTGCCGCTCTCCTGCTATCGCCGAGCTTATCAAAGTATCCAGCGAGGTTGTTCATCGACGCCAGCGTGCGCGGGTGATCCTCGCTTAGCTGCATCTTGCATGCCTCCCAGCATCGTTCTCCCATCTCTGCCGCTCTCCTGCTATCGCCGAGCTTGTCAAAGTATCCAGCGAGGTTGTTCATCGACGCCAGCGTGTCCGGATGATCATCGCCTAGCAACATCTTACGTGCCTCCCAGCACCGTTCTCCCATCTCAATTCCTTGCTTTGGCAGTACTTGACTGCCTTGAAATGACGCATACTCTGCTGCTTTAGTCATCACTAATGACCAGTCTAGCTTTCCGTACTTCGTGTGTTTTTCAAGATCCATAGCAGACCGCGCATGTGGAAAAAGCACTGCACATGTTTTGATGTTAGTCTGCTGGCTCCACGGGAAGGCCTGGTTGATTCTACTAACAAGTGTGTCAACTTGCGTGCTTATTCTTTCGCTTAACGTCGACCACCTGCGAGTCGCGAGCTGTACGAAGCGGTGCATCTCGAAGACTGATCCCTCATCCACCTCTTTGATAAAGGAATAGCCCATGAGTAATTCAATGTCCTCTTCAAACGTTCTATCTAAATCGCTTGACTCTATATCCCTACAGAAAATCAGCGAAGCCGGTATTGCCTGTCGATCGCAGAGACTCATCAGGGTCAATAGATCAGCCGCTGATTCTGGGATCGCAGCAAAAGACATCTGCCATGTCAGGAAGATTGAATTTGTAGCTTCTGGGTCTCGTCGAAGGTCACCGTGGTCGTGGTCCAGAAGAGCGGTTCCTGATTCATCCAGCTTCTGCAACTCCTGCAGATATCCTCGGATGGAAGATTTGCGCCTGCTCCGCCGAAGGTAAGCCGCCGCCTGCGTCAGAGCCAAAGGTATGAACTCCAAAGCACTTGCAAGCTGGCTGACCTCTGTCAGATCCCGGTCATGGCCAAGCTTGAGTGCTAAAAGGTCGACGGCTTGCTGAACGTCCATAGGAGGCACATGGATGATGTTCCTCTCCTCTACGAGCTTTGATGCTGCATTCTGATCTCGAGATGTAACAAGCATTGTGCCATGGTCACAGGTGGGTATGCAGTCTATCCATCGAGCAAACTCGTGCTTCTCAACAAGAAAGCTAGCATCGTCCACGTTGTCAAGAACGATCAGCCAGTGTCCATTTCGTAGGTTCCGAAACCAGACAGAAAGGAGTTGAACAATGTCCGCTCCTAGTTCGTCCCTTCCTGGTATTCGAACAAGGGCGGCAACGTCACGCACGCTCTTCTCGAACCGAGCAGCCCCGCTCGCGTGTATCCAAAAGACCCACTGTTCTGGACACAGATCGTGGTGTTGATATGCGTAAGCAATAGCAAGCTGAGATTTTCTGTTCGCTTGTCAGCCCTTCAATGGCGGTGTGTGCGGACATACATACCCAGCTCCACCAAGCCCCACAAGCGCAGCTCTAGATGTCTCCGTCCTGGAAAGCTTCTGGCGGATCTGGTCGGTCAGTGCTGGGCGCTTCACAAAATGATCGTCGCGAGCAAACGGAGTGCTGATGAACGGTTTCGGTGGCGTCTCAGATCGCCCTAGGTGCAAATGGACATCAGTATAACGCTATCATGGCCGAAGCCTAGGGAGTCGTAGGTGTGCCAACGCGTTACAATCGGCTCCCATCGATTTAAGTGCTTACCGTCCGCTCCATGATTTCCATAGAAGTGTATTCGCTTCGCGTTGTACTGGCGATTATCATGCCCTCCGGTCTGTACAAAGTTGCTCTGCTTCCCATCTTTGCTGTTCACGTTCGTATGGCCTGTACCGGTGTGTAGCCAGTACTGGCCTCCTGTCGGGCGCAGCGGGAGGCTAGTGTTCACAGTCGATGACATGAATCAAGATCAGCTTCCACAATTCTGCTTGGAATTGACTTCATTCTCTCTCTTAGAAGATCTCGTCTAGAGGTGCATTTTGTTCACTTGCCCAAGGATCCATTGTCATACTACCGCAAGACATGCTGTTGAAAGCTACTGGCACTTCCCGCCAGCCGCAGATCCAGGAGCTGCAGGGAACACGTGATGAACAGCGGCTGCAGATTGGGGGCCAGATATGACTTCCATACCCGTACCAAGGTGGCATATCTCTACGATAGCAGCATCGCGATAAGCAAGCTCAAAATGTCTGGCGCTGAGGTATTTGCCATTATCGGTCCGACATCATCTGTCATCGATCTCATCTGGACCTCTCGTGACCTTTGCGGTGCCTTAATTGATGTTGTAGGTCTTCCAGTTGCCTTTCGCATGGTCTCTGAGAGACCGTCTCGCTTATCTTGAACGTACTACGCCACTGTGAAACATTCAAGTACAGTTCGCTTAAAATTATCGCAAATCAACCAACGAGGCTCACAAGCGCAGCTTTGAGCAGCCGGCTTCGGTTGTCGAACCGGCCATTACCGCATGTAGAGAGAACGTGGAGAAGCTACAGCTGCTGCATACAAATCGGTTCCTCGTAGCTGCGACCAAAAGAGAGGGCCAGGTCTTGAGACTGCGATTCAGCTGCTTTATAATTGCCACCCTCGTTGCCCGACGACGAATGCCAGTATACGCACCCTGAATGCGGAGCTATGTTTATCCTAGCTGGGCATGGCACGCAACGCGACCATGATCATCATAGTGGTGGCTCGAACAACAAGCAGTATAACGCTGAAACCCAGCACTCTAGTAAGTAGCAGGTCCGAGCCCAGAGTGTCAATAGCGTCAGAATGCAATTGATTCCAATGAATCGGCACTGGTACATCGTGATTAGGGAGCACTTAGCCATGCGTATTATAAGAGCTAGTTGCGATTGCTTACGACATTTTGACAGAAGTTAGACGGAAGGATGATTCTCACGCCTGTCCCGCTGTAAAATATCAAATTGAAGTAGGATATGCTCTTCGCACGAACTTCGTGGCCAAGGTTCGGACTACCTGGCCAAGACCGACAGACCGTGTATAGCAGAAGCAGGAGAGAATATAGGCAGAAGACTCGGATCAGATATTGCTACAAATCGTAGTGAGCGCCCGCCATAGAATGCGTCCCTCCACGCTAAGACGAGCGTCAATGCATGCGTGCTATAGATACTTGCCGGAGGAGGAGGTGGTGGTGACGGTTCAGGATCCGATCGGATCACATGAGTTGGCTGCCAGGCCGTCGGCGGGACTCCTCCCTCGTCACCAGGCTGTTCGGTATTGCGCAGGGGCGGTTTATGTAGTCGAAAGACAGCTCACGCAACAGCCGCTGCGGAGAGAAGTGGTCAACAGAAGCTGATTTGCGACTTGGTTCGACCCCCGGTAGCAGCGCCACGGACGGTGGTCCGACGAGCGATAGGTCGATTGTCAACGTTGGAAGGTTCCAGTGAGATTCCACCAAATGTCAGTGATCAGACACATTCCAAGGAGGCACTGTCAGGATGTGAGAAGTTCATGTATCTTGATGAAGTGACGCTAGACGACGAGGTGCTGGAGCTTGCGCGCCAGACGATGCCGTAGGCAGTGCCTAAATTGTTCCCACCGCCGCTGCCGCCAGAGGTGGTACCTGATCTACAGCTAGCCTATAGCTCGCGGGAGGGTTTCAATGCGACGCAGTTGCCGACTGGGACATAATGTAGGGAATTTGGCCAGTCCGTCACTTGGCCAAAGTATTTGTTGCGAACCACCCATAGGCTCACTGCGAGCTACCTCATCAAACTGGTTGCCCTGGCACGACTCGACTTTCTACGAGAGTCAAGCACCAACGTGTGCGCATGGATGACGTGAGACGATAGCACGCTGTCGACGTGGTTCCGATTGCATCCGCGTGCCACGATCAAGCAATGTGCACATGTGTGCCCGAGGGTACCGTTCTACTCGAACTTCTGAAACACGCCCCTGACCTCCTCGAGCTCCCTCAGGATCGTCTCCCGCCTCTCTCCGCTGCGCACCTCGAACCCCGCCTTGAAGCCATTCGCACAGACCAGGAAGCCCTCACAATAACCCGTCTTCGGATCCACATCCGGCGCCTGGCCCTTCCCTTCCTCGCCCCTACCGGGGAAGATCTCGAATGCCCACAGCAGTTTGCTCATGGCGAGGAAGAGGTTGCGCTCGGCGATGTGCGCGCCCGGACAGAACCGCCGGCCAGCCCCATAGCCGTAATGATCCCGCCTCTCGGGTGATCCGTTTGCGAGCTCCGGTGCGAGAGCGGTCACGCCGGCATAACGGTCGGGATCGAACGTCTCAGGGTTCGGGAAGACTGTCGGGTCGTTGTGCAGACCCCAGGCGTTGAGTATGACGGTCGAACCCTCAGGAACGAAGTACCGCTCCCCGCCCTCCGCCTCGACCCAGTCGTCCCGGGTGACGGCGTGAGGGAAGGCGAGAGGTGTGACGGGACGCCAGCGCATGGTCTCTTTCACACACTGCGCCACGTACGGGAGGCTGGAATAGTCGGACCAGGTAGGGCTACGATCCCCACCGACGACAGCGTCGATCTGGGCCCGTGCCTTCCGCTGGACTTCGGGATACACCACCATCGCCTGGACGAAGGCGGTGATGATGGATGCAGACGTGTCCGAGCCGCCCTCCGTCAGCGCGCCACCCATGAACCAGAGCTCGTGGTCACCCGTGCGCATGGCCGAGTCCGATCTGCTGGGGGCTGGACCTTCGGCCTGGTCCAGCGCGCGATCCATGAGGGAGTTGCGCGAGCCCTGTGCCGCCCGCCGGGTGCGGATGTTGGCGAGGAAGTCCCTGTACAGCCCGTTCATCTCGTTGCGGACGTGGGTGGCGCGATCGACCCAGTTGTGGAAGATGGACTGGGGGAGGCGGTGCAGGAAGGGGTAGATGTCGACCGGTGGCGTGGCGCCGGTCTCCATGACCTTGGACCATATCTCCATCACGGAGTACAGCCTTGCGTGACCCGCGTCAGCACACCGGAACGACACAACGAAACGCGACCGACACACCGCCAAAGAAACTCACCTCCTCATGTGCGCCGTGTCCGGACGAGGCGTCCTCGCACCCCAGACAACCCCCATGGCGACGCTATTGCTGAACCTCTTGGGAAGCAGCATGTGCTCGTCTCCGGATGGGTCGACGGAGAGGTAGTCCGCAAGCATCTGCCTCGCCTCGGCCTCCTGCAGCGGCAGATGCCTCTCGTCAGCCACCCTCTCCGCCAGATCAGCGTGGCAAAGCTTCCGGATCGCTCGCCACTGGGCCCCATACTGCATCAACAGGATGTGATCCCCCCCAGATATGAGGTTGGCCACGAAAGACCTCGGCCTGGCAGAGTAGATGGACGACTTCCTGTCCAGCAGTCCCTTGACCAGAGTGCGGGAGGTCAGGACCACAGCCGTGCCCGTGCCGAGCTTGAGGGAGTAGATACCGCCATACTGACGGGCCCACGCCGTGAGCTGGAAGTGAGCGCCCCTCTTAGGGATCTGGTGAATGTTGCCCAAGATCGGAAGGGTGGGCGGTCCGGGCGGGAGGTCCTTCCCTCGGTGACCAACCGTGAGCAAGCAGTAGAGAAGAGACGAGAGGAGGACCGCAGAGGCAAGAAGCGGAACCAGAGACATCGCCACACACGCGCCGCCAACTGGGCGAGAGGCAGTCTCGAGATTGTGAGTCAGTGGGACGGCCCTACCCAGTAGCCCACTTGTGATCCAACGTAGTCATCGCCAGGGGCCGTAGAACTCCCATCGAACATGCCCGACTGATATACGTGAGGGTATCGTACTGCGGTCACGACCGTACGCCATCTCCTACCCATCCGAACGCGGGGTACGATGCGAGAAGCCGAACAGCAGAGTCCGGTGCGTGACGACCGCATCCCATCAGCAGAAGACCTGTCGCACAGCAGGAGCGGCCGCCCGTCTTCACCGTGTCTTGAGGCATTGCGATGATTAGCAGCCATTGTTGTCACCGATACACAGCACGACCTGCCTGCGACAGCGCTCGAGTCGGTAGAGATCGAGGTGAAGTCATAGGGCGAGCAGGTCTCTGCACGGGGCCGCTGCACACGTCTCCGATGGTACTGTACCATGCGCGTGCCACACCATACTGAGATCATGCCATAAGCTACCCACACGTACCGTGCGGTGTGATGCCTGGCCAAGGCACGGAGAGCTGCCTGAGGTATCCCCACCGCGCCCCCCTTTTCCTGACCGCATCGTGCCGTAGCGCGGCCACCTCAGGCACCAGTGGCACCTCAGGCACCTCGGGCCCGCGCCCCCTGCCGGAAGCCAAAAACAACCTTGCCCCATCGGCGCTGGCGCCTCTGCTGCCTATGGCATCCTACACCACGCCCTGCAGCGCACCGTATCCTTGTCTCGAAACACCTTCCTCTGCATGTTCCCTACATGCGCGAGAGCTTCTGTCCTGCATCTGATATCCGCACGCACCTCCGACCAGCATGATTCGACCGGCCTTGGATGCTGAACGCGATTGACCTTGTGAGTATCGATTTCCACTCTGCCTTCGCGCTTCCTTCAGGGGCCATACGATGGGCCTGCGGGCTGTACACGACCTGGTGGCAGGGGTGCATGCAACCATGCAAGGTGCACGCTGCCGCGGCGTCTCCTCTGTCGTCTCGGATGCGATGGCCACCTCCCTCCCTCGTGGCGCGTGGTTCCGGGCACTGCATCGCCGCCGTCCTCGCTGCACAAACACATGTCGCTCCCACGGCCAGATCAGGGCCACTTCCAAGATTCGCTCCTCGCCGGCAGACAGTCCACCGTCCGCCTCCAGGGACGGGCTCCACACTTCCCCACAAAAAAAGACATCACACTGACATGATCTCTGCCCTGCCACGACAGCGATGTCCTCCGAAACCCGTTCATCCTCTGCAGTCCGCAACTTGCGATCTATATTCGAGAACAGAGAAGCCAGTGCTAACAGCAATACCGACCGCCACCCATCACCATCACTACACCCCAGAGGCCGTTCGCCAGCGGAGAGCAGCTCCAACCCATCGTCACGACCCACGTCCAGGATCCGCGCCAGCTTCATCCCGGTGGAGATCGCGACCATGTCGGCGGAAGGCGTCAACCTCACGCCCGAAGAGGGCGTCGGTGCCGGCACGGCGCAGAAGAAGAGGGGAAGCACGGCCGACCTGAGGAGGACCTCCATGAGCGCCACAGGCCCCCAGGATCTACTGGCGGTCAGGGAGCTGAGGAAGAGCATCGCCGATGAGGGCTTCGTGCGGGAGAGGGACATCTCCATAACGGAGGCCATCCCCGAGGCCGCCATCGAGGCCACGCCGGCCGCCACGCCGGCTGTCGATGTCACTCAGGCTCAGGCCATGGCCATGGCTCCGGCTGTCGACGAGGACCAGACGACACCGCCCGCAGGCCAGAACGGCGCCCCAGAGAACCCTGACAAGCCGGTCACTGGTGCGCAGGACGAGACGGCAGAGATGAAGCCGGCCGAACCCAGCAGCGCAGACGCGGTCAGCGGCGCAGAGGCCCTCTCCTCGCAGCAGGAGGACCTGAGGCCGCGCAACGGCGACGGGAAGAGGGGCGGTCCCAGCAAGACGAACAGGCCGACCGCGGTCGAGCCGCAGAAGGCGAACAAGGCGGCGGCACCGGCGGCCAAGTCGCCGGCCATTAGGAGCCCGCTGTCTGCAGGGTCGGAGGCATTGTCCCCCTCGCCGGGCACTGGCAAGCAGCTGGCCAAGAAGCCCAGCAGGTCTTCACTGGCCGCGCCCACCGCTGCCTCAGTTGCGAGACAGGCAGCGGGTTCCGAGAAGGCACGGCCAGCACCGGCATCCGCCCCAATGGCACAGAAGCCGAAAGCTCGCGGCGCCACCAAGCCACTGGAGACATCCTCCCGCCTGACCGCTCCCACCGCGGCCTCCCGCGCGAGGACCGAGAAGCAGTCGCCCACCGACAGCACGAGACCCCTCGCCACCACACTGCCATCCCGCCCTGCACCCGCCAAGCCGGCCTCGAGCAAGCCGGCCTCACGCCATTCCCTCACCGCGTCCACGCATCGGCCTTCATCGCGGACGTCCAACAACTCGGGTGCTCAGCCAGCAAAGAAGTCTGCACCCCCACCCGACGGCTCCTTCCTCGAACGCATGACGCGCCCCACCGCTGCGAGCGCGAGCCGTGCGCAGGAGAGGACCGAGGTCAAGAGCCCACCACGCGCACAGAAGGCGACGAACGGCCCACGAACCTCGGTCGGAGGCGTGGCAGGCCTCGGAGCCGGCAAGAGGGCCAACGGCGTGGGCAAGAGGCTTGCAGCCGTCAAGGCTGCCAAGGCGGCCGAGGATGGAGGCGACGAGGCCGCCATCGCCGCCGCAGCGAACGAGGGGATGGAGGGTGCGATTGGGGGGCCGCCCGCTCCACAGCACGAGGGCCATTCTGAGGAGACAGGCGCTGCGATCGCGCCAGCCCCCCTTGCTACCGAGGCGCAGGACGTGCTGGAGACGAAGCAGGATCGGCCGGAGGATCCGGCAAACGCATCGCTGATGGACGTCACGCCGGTGCCTGACATGAACGGGCACGAGATGCTGGAGGCGACACCGGATGTGATGGGAGAGGAACTGAGATAGGTGGCGGGATGCGTGGATCCGCCCAAGACCGTCTCAGAGGAAACGGCAAATGGGCTGGGGATGGTCGCGCCGGCTCTCGCAACCCACCCACGCCCTGCGGCAATTACAACACAGAATTCGTCAGTACTTCAGAGCGTTTCGTTTTCCCATCGGTACTTAGGGTCTGGCTCGACATTCGCGACGAGGTCTCTCCGGGGAAGTCCCGCCCTGCTGGCAGCAGTCCTTTTGTTAGATAAGATACCACTCGTGAGTGTACCGTAGTAGCATCGCTTGTAATCATACACCAGTCCATATCATAGTGCCGAGATGATCTACTTTGGGTGGCTCCTTCCTCGCCTGCGGACATTAGAGCTTCCACATCAGCTTCAGTATTACCTGTTCAGTGTACTCGAAAGGGCTTTGCGATCCATAACGTGACTGTCGCTGTGGATCTGTAACCCTCCTCCGGCACTCAGCTGGTAAACGACTCGAGTGCCAGGTTTGAGTGCAACGCCCAACGTGAAACTGCATTCGAGGTGATGTGGCTGCTAGCAAGGTATTTACAGGGCCTAGCTATATCTCAACACATGAAACGGGCAATCCACCGCCGACATCTACCTTTGGCGATTGCACTCCAACCTTCCTGCCCCCACCAGGCCCAGCCTGCGTGTCGCTGCCATGTGAGCCACAACGCCCATCCATCATGCCCGATAGAAAGGGGAGGGGTTTCGACAGCATTGCAGCACTGCAGACCTGCCACGCTCGCTCCCTTACTGAGACCTGAAGCACTCATCCAACCGCTTCAGCATCTCCTCCACAGCCCCAGGGGGTGGCGGCCCATCGCCCCCGTGCGTCCTGCCGAGCTGCACCCACACCACCTTGCCGTCGGTCGCGTCCAGGCTCGCTTCGTCGCCCACCTCCTTCCTGATCACCCCCTCCACGTACGGCTCCCAGACCTCCCTGATCTGGTGCACTATGGCGTCCGGGATGGCGGTCCCAGTCACGAGCGCCTGCGGGCGAGGCCACAGGGCGCGCAGGGCCGTCCCCAGGTTGTGCGGTGTGTAGCGGTACCGCTGCTCGGTGTCGCTCATATCCAGCGCGGCGGCCAGACGGTATGGTCGCGCCGAGGGTTCAGTGGCGTTGTGCGCATCCAGGAGCTTGGAGACGCCCACCGCCGTGGGCCGGGTGACGCCGATCAGGACCACCGGGATGGGGGCCATTGTGCCAGATCCGTGAGTGCTCGTCATCTGGCCTTACTCCCCAGAGGGTGGGCTGTGTCGTTCTCGTATACGCCCTTTGGGTTGGCTTGGACGTCCGGGTTCCAATGCTTGGGCTTTTCACTGGCCTCAGACATGCTTCAATGCTCACATACGCGCGTCTCCCACGATGGCTTATATAGCCCACGCCCTCGCTACTCCAAAAGTGTAAGTACTGCCATTGCAGTCGACTTCTACGTCCTCCATGTTTCGGTCCGAAATTCGACGCCGAGCCCTTGATCGCTGCACCGCGAGTATTGGACCAGCTATACGGCGCTCTCACGACCGCATGCGGTCACTGATGGTGCCTCTTGGAGTGGTTCCCCATGCGGTTATCAACGACTCAATGATCGTGGGAGTGGCCTCACGTCTTGGCGAGATCGCATGATCACAGCTGACGGCGTGGGTGTTGAAACCTTCTGCTCAGCAACGCCCACCACGCCAATTCGAAGGTGGTCACAACTGTGGCGTCTCGATGTGTATTGATCTGCCTAGCACCCCATGAAACAGCAGATGTAATCGTGGAGGCTTCGGATCACGCATAGATATGTGGCTCAGTCTTGTGCCGTCGGATCTACTCTGCCGGCATTGGAAGGGCGGGTGCCGCGGCAACCTCGCCGATGAGGTCATAAGCGCAGTCCTCACTCGCAACTCGTGTTCGTTCAATCGCCCTGGGCCTGCGAACTTCCGGAAGGGGGCTGAGTGAGATGCTATGCGCATCACCCGCACCTCTCGCAGGAAGTGCACAAATCCCAGCCATTGGCCCCCGCTGGCGTCGGATGCGTCGTCCACCCAATGGGTGTGGTGAATCCGCGCGGCCTCGTTCGGCTGATGGGTGGCACCGCCTCGCGCAGCTAAGCAGGCCCTCGCTGATGACATATCTTGACCACGCCAACCAGGCGCATGTGAGGATGAGCGACTTCCACCGCCCACTCGTTCCAGGACTATAACCACGATGCCACGCCCCGGACTCCAGGTGCGAGGTCGGTGGGTTTTTCGCTGATGCCTTGTCATATCTCCTGAGGGCTGATCTACGAGTGGCACGACCCTGCGCTGGCTGCATCGACTTGTCTGCCTGTATCAGCCCACCTGTGTTTGCTTTGTTGTGCATCCACCTCTCCACCAGCCTCTCCAGATCGATCTCTTGACTCTGCATGAACCCCACCAGATGTAGCGATGGATTCGCCTCAGGTACCAAGGCAACGCGCCAAATCCACTGCCCACCAACAATACCTGGATACCTTGCAGCGCCCTTCTCCGGATCAGGCCCGACGGATCACAGAAGTGCAACGGCAGAAGGAGGTTGAAGTCCAGCGCAAGTACCACGACCCTTCAGCCGAGGAGCATGCCGCTGCGACCAAGATCCAGGCGGCTTTCAGAGGGCACCGTGAGCGACGTCAGCTGGAGGGCCATACGCTGGACCCGAGCCAGAGATGGGTCGAGGCCATAAGGGAGATGCGCTACCGAGCCATGAGCGCCCCACGACGACCGAACCTGAACGAGATGTTCGCCGGGAGCAAAGACTCGCTGGATCGAGCCCGCGAGAACTGGGCCAGGGCCGGTGAGATCGCAAGGCACGCTGGAGGTAGTCCCGACCCCAGCCGGCCCTCGACGGCGAACGGCTTGGTCAGCCCGACCACTCCCAAGAAAGACAAGGGGATGCTGCTGGACAGCCGCTACTTCTTGGAGATGACCGACCTCAAGCACAGGTACGGCGCCAACCTCCAAGGGTACCACGCGGAATGGCTTCGCTCGAAGACCGACCAGGCATTCTTCTACTGGCTGGACCACGGTGATGGGAAGGATGTCACGATAGCCGGCTGCACACGTGAGAAGCTCGACAGGGAGCGGGTACGGTATCTGAGTCGTGAGGAGCGGATGGACTACCTGGTCAAGGTCGACTGCGATGGCAAGCTTCGCTGGGACAGGACCGAAGAGCTGATCACCACTTCAGCCGATGACTACAAGGATTCGATGCACGGCATAGTCCACAAGGCCGACTCCAGCTTCCCCGCCTACGACGATTCCCCTATCAAGCAGAAGATCGAGGACGACATCAACTTCGCCGAGAGGCTGGCTGCGATAGCTCAGCTGAAAGCTGAAGCCAAGATCGACGACTTTGCGAGCTCTTCGAGCAGTCCTAGCAGCAGCAGCAGCAACGAAGTCGGCGACGAACCGGATTCGGCGGGACAGGACGCCACGCTCGAGACCGACAGGCAGAAGAAGAAGCGCCAGAGGCACGTCTTCGTCTCGCCGGCCACCATCCTGAACAACCTTCTCCGAGCCACCGTCAAGCCAGGCACCTGGATCTACGTCATGGACACGGCGGGACGGCTGTACGTAGGCATCAAGGCTTCCGGCGCCTTCCAACATGCGTCCTTCCTGAGCGGTGCTCGCATAGCCTCGGCGGGCTCGATACGCATCGAAGACGGCCAGCTCACGTACCTAGCTCCCCTGTCCGGCCACTACCGCCCCACGACCTCCAGCTTCAGGGCCTTCGTCCGCTCCCTCAAGGCGCAGAACGTGGACGTCTCGAGACTCCATGTCTCGGGCTCATACTCCATCCTCCTCGCGATGGAGTTCTACGGCAACACGACCGGTGGGTTCAAGAGGCTCGGCAGGCACGAGAAGAAACCCAGGAAGCGGGACACGTTTGGCAGGCCCAAGTCGCTGTCCAAGGATGAGCAGGTGATCAATACGTTGCACGAGCAGAGTGCTCTGGATACGGTGGACATCATGAACGCTGTGAGTGCATCCCGCCACACCGCGGGCTCATGCACACGTGCTGACGACCGTCTCCAGGCATACGAGCGTAAGCATAGCAAGCACGGTCTGAGCAGGCTCATGGCGGACTTGGCTATCAAGAAGGAGGCGAAGAGAGTGCAGAAGAGTGGCTAAGCGCTCGCTTCCCCATGCCGATGACAGTCGGCAAGCTATGGTGCACTTGGAAAGGGTCTTGTGCACGATGGTGACTGTCCAAAACTGCTCAAACGAGTCTCCACCAAATCGATGACGAGAGTCACCACGGCAGAGCTCCTTCGATGCTATGGAAAGGCACATACCAACCGGGGGTGTCGCGATGAATAGGTGAATGGTGCTCCTCGGTCAGCAACCGTGTCCCTAAAGGAGCGCATGATGTACCCAGTAATAACCATATTGGACGGCCTGCCACCGTTCCAGCCAACCTTTGACGAAGTAATGCTGGAAGGTGTCCTATCACATGAGACAAGGTCGAGTGAGATTTGGCCGGATCCATACGGAGCCTACACCAATCAGGCCAGCCTCGGTTCTAGAGTGTTTGGGAGGAGAGGAGTCAGAGTGAGGAGCTTGAGACACGGCGGAGGCGGAGGAAATACAGTCATTCACGGTCTAGATGCGGGAATGTGCCGATAATAATTATAATGAGTTATACGATATCAGACAGACTTGACAGTCTGTGCGACGGCCGCTCTCGAGAGAATCTCATCTATCTCCTGGCGAGTCTTTCCCAAGACATACCCAACGTCTAGTAACGATGTACTATTCAATCGAGTAGGAGCGGCAAGCTGTACTTCTGGCTTCGCGTTGAACGCAACGCCCAGCCCAGCCGCGCCCATCATCAATAGATCATTGCTACCATCACCAACGGCTATGCAGTTCTCCAGAGGTATGTTGTTGGCCCTGGCGAGTTCTACAAGAAGTTCGCGCTTCTTCTGGGCATGGATGATGGGCTGCTCCGGCACGAGCTCGCCTGTGAGCACACCGTTGGCCTCATCTTTGATCAGGTGGTTAGCATACGCATAATCCAGTCCGAGTGTCTCTTTGACCCAATTTGCAAGTGGGGTGAAGCCGCCACTGAGGACGGCGGTCTTCCATCCCAAGGCTTTTAACAGACGGGCCAGCTCCAAGGCGCCAGGCGTGAAGGTGATGGTGCCTGCCTTGAGGGTGTCCCAGATCGAGTACGGCACACCCTTCAAGTATCCTACCCTGGCCCGCAGTGAGGCCTCGAAGTCGGTGTAAGGTGCCTCGCCTCTCATCGCGGCTTCGGTGATCGCGGCGACCTTGTCGTAGAGCCCGACAGCCCTCGCCAGTTCATCGATAACTTCCTGTTGGATCAGGGTGGAGTCCATGTCGAAGACGGCCAGTCCTGGGGTTTGGTGCGATGCATAAAGCTCGCCTGGCTGCAGTACGAGCTCCACATCGTGCTTCGATTGGACCGCCTGGACCGCCGGACTGTTGCAAATGGCTGCACATTCCCCCAAAGTCAACGGTGCTCGGGATTGCTCAATGGGATTGTCTTCTGGAACAAGAGGTATTGACAGCTCTACAACCCTGCTGCGACCGTTCTCGTTTGTCTCCAGGAAACGTGCCAACTGCTTCGCGGATGTTCTATGGAGTTGCAGTGACTGCTGGAGTGAGAGTACGATGCTGGCATTGGCCTGGTTCCACGACTCTGCACTCAATGGAAGTCTAGAAAAGCCCAATACAACAAGTGATGGCACGGGGGAGTCCCCAGGCGACACGCTCGTGGAAGCCATCAGCACTGACAGCTTTCCTCTCGGCTGTTTCTTGACAATACCCACGATTGCGATTCAGGTTAATCATGAGACTTGTAATCAGGGCTAGATGTCGCCAAGCCCGCAAAGTGTCCAGGATGACTAAACGCTCTGGGCGTCCGATAGAGCTATCTACGTAGTCGCGACACCCCTCATCCAAAATTTCATGTGCATGGCATATTAGACCAGGGTTTGGTACCTTTGCAGGATGCAACTATTGCAGCGCGGCATCATGTCCTAGACACCCGAACCAATCACTTTCAGTCCAATCGTGATTCCTTCCTTTCATTTGTACAAGTCAAGATGTCCGAACAGGACAAGACCCGCGTAACGGTACTGATATCCGGCACGGGCTCCAACCTCCAGGCGCTCATTGACGCCTGCGGCTCAGGTCAAATCCCAGACGCCGCTATTGTACGGGTGGTATCCGATCGCAAGAATGTCAGAGGTCTCGAGCGTGCCGAGCAGGCCGGCATCCCCACTGCCACCCACGGCATCCTCCCCTACAAGCAAAAACACCCACATCCGGAAGATAGCAAGAAGATGAGCGACGAGGCCCGGTCGGCATACGACACCGAGCTCGCGCGCATAGTGCTCGCCGATAGACCTGAGATGGTGGTCTGCGCCGGCTTCATGCGGATCCTCACCCCGTCCTTCCTAGGCCCGCTGCAGCAGGCGAGCGTGCCCATCATCAACCTGCACCCTGCGCTGCATGGCGACCTGACGGGTGCTGGCTGTATCGAGCGCGCCTGGGAGGAGTACCAGGCCGGCGAGAGGAAGAGCTCCGGCGTGATGATACACCACGTGATTGCCGACGTGGACATGGGCGAGCCGATAGTGCAGAGGGTGGTTGAGATGGAGGGGTGTAGCACGGTGGAGGATTTCCAGCAGCGAGTGCATGCCAGTGAGCACCCGCTGATCGTAGAAGGGACCACGGTGATTGTTCAGAAGATCAGGGCAAGCAAGACTGGCTCATGAGGCGTGGAGATGCACACTCGTGCTTTAGGTCGCAGCCATTGCAAATGAGGTCGGAAATCGCTGCGCGTACAGGGTGAAGGAGGGCCTGCATTTTGTATTGAGTCTACTGATTTGTCACATAATGCGTGACGATCTAGAAGGGGTGACAACCGTAGAGACCATTCATAAGCGATCCTAGCCTGCGGCAAGTCTAGGTACCAGAGGCTATTCTCGTCGCGCTTCTGTAAAACGGATGCCACTGCTTGAGCATTCTTTTGCAGCAAAGGCATGGTCAATATTGCCCACGCTGCAAGATATTGCGAGAGAGAAGACGACAAAGTCAATGTTCGTACAGCAGCAGCTGGATGACCGTAACGTCGAATGAATCATATGTCCATCTGCATCCAAGTCAAATTGTTCTCCATCAACCACGTTGTAGCCCTAGCTCCTTTCATCTATGTGAAGCACAAATGGTCGAAGCTCTACCCTCGGGTAGGATGACATAAGTTCGGCCTAGCGTCAAGTGTGGGAGCGTGCAATATAGGGTAGCTCAAGACAACAGACTACGCGTGGTCGTATGTTGGACTACCACATGCCCACTTGGGGCTACCGTGCAAAGCAGTAGTGATAGGATGAAGCGGGACGTTTCAGCATAGCACGCGCCCAAACAATGTCGCTATGCTACAGCTCGGCACCACCAGTGAAGATGCTGGCTTGGGTCAATGTTGCCACGAAACCCCATCGTGCCGCAGTGCCGCCTTGCCACTATGCTCAAGTCCCGTAGCTGCTTGACCATGAAACACCTTTGTTCAACGGATCGTTGCAATCGCCCATCTAACTGGATTAGCATGGGCTTTACGCCACCAACAGACCGGTAGAATGTGAACCGTTGTACAATCGGTCTCCACTGATGACGCGCATTAAGATCGAAGTCTCTGACTTTCGTCGGTGCATCCTTTGATCATTCATGGAGGCCCCTACGGCTGCCACGGGTCATAGAGCAGGTCGTAGTCGTACCATTCCCAAGCGATTGCGTTACGAGCTAGGGACCCCTGCAGTGAGCGGTGTTTAGAGCTCATCTGGCCTCTCGAGGCCTCACGCGCAGCCTCCAGCTGGTTCGGTGAGGAGAAGCATTCTCACATGGGAACTTCATAATGGTCGTATTCATCTCCAACCCCCCACCCGGCCCTCGTCCCATCTAGCCTGCCTCTCCTGTCTCAGGAACCCCACTCTTCGAGCCTCCCTGACTCTCTTGATAATATCTGCAACTTCTGTGCTTCTAGCGATGCCCTCCTCGTCCAACCAGCTTTCCCCTATGCCCCTCACCAGAGAATCCTGCTCTTGTGCGCTGGCATTGAGCTTTTGGTACAGCGACTTCGGCGAGAAGGCCTCCAGGGCGGTTTCAGTCTCGTTGACCTTGGTGCGATACTGCTGCTCAAGCGCACGTAGAGCCAAAAGGCGTTGTTGCGTGGACTCGCGCAGTGCAGTGAGTCGATCCTGTAGAGATAAAAGCGACTGGGACAACTGGAGGTTGCTGCTGATCAGAGGCGTGATGGCTGCTTCACTGGCCAATATGGCTGGATGCGACGTGGCTGGGTTGGAGAGCAGGGCCGCCTGCAGTGCCTGATCTCGGACGAAATCTTCAAGGTCGCTGACGGACTGCTCCTTCACTGAACCGGGCAGCCAGCCAGGCTCTATCGGCGGTATCTGCGGTGTCTGGTGGTACGGTCGCTCAGGGAATCGGGCATGCTGTTGATACACTGAGCCACCGTCCAACTCTGAAGGCTCGTTGGAGGATGAGGGTGGAGGCGGGGGAAGTGGAGGCCCTCTAGACGGTGTCGCTGACGTAGAAGCTGGCGGTTTAGGCGGCGGTGCGGGAGGTGTCGCTGCGTAGAATGATGATGCATGGAAATCCGCGTGTTGAGGTGTAGCCATCGGTGAGAATAGCTGTGTGGCTGTGTCGTGATCCGACAGGTCTGCAAGGCTACCAGAAGTGATACTGGCCCCTTCACAGAAATACACGGAGGCTCGTCGTATACTTCAACGGCCGAGACACGAGTACGAATGGTTGCTTGCCTCGTATATCCAGGTAGCTACCTGTTGCTGCGTCCTGAGCGGGCGTCACGATAAGCTATCTGGGTGGTGAGACAGCGACAGCGTCCACTTTGGCCCGTGCGGATACGTGCATGCACAACGCCTAATCTGGGGAAGCTGTAGGGAGGGGAGGATGTGGTGCGAAGGGCTTGATATTCACTCCAGGTGCATTTCGCTTCACGATGGCTTCAGTCCGGACCGCCGAGCGGCTGATCGGATTGAGCATACGGAATTCAAATGTCCTGCGAACCTCATCACGATCGGGTTTGACAAAGGCAAACCCTGCGACTCCATCTTTCCAATGCCTTAGAGCACCTCAGTCATCGGTAGGATCATCAAGACCGTTCTCTTCTTCTACGGCACGGTTCAAAAAGGGTGGCAAGGCGGCCAGGGATGAAAAGAAGGCCTCGACAAAGGTCCAGCAGGATGAGGGTGATGCGGATCCATCAGACTTCACAGAGCTCGAGAACGAGATTGGCAAGACGATCGATCGTTTGAAAGACGCCCTCTCCAGGTTGCGTGTGGGAGGACGCTTCAACCCAGAGATCGTGGAGAACCTACGCGTAGAAGCAGAAAAGGGAAGCAAGCAGACTGTCAAGCTCAGCGATCTTGCGCAGTGTATACCGAAAGGCAGGCAACTGCATATCATGGTCGGCGACAAGGAGGTGAGGATCAGTGAGGAATGGATTGCGTTGTGAAGCATGACTGACGATTCACAGCACATCAAACCGATTTCGAGCTCTATACAGACGTCATCGTTGTCTCTTACGCCTCAGCCTGATCCAACTGGCGCGAATGCGCTGCTCCTGGTCCTCAACATCCCTCCTCCAACCGCCGAATCGAGGAAGGCTGTGGTAGAGGAAGCCAGCAAGGCCGGGGACAAAGCGCAAACGACCATCCGCGATGCGAGAGGGAAGCAGCAAAAGAAATTGAGAGCAATGCAGCTGGCGAAAAGCGCCAGACCTGATGATCTGAAGAAAGCCGGGGCGGCAATGGAGAAGGTTGTCGAGAAGGGCAGTTCCGAGGTCAAGAAGGTCGTGGATCAAGCAAAAAAGATGTTGGAGAGTGGTTAGATCGCAGTCGATACATTGCGCTCCAACGGTGTACTATATGTATATTCTAGAGGCGTAGGCCTCACCTACGTGTTGTTGATTGGGCATCGCCAGTACATTGATGCGCCGTGTAAGGCCAGTGCAGTCAAACAAGCACGATTGGAACCAGTGGCCAGATCCACTCTGTGAATACAATTTTGCTGTTAACTTTGATCCAGTCGAACCGCATTTGTAACTACATAGGCAAGTGTCTTCCCACTCAAACCGCTGGAGGGCTGATTGGTCTGCCTGAACCATTTCCGGACCCATGTCAATCCCTGCCTTGCTCTAACGCTGGAACACTCCCATGCTGATGGATGCTGTGAGAGAGAACGAGTCAAACAAGGAAGCAAGATAACATACCAGACAGCTTTGTGTGGAACTGACCCATCAGACAGGACACTGCTGACCACACCGCAGTCTCTACCGGACATACTTTTCGAGCCACGCCAGCATTTCGTTAGGATTCTCGCCGAAGTAATTGCAACCATCAAAACGTCTTGTCATGCCCTCAATCCAGATCAGCTCCTTCTCCTTAAAGCCAAAGTTGTCGTAGATCTCCAGTGTGTCCTTGGTATCGATCAGTGCATCATTCCTGATCTGCGCAACCAGCGTAGGCACTTTGACGTTCTTCGCGTGTGGGATACGCGTCAGTTCCCTGGGGCGGAAGCCAGTCAACTCTTGGATCCATTTGACGAAAGCCTTGAAGGCGGTCGGAGCGTCAATCCCCAGGTCCGTCGCACTGGTTTCTACAAACACATGTTCATACACTACCTGTAGCTATCCTGGATCGAGGAAGAGGCGTTGCTATCGGATTGTGCATTTTGCTGGGGGAGGCAGCATTGGTCGGCAGGATGGTGGTAGGAGATGGCATCGACGTACTTCAGCTGGAGCCGTTAGGCTGCGCATGTTCTTGATTGCATGATGAGCCTCGGAGTGTCGCTGGGTAATGACTGGAGTAGGAGGACTTGGGATGCTATGAAAGGAATTGGGCAGTGAGGCCGACCCTCCCAACCTCACCTATATATCCTTCCTACAGTTGGTACCTGACCACACCATAGCTACAGCTAAGGTCCGAGACCTGTCGGGTTGCCCTTGCACAGCTCCTTGTCTAGGAGGAAGCAGTCCGGTGAGGCCAAAGCCATGCAGAGCCTGCCAATACCAAAGCAGAGCTACGTAATCAGAGGCAGAGCCATTGGCTAGAGAAAAGCGAATCGCACCGTCCAATCGGCATACCTTCTCACTCTTTCTCTCGCCGAGGCGACCGAGACGGCGGGACAGGGTATCACCTGATCTGGTTGATGGAAGCATCCCTGGTAGAGAGGATCCGGTCCTGATCCATGATTGAGACTCTCGTCAAGTAGAGGAGAGGCCGCCTGTCTGCTATGCGCTTCACAGCCTTGCTGGCCCTGCCGGCGCTTCTGCGCCATGTCCTCGCGTACACGGCCCTGTCAGAGGAGACAATAAAGCACTTCCCACACCCAAGCGACGCCGACTTCAATATACACGATGGAAAGCTGCTGGCACCGATCCTCATACCGCGCGTGCCTGGCTCCGAGGGCTCAAAGCAGGTCCTGCAACATTTTGTCGACTTCTTCACCAACAACCTGCCGGGGTGGACGTTGACATATCAGAACTCGACATCGACCACTCCCACCAGCAAGGGGAAGCAGATACCGTTCGTGAACCTCATTGCGACGCGCGATCCGCCATGGATCACCAAAGAGGCGGGAGGTGATGGGAATGTAGGTAGGCTGGCCCTCGTGGCACACTATGACAGCAAGCTCACACCTGAGGGTTTCATCGGCGCCACGGACAGCGCTGCGCCATGCGCCATGCTCCTGCATGTCGCGCAGGCCCTCGACAACGCATTGACCAAGAAATGGGAGGGCATGGATGCGACGGAAGCAGAGCTGGACGGAAGCAAGGGCCTACAGATCTTGCTCCTGGATGGGGAAGAGGCATTTGCCACGTGGAATCACGACGACTCCCTATACGGCGCCCGCTCGCTGGCGGAGGACTGGGAGCAGACCATATTCGGCGCGACGAGCACCTACCGCAACCCACTGGATGCCATGGAGCTCTTCGTCCTGCTCGACCTCCTCGGTGCGAAGAACCCTCAGGTTCCATCATACTTCAAGACGACACACTGGGCATACCAGAAGATGGCAGCCCTCGAGACCCGCCTGCGCGGCAGGTTGCGACTCGCCACCTCCACAAGTGGGGACTCAGTCAGCTCACCCTTCCTGCCCGAGGCAGAGAAGAAGGATACCGATCGATGGTTGGGTGGATACATCGAAGACGATCACGTCCCCTTCATGGCAAAAGGCGTCGAGATCCTACACGTCATCACCTCGCCGTTTCCACAGGTCTGGCACACCATCAAGGACGATGGGGAGCATCTCGATATCCCTACGGTCAAGGACTGGGCTACGCTGACCACCGCCTTTACTGCCGAATGGATGGAACTGGAGGGCTTTCTTGAGCTCGAGCCAGAATCAGATGATCAGACGAAGGGGAAACGGAGTGGTTCTGTGAGAGACGAACTGTAAGTATGTCCGTCTTTCCGCCGTCGTCTTCCTGGAGAAGCGCACGCCGTGTCAGTGGAGACATGCCGCTAATACTACCCTAGGCGAGGCGTCTGAACTGCATCCGAAACATCAACCCCTGTGCCGTGATAAATCGTAGGTTTGGACTGCGGATAGACCATTTCCTGTCGCCACACGCTTCGCTGGAGGACCGCACGCCACTTATTTGCGCGCATCGTGGATGAAAACCCTACTCCAATCTGCAGACGCTGCACACATACGACGGGCGACGTTCCATTGATCCTCATATTTCGCGACACCTCCCTTTTCTCGTCTGGCCGAAGATACCGCTGGGCTTGCAGGGAAGCATTGGTATATCGCATGGCCTCACTGAGCCTGTCGCTGAGCATAGTTGCATCAACTAGATAAGGCTCGGCTTACAAACATTCCGTTTCCCGAGTACTGGGCTTGAAAGAGGAAATGGTCAGTATTCCTGATTCGCATTTCTTCCAATACAGCCAGTTAGCCCAGGCAGCAGGATTGTATGTTAGATGTGTTTCTTTCACATGACTGTCGACTAATTGATTTTGTCATGAAGAGTGCGACTTCTATGGTCGAGGGGATGTAAGAACTGATCTACCAAGCTTTGTCGCGAGTCTCACAGTCCGGTCCTTGCCGATGACTAATCGCTAGCTCTACCATTACATGCGCATCCATAGATTTTTCTCGCTTGACTGAATCATAGAACAACTAGGAGTCCTTCTTGAATACCTCCGATATTCTACAACCTCAGTAAATAGATTCATCGTCTCGGTCTTGCCCAGAGCTTTTACAAAAGCAATCCTGGGAACTAACAAAACGCACATCTCGCCACTTTAAGTATCGATACGGCCGTCACAAGCGGACGACCTATATCGAACATAACAGCCGCGAACATCAATGGCAATCCAGGATGATCACGTCAATGGAGCGACGGCAAAAACCGTTACCATCGGAGTGCTAGCTTTACAGGGTGCTTTCGTCGAGCACGTCACTTTACTACAACAGGCTGCGTCAGAATTGCTCCAGCAGCAACAACATCCAGTCTCATCCTCTCCAACAACATCGGCAAACGATGGAACCGGTACCGAAAACGCGGGTGATTATCCCAGAATCAGTGACGAGCCACAAGGCGCAGTACCCTTAGTACCAGCGTCGGTTTCGGCACAAACGGAAATAGCGTCTTCAATATCACTGCCGAGTTTAACTCAGCGCCAACGTAATGGCAACGGCGCAATCGAACAGCAGCAGCAGCAACAACAGTACCCTAGCAACCCACAGATCTCCATCATCCAAGTCCGAAACCCTACCGACCTCTTACGCTGCCAGGGTCTTATCCTACCTGGGGGCGAAAGCACGAGCATTTCGCTCATAGCCGAACGCACTGGACTTCTGGAGCCTCTACGGGACTTCGTCAAGATCCAGCGGCGGCCTGTCTGGGGTACCTGTGCGGGCTTGATCTTGCTTGCAGAGAGCGCGAACAAGTCCAAGGCCTCAGGGCAGGAGTTGATCGGAGGCCTGGATGTGAGGGTTCAAAGGAACTACTTTGGGCGGCAGGTCGAGAGCTTCGAGGCCGCCTTGGACTTGCCCTTTCTCTCTGAGCATCTTCCGGAGGCAGGACGGGCGAGCGCTCCGTTCCATTCGGTTTTCATCCGTGCGCCGGTGGTCGAGAAGGTGCTGCCTTCAGCCTCGGGTGCACAGGAGCAGGAGGCCAGTGACGACTCCATAATTGCGCCTGCAAGGAAGGCGACGAAAGCGCCGGTAGAGATCCTGGCGAGGTTGCCCGGCAGAGCCAAAGCACTCAAGGACCGGACCACCACTGCGAGCGAACTCGGTGAGGACGGCGACATTGTGGCGGTCAGGCAGGGGAACGTGTTTGGGACGGCCTTCCACCCAGAATTGACAGGTGACTCAAGGATACATGCCTGGTGGGTGGGTGAGGTTCTAAGAGCTGTTGCAGAGGGAGAGGGCATATCGTAGTACATATGGAGGCCTTATTCCTGCGTGTTCCTTACTGCGTAGGTGGCTGTTTAAGCGGTCATTAAATCAGCATTGTATAGGCATTGCGCGTGTGATTATCTAGACAATCATTAGATTGATTACGTAGCAGACGGGTCACCCAATACCTCACTCTTGTAACGACAGCGTCGTTGTTGCCTAGAACATTATGAGCTCGGCGTCTTTGCTCCACTGCCTACATTGTCACATCCGTTTATACCCGAGACAACCGATGCAACATTGACCTACCACGATTCGGCAACTCATCGATTCCCGATTGCGATACTGAGTCGAACTTGCGTTACCAACCGCTCAAGTTGAGAGTTTCCACTACTCGCGGAGGCTGCTGATACGATCGCGCATTGATACAACCCCCAACGCCAAGACGAAGAATGTCTTCATGTGTGCCGAGCGGAACTAGCACTGCAAGTCTGAGTGGAACCGTAGCTTCAGGAGATGAGGCTCTCGATCTTCTTTGGTGGATATAAGGCCGCACGGCTTTCAGCGTCTAAGCAGCAAGGAGAGAACTGATCGTCGCGTGTAGCGTAAACACCACCATGCGAGGAGTCCTACTCCGAGCGGGTCATACCCAATTACGCCTTTCACCTCCATCATGAAACTCTGAGAGTAGAAAGTAAGGAGAGGAGGGATGGCCACTTGATGATTGTGACATCAGCCGAAGAGTTCCTTGTCGTCGCCAATATCCCTCCCTTCAATCGATGCACCGCATGGCTACAATGCGTGACGGTCTAGCTCTGACTCGTGCGTAGCCTACATACAACATGCCTCGTTGGCCAGTAATTCGTCTAGCTATAGCGCCGACATCTCACACATTCCAGTGTCTCAACCAGATACCTGGGTGTGAATTGATGGCAGGGAGATGGATAATGAGCCTGAGCTTCGCTGCGGTGTGGAGATAGTAAGGCATGGGAAATGTCAAACGTGCGGCTAGTTAGTGATGTGGTATGGATGCAGTCTGCTCTCACCTGCCCGCCATATCAAGTCATAACGCATGCCTAGGAACCGTAAGTCGTTGGAAACATGGAATATGTGTCTGTCACCATCGAGCGTGGGTGTGAACTCTGGCATTGAAGCCTTATTTACAATAACATGCCAGCTGCATGTATGGGTTTCGTACAATTCCTCTAACAGTTCACAGATCAAGTTGACGCAAAGGCAGATCCTATGTTCACCGAGGCTCGCACTTTGGTGCCCAGGCAGAGTACTTGTTCTTGGTGCTATTGCTTGTCAGTCCTGGGGATTCATAGAAACGAGGTGGGAGCTCATATGCGACTCACGTGCTGTAAGTCTTGAATGCTGATCTGGAGGCAGTCAAGATCGGCTTGTGTTCCTTGGGCTCCCATGGCCGTACGCCTGTCTGGAGCAGCGCGTCCTTGGTTGGTGCCTCGTCGACCATGTATGACATCCAGGCGTGCCTATGTACCGTCAGCATATTCACTGGCATTGTCATCGGGCTGTGTCGAGAGCAAACACGCACCAGCCCGGCTCGATTTGAGATCTGCTTCTGGTGTTAGCGTTTCCGTTCCTTTCTGTCGCGCTTTGAGGATGTTTCTTACGGCTCGAACTCCTTTTCCCTGTAGTCTACCCATCTCGTTCTCACTGCCATCGTGTCAGAGGCAAATTATCATAAGCCTTAATGTAGACTTGAACATACGGGGCAGCTCCTCTTCCAGGTTCTCAAAGTACTTGTTGCCATATCTGTCAATCCCAATCAATGTTCCTCGCTTCGTGTCGCCTGTTGATGCTTAGTATGGACGTGATTGTAGCAGGTCTCGAGGGCGTTCAGCATACCCATGTACTGCATCTGGTGGCCTGGTCGAACGTTAGCATGATGCCGTCCATTGCGCGTGATTGCAGAAGCCAAAGCCTACCATATTCCTTGAGACCAATGCTGCGCAAGTTGCGCAGTGTTCTGAGGACCGTAGACATGGTTGCCGGTGTGGAGCGGGTCGTCAATGGCACAGGTCTTGCTGGTGCTGTGTTGAAGCTCAAGAGAGCAACCTTAGGCAGGATCCCGGGAGCGGGTAGCGAGTAGCGAGGACGCACGGATGGTCTAGAAAAGCGGCCTGAGGTGTCTACCGAGCACCGAGCGCACTAGCCGCTCTGGTTAGTAGTGCGAGGTCCTGCAGGGGTATTCAAGGGCCCATATGATGCAGGGTCGTAAATCGCACACCCGCGCTGCATACAAGTGACACGTGTGGCTCCTGAGGGGACCTTGGCTGCTTGCGATTGCGTTGCGACCGTGAATCACCATACTCAGATCCCCTTTGCTGTGCTAGAGCAAGGAGAAGAAGCGGCAATGGCAGACACAGAGACGTTCACACAGTTACCGCTGTCTATCGACCCTTCCAGCAAGGCGCTGTCTTCCACAGACAAGTCGATAGAGGCCGAGATCGCGGACATCAATGCTTACCACAAACTTCTCCTCGGCCTCGACACACCGAACCAGGTCCCTCCGCCGCCTGCACAGTTGAAACCACAGCGGACGGTGCAGATCAACAAAATGCGTGAGAGTGGCAATGCCTCATACAAGAAAGGCGCATATGCCGAGGCGGTAAGATTCTACGACATGGCGCTCCGGATGGCCGCCGACCGGCCCCCCTGGGAGGCCAGCGGTCAGGTGCGGGAAGAGCTGAGCCAGCTGTACAACAACCGGGCACAGGCGCTGATGGCGCAACAGCTGTGGCCTGCAGCCTCAGTAGATGCCGAGCTGAGCGTCGAGTTGAAGAAGGTGGGCAACGTGAAGGGTTGGTGGAGGAGAGGTCAGAGTCTGAGGGAGATGGGTAGGTTACAAGAGGCATCCGAATGGGTGAAGAGCGGGCTGGATCTCGAAATGCTTGGGCCGGACAAAGCGAATTTGGGTGAACTTGAAGCCCTGTACAAGGACTTGACCAGGCTGCTCTAGAGTGATGTCAGACACTTCCGATATGGCCAAGGATAGGCCCAAACTCTTCGCAACATCGCCCCTGGTTGGGGATACACAGGGTGCTGTCGCGTCGCAGCATCACCTCGAGATACGAATGCTACTGTTGCACGATGCCACGAATGATATCTTACCTGCAGCTAGATTACGGTGGGGTCCAAAAAGGCGAACATGAGAAAAACCAGTGTGAATAGTACTGTCACAGTAGGTACACAAGAAAGCACACCGCTACCCCTTGACGCGAGTCGGGCTTGATGCTGTATCTATGCGGGAGACATACAATCTCCACCCCTTATGATGCGTATATCTGTTGAACACGTATAACCACAATAGCCACCCAGCAAAGCCTGTTCTACCATTCAATGCGATCTCGTTTCGTGGCCGTTGACTGCGTCACCTGATCATTTCAATTATCCAGTGGACGACTCCCTCATGATGAAGATATGGAAAAAACGAGCTACGTTTCGGATTCCTTGCACTGTCATTGCTGCGAAACTGTCACCGGACGAGGTTGTGGAAGATATCGTCCGGCTCCCATCTTTGAGACGGTGGCTGCTGAAGACAAAGGCGATGGACCCTGTCTCTGGCAGATAGCAGAGGGCGGATATACTGTTACGCTGATGCCGTACTATTACTAGCGTGGCGTTTTGCAGTATTTGCCTGAGTGAGGCCCAATCAGCGGTACGGCTCAGCTATAGAGAGACAAAGTAGTTGGAGGACCATGTACGCGTACGTCCCGTCAAGAGGAGTGGGATGACCACATAGGCGCGCACGTTCAGCTTTGGCCAAGATGTCTCGGGAGGACCTGCTCATACCCCATGAGCAGTCTAGAAGAGGACACCCTTGGTGCTGGGCACCTCGCCCTCTCTGCCCGCAACACGGGTGGTGGCCTTCTTCAGCGCGACAGCGAGAGCCTTGAAGGCGCTCTCAGCTCTGTGGTGGTCGTTGAAGCCGTACTTGCAGTTGACGTGCATGGTGATGCAGGCACCCTGGGAGAACGACTGCAGGCAGTGCGGGATCATCTCACAGCTCAGGTCACCGATCTTCTCCCTCTTCAGACCCAGGTTGGTCACGCAGAAGGGGCGGTTGCTCAGGTCGACGATGGCCTCGCTCGCGGCCTCGTCGAGAGGGCACATGGCGTCACCGAACCGTGCCAGACCCGACGTGGTGCCCAGCGCCTCCTTGAAGGCCATACCGAGGGCGATGAAGGTGTCCTCGGCGGTGTGGTGCTCATCGATGTGCAGGTCGCCCTTGGTGCGGATGAGCAGGCTCCAGCCGCCATGCTTGGCGAAGGCATGCAGCATGTGGTCGAGGAAGCCAATGCCAGTGGCGATGCTGATCTTCTGGCTCTTGGAGTCCTGGCGCGCATGGCTGTCGTCCATCTGCATCTCCTCGATACCCTCGACCGCGGGCAGCTCACCACCGTCTACACTCAGCGCGATCTTGATCTTGGTCTCGTTCGTGTCGCGGTTGACGGTGGCCTGGCGAAGCCTCACCCCGGTGGGCGAGGTGCCGCTGCTCGAGGAAGTGGGCGTCTGGGAAGCCATTGTAGGAGTTGAGTCGGTGCTGGCAATCGATTCTGGTCGGTTGGGTGAATTTTGGTTGACCGGAGCCATATGTACTTATCAGCCTGGAAGCGCTGACGTAGCTAGCTTCTACGGTCAATTTTTCCGTCTCTAATGCCAAGATGGGATGGAGGGGGTATGCAAATTCAAGCCTGAGGCACATTCGCTCTACCACAGCGGCCCCGGCGTCCATCGCTATCTGTACAGCCGTCCAGGTATAGGCGCATAAGACACCGCACCAGTGGATGCTACGGCATGTTTACAACACTGCCGAATTGAGTTTCGATCATGGATCATACTAGCGAGATAGCTGTAGTTCTTGTTGTGCTATCGTGGTGCCGTTCCTATGACTAGACCCCATATATATACTCTCACCTTAGAATGCTCTCAGAATCTTTGCAGACTCCTGATGAAACAACGCGTGTCAAACCTTGTCTGAGAAATCAGACTCAAGTGTCTGGACGCGCTGCAGACGGTTCAGAATGACATTGAAGAGACACTTCCGATCACGCAAGTGAAACAAGCTTTTTCAGGTCTATGCTACATAACCCTTGAGCACTGCAGCCTCAGCGTTCAGAAGAGAACTGCCAGCGGCGCCAATGACTGTATTGTGGCTGAGGGCGACGAACTTGATGTCGAAGATGCCACTATCATCCTCTCTGATTCTACCCACACTGACGGCATACCCTCTGCCGGCCTCCCTGTCCAATCTCGGCTGCGGCCTGTCAGGCTCGTCCATGACCACTATGGCATGCTCAGGCGCAGAAGGACACCCCAGCTTCTGCGCTTCAGAGACGTAGTCACGCATCGCCTGCTTCACCTCCTCGGCACTCGGTGGAGGTCGCCTCTCGAACTTCAGTGACACGCAGGCTGTGTGGCCATCCAGGACAGGTACCCTGTTGCACGCCGCGCTGATCTTGAGGTCTTTCTGGTCGGAGAAGGCACTGAGATCGGAGTTGATGTTGCCGAGGATCTTCTGCGCCTCCGTCTCGAGCTTGTCCTCCTCACCACTGATGAAGGGGACGACGTTGTCGATGACATCCATACTGCTGACACCGGGATACCCAGCACCTGACACAGCCTGCAATGTGACGACACTGACCTGGTTGATAGGTCCAAACTTGGACTGGAGGGCTGCGAAGGGGATGACAATGCCAATGACCGCGCAGTTGGAGTTGCAGACCAGGAAGCCCTTCTGCAGCTCGAGCGTCTTACGTTGGTGCGGGATAAGGTCCAAGTGTGGGATGTTGACGGTGGGCACGCAGAGCGGCACCAATGGGTCGCGACGGTAGTTCTTGGCATTGCTGAAGATCGGGATGTTGTGCTTGACGAATGCCATCTCTGGAACAATATGTCAGCCTGGCGCCGTGCCACGCCGACCGGGAGAGCCATCCCTACCGGTTTCCTGGGCGACATCGCTGTCAAGCCCGGAGAAGACAATGTCGACCTCGCCAGCGAACTCCTCCGGCGTGCAGTTCTTGACGACCAGATCGCCGAGTGCCTTCGACATCGGGTAGGCCTGCTTCCATTTGACGGCATCCCTGTACTTCTTGCCGGCGGATTTGGGGCTTGCACCGACCGCTGTGAGCGTGAAATGTGGGTGCAGAGCCAGCAGAAGGATGAAGCGCTGGCCTACACTACCGGTTGCGCCCAGGACACCTGTAGCCAGTCGAACGTCGACCGTCAGCTGCTGCACCACAGACGTATGCACATGTACAGCACCACTGCAAGCGTGTGCCGAATGGGACTGACTGACCGCATCGCTTCTTTGGGAAGTCCTTGACAGGATCCGAGAATCTCTCTGCGTCCATGATGGGGATGTCTCGCTCGAACGTCCACTTTGTACCTCCAGAATATCACTCGGGAATCTGACTGCTTGAGAGGTAGGGAGTCAATGAGGCATTGAGATACATGAGAAAAAAGGTCGCGTACCTCGTCTGCCACCCCTCCGATGACGCATCCTTATCGATAAGCGAGACTCGCCCGGCGAAAGGCAGCAGGTCAGGCATCCATCAATGCCAAAGCCAACGTCTAGTGCAGATCCAGGCCGAAGCTATGGATGGTCTGTCCGGGCCTCAGAACGTACGCACTGCGAGCTGCGTGCTGGGCGAGGCCAGTCCATGCACCATGCGGCTGAGTTGAGACAGGTCCACGCGGAATGTGTGAGCGCATGCAACATGGAACCGAGTGCGTTACCTATCTCTGGATATGGCATTTCTGTGGGCGAGCGTCAAGTACGGAACGGGTTAGCATCAGGTGCAGGACGGAGGCACACAGCGGGGGATTTTTGGTTAGGTGTTTTATGTGTCACGACGCCGGCCATTCCTCGCTGCGACTAGACAACGTCCCAATGGGAGCTGGAACTGCCTTTGCCTGCTGGGGATTCTGACTCTTCTAAACCATTATTACTCACACGTGAAAGCCCGGCATCCGTAGCTGGAGTACTTATACCTACAGCACCGCACCCACGCTCCCAAGCAAGAAAGCACCAGAGAGGGGGAGAGGAAGAGAAATTTCATACCTCACGAGAGACAGACCACATCGAGATCTGACTAAGCTACCAGGATGGACTTCGCAATCAGAGTCAACATGAACAGCGACAGAATACGCCACACGCCCGAACGCGAACTTCCTGGTGGACGGAGGCATTGGGTCGTCCAGAAGTTCGGCGGCACCAGCGTTGGGAAATTCCCGCTCAAGATCGCCGAAGACATCGTCAAGGCTGGGTCTCTGGTTGGTGACCAGACCCTGGCGATCGTCTGCTCAGCTAGGTCCACGTACACGAAGAGCGAGGGTACCACCAACAGGCTGCTTCGTGCCGCCAGGGATGTGCTGGACCCGCAGAGCAGGAAGTATGTCGACCTCGTCGCCGACATCAAACAGGATCACCTCCGGGCGGGTAGGGAGTACGTCGTCGGGCTGGAGGAGGCGCTGCAGGAGTACGAGGTCGAAGTTGAGGCTGTGTGCGAGAACTTGAGGAGGATCCTCGAGGCTGCACAGTTCCTCAGGGCCGTCACGAACCAGACCATGGACATGGTCATGAGCGTCGGCGAGAAGCTGAGCTGCCTCTTCATGACGGCGCTGCTCAAGAGCAAGGGCGTCGAGGCCATATACGTCGATCTGTCCAACATCGTCGACTTCCCCATAGCGAAGGGCATCCTTGGGGACGAGTTCTACAGGGACCTCGGCCTGGCCTTCGAGCGTAAGATCAAGGGGCTCTGCCAAGGCAAGGAGAGGCCTGTGCCTGTCCTGACCGGATACTTCGGGAACGTGCCTGGGGGTCTGCTCGAGCAGATTGGGAGGGGCTACACCGACCTCTGTGCAGCCTTGGTTGCGGTCGGTCTCCAGGCCAAGGAGCTGCAGATCTGGAAGGAGGTCGATGGCATCTTCACCGCAGACCCCCGCAAGGTCCCCACCGCACGCCTCCTCGACAGCGTCACCCCTTCGGAGGCGGCGGAGTTGACCTTCTACGGCTCCGAGGTCATCCACCCCTTCACCATGGACCAGGTCATCCGCGCCTCCATCCCGATCCGGATCAAGAACGTGATGAACCCGCGCAACCTGGGCACCGTGATCATCCCGGACCCGGTCGACGAGCTGCACACACGCAAGCCGGGCCTCCTCCGCAACCGGTCGGCATCCGACTTCCTCAACCGGCAACTGCCAGCCGGCAAGCCCAGGCGTCCTACGGCCGTGACCATCAAGCGCGGCATCACGGTGCTGAACGTGCACAGCAAGAAGCGCACGCGCGCCCACGGCTTCCTGATGACCATCTTCTCCATCCTCGACCGGCACGGCTTGAGCGTCGACCTCATCTCGTCGTCCGAGGTGCACGTGTCCATGGCGCTGCACTCGGAGATCTCGCTGCTGTCCGGCCGCAGCGAGGAGGAGCTGAAGATCGAGTCCGCCGCCCTCAAGGGCGCCGTCGAGGGCCTGTCCGCGTGGGGCGACGTCGACCTCGTGCCCGAGATGGCCATCATCTCGCTCGTCGGCAAGCAGCTGCGGTCCATGGTCGGCATCTCCGGCAAGTTCTTCTCCACGCTGGGCGAGCACGGCGTCAACATCGAGATGATCAGCCAGGGCGCCAGCGAGATCAACATCAGCTGCGTCATCGAGGAGAGGGATGCCGACAGGGCCCTGAACGTCGTCCACACGAATCTCTTTACGTTCCTGGAGTGATCGTTGCATGCGGAGTGGGAAGAATGCATGGTGGACACGGCATCGCTTATCGAGCGTCAGCATCTGCTTCAGAGGTATGGGAAAGCATGAAGTTGTTGGCAATGCGTCGGACGAGATACATCATTCATCGTCGTCGGAACCGTGAACAACCTGCCGTATGCGGGATAGAAATCAGATTACATTGCTCCATGCCTCTCGTGTTCATTTCGCTTCTAGTGACGCTGTTCTCCGTAACCTTTCTCAATGGCGACTTCGAACGCGATTGGCTGAGAAGCCCAGTGTCCCCCTCCTGGGATACTCGGAACACATGTCTATATGGAGTGCATGCAGGGTCGAAACTACGGCAAGCATTACACTGATGGTTGACAGCTCATCATCCTGGCGATGCAGGCGCTCAATGCTTCCGCAGGTCGGGCGCTGCTCAGATTGCTGCAGCCGTGCTGTATTATTCTGGCCTGTACCGCAAACTGCACGGTCTATATCCCTCCGACACACAGGACGGTTTTTCGAGTATATGACAATGTCGCAGACCTGTAGCAAGTAAATGAGCCACGCCGTCTGCACACTCTACGACAGCCTACCAACAGCCCGTAAAAAATGCCAAGCAAGCGGAAGCAGTTCACGCAGCCGCCAAAGAAACAAAAGGCCAGGGCGGCTGAGCCACAAACGGCCGATGGCTTCCAGCAAGCTGCAGACTTCGAGGAGGAAACTGGCGGCAAATGGCGTGTGGGCGACCCGGCGAAGTCAGGACGTGCATTCATCCGAGCGCTCGAGATCTACGACAAAGGCCTGGACAGGTTCCCGCAGAGCTTCGACTTGGCCTACAACAAGGCGAGGCTGATGCTCGAGATCACCCAGCAGCAAGCCCTCGTCGACAAGATCGGCTTGCCCCTGGTTGACTTGCTCAAGAGCACCCTCGACGCCCACCGCGTCGCCCAGAGTCTCAACGGCGCCAACCCTGACGTCCTCTTCAACACGTCGCAGGTCCTCACAAGCCTGGCCGAGCAGCTCTCCGAAGCCGGCGACGACGGGAATGCCGTGCCCCTGTTGCAGGAGGCCCTGGAGCTGCTCTCGGCATGTCTCTCCAAGCAGGAATTGCTGCTTGAGCAGCTCGAGCAGCAACGCAGGGACTTTGAGGATGCACAGGAAGGGGACGGCGGTGTGGCACTGAATTCCGGTTCGCCGTCGGCCGGGCCTCCAGCCTCTGGGAGCACCGGCGACGATTCCAGCGACTCTGGCGAATACGCCCTCATTGAGGCCCCAGTCTCCGCGTCAGACCTGTTGGACACGGTACAGGCATCCCTCTCGGCCCTGACAACACTCGTCTCCCTGACTCAGCCTTCGAACCTGCCGATGCTGGGCGCTATGGCGCAACAGTTGTGCGACGAGAGAGCGCCCACATACCTCGGCGTCTTGGAGAGCTCGGAACGAGACGCCGCTGCGTTCTCCATCGGTCTCGCCCGTGCCAACTTCGTGGCAGCCAACGCTGACGCTCAGTACAACGCGTTCGAGTTGGAGCTGGAGGCATACGCCGGCCGCTTGAGCGAGAGCTTTAGCCTCCCAGGCAAAGACCGAAATTTCGACGCCCTGCTGGCGGAGAGCCAGGCGAGGGCGGAACTGGTGCTCTCCGCGTTAGACCGGGCAACTACAGACCAGAGTGCTGCACTGGATATTTGCTGGACGCAGGCAACCCTAGCGCAGAACATCCTCTCCGCAGCCAGCAAGCTCGATTCATCGGAGGCCAAAGAAGGCGCAGCGACGCTGTTCGAGCGGAAGGGGAGCATCGAGCTGCTCAGGTATCGTCTTGCCACTACCTCTGGAGCCAACGAGGCGTGGCAGCGAAGTGCATCCACACTCCTACTAAACTCACAGACATACTTTGCGGGCGGGTTCAAACATGCACAGGTGCTAGGAGAAGAGGAAGTTGCTCAGACTGCGAAGATGAGATGGTTTGTGGCTACTATGATCCAGAAAGTGCTACACGGTGGGGCGCCGAAGAGCGCACCACCATTTGCCCTCGATGTGGGTAAAGCAGATATCTCGAAGACAGCTCGGGTTTGTGTCGCCGAGGGCTTCGTCGATACTGTGACGGCCGAACGAGCCTTTGCATGATCGGAATGCAACGCACTGGCACGGTCCTATGACTTGGCCACATTGACACGAACATGTGACGGTATCCTCGATCGCGTGCCTTTCGTTTCATCCCTGTTTGCCCTTCCCTCGTACGCCCATACCCCAAGGGTCCATCCCAACAAACGAGATGATCGAGGTGCCAGCGACCATCGGCAGACCATTCTGCGGTGATCGGTTCTCAGGGCGCAAGTCGTTTGCTGTGAAGACTCACCTTCCTGTGGTGCAATCATCCTTGTCTTAGGGGGCATCTGCTCGGCTATAAGATCTGGACTGATCTATCAAGGCCCGGTCTCTGTCACCACATCCACCTGAAGAGGCTGTTCCGACTGCGTCGCTTCCACCCGACTCGCTCTGGACACATCTGACTGTGGCCCTATCAGAGCGATGCCAGACAAAGCCGCACCTAGATGCCCATAGTCACTGAGTCTCTTCTTGCCAAAGAAGTGGACATTTTCACCTCGAGGCCAAAGCAGGTGGCCTTCTGACAGGGCATACCACGTACCAGCGGCCACTGCAGCTGTGAGAGTGGTGCAGATCAGAGCAAGGTGCCGTTGCCAGAAGGTCAGCTGGGCAGGCTCCATCTGGATGATGACAGCTCTGTCGTTGATGACCGGGATGCGCGACACGAGCCTAGCGACATTGGCGCCGATGATACCTATGGAGCTCGTCACTGCAGGCGCTGTCCAGGGGAGACCCATAAGACAATATCTCCTGATGGAGTCCACCTCCTCCCCAGACACGGCATGCCCCAGCGACACCACATCCTCGACCTTGGTCTCAAGCTGCAGCATGTCATGCATCCGGTCAACGTAGGCCGCCAGCGCGCTGTACTTGCCCTTCATGAGCTTCGCCAACCAGTCCTGCGGCACGTTCGGCTTCAGCATGAGGCCAAGGTAGCCGTAAGCCAGGAAGTCTGCGGTCGTCGGCCGTGTCGTCCCGAGAAGCCACGCCCCGTCACCGAGCAGGTCCTGCAGCGGTCCCAGGAAGTCTTGGGCCAGAGAGTGAAGCTTGAACGTGGCCGCGTGCTGGGGCTGGGAGAGCAGCGACCTCAGTGTCTCTTTCCGTGGGAGCAGCAGGCTGGCCCTCTTCTGCGCAGCCTTCTCAAACTGCTCGTCCTCCTTGATACTGAAGTCCTGGCCACTGGGATTCGAACCGGTGTCGTGGACGTTGTCGACATCGATGCTAGAGATGCCGAGGTGATCTGTCGCGGCACGAGCCTGTGATCGCAGACGGGGCGGTAGGGTCCAGTTGCTCAGCAAGGGCAGCATCGCGGTGAAGGCGGGTCGTGTGGCATGGCGCCAATTCTCGAAGGAAACGTAGAGATGCACCGCCAGCAGGGTCGGCCCGTGCGCGTCGAGGAACGAGGTGAGGGCGACCGAGTCGCCCAGCTGTTGGCCACTCAGAGGCAGGACGAAGTCCGCATACTGCTCTTCGACGTACCGCGCGATGTTCCCAAACCCGGTGTGCCTCGAGCCAGCATCCACCACCAGACACGGTGCCTGCCGCTCGTCATGCACGGGTACCAGCTCCCACGGCGTCCCCGCCTTCGCGAGGAAGGACTTCAGCAGTGCCACCGCCGCATTGCACTCCGCGTCGATCGACGGGAGGCCAAAGGCTGGACCCAGAACCTGTAGCTGTATCATCGCCTGAACCAATTGCAAGTGCGACTGCCTGACCCGTGGCGCGCACGACGATGAGAACCCAGTGCAACCGAGCAATCGATCATAGGAGGATTGCCGCAAGGGGAAGGCCCTGTCCGCATCCTATCGCTCCAGGTGTGTAGCGTGACGTATAGAGCGCATACCGTGCCTGGTGATACACGCAGATGCGGGCCCGCACACAGATGGCGTCATACGCACAGTGACGCCCCCTACGTTATCAGATGGGGGAACTCTACCAGGTCCCGATCTCGGGGGTCGCATTCTGTGCCTCCAGGATGCACCAGCATCTGCGCCGGACGAAACTTCGACAACCTCAGCCCCTCGACACCATATACCAAGAGACGCCGTCGTAGCCATGCACCACTGCGTTGCGCCGGCCGCGGTCCGGGACATCATGCTGTGGTCTGTGGTGTACGTGTAGAAGTCAGGCGTACGGGCTTGACGCGGTGCGTGGGCAACCGCCTGCCTCAGGCCTCCCAGGCCGGACCGTCTCGCCGGACAGGCACGAGGCAGGGGCCGCCCGGGAGCATGCAACCTTCCGTATGTGTGTGATGTGAGAACCCTCGGCAGGGCCGTCGCGTTGCTCACGGTCGATGTCGGCCTTCGACGCAGCATTGGGTGACGGCATGCGGATGGGGCAGAATTTTTCGCTGCCAAGAAGAGGGTCCAAGCGGGCCCCACTTCAGCCGTGGCATAAAGCCTCGAGCGCTTCCACCCCCCGTCTTATCAGATCATCTCTCCTCGTCTTACCTCGGATCATCCTCGGATCTTTCCCGGTCCCCCCCCCCTTTTGGTTTTCTTTGCTGCCATGCGTGTCTTTGACCAACTGCGAGGGCGCAAGAACAGCCCTCTGACTGAGGGCCCCTTCTCCGTCGATGCCGACGAGAAGGTCCACGGCAGTGACACACAGGGTTCCAGCAGCGACAGCGACACGCTGAGTCTGGAGGCCCAGAATGCGAAGGAGGTCCAGGAGCATCCTGACGAGATCTCGAAGAATGCCGACCTCGGTGTGCAGAAGGCAGAGGCGGTCGCCCTTGTCTGGAGCAGGAAGGCCGTCATCGCGACATACGCCTGGTGAGCCCTTCTCTCCTTCCGCGGGGTCGTCGTTGACATGTGCTCACTGTGGATGCTGCCAGGATCTGGGTCTGCTTCTTCATGCTGGCCTTCCAGTCTTCCGTCATGAGCTATTCGACCTTCGAAGCGTACTCCGCCTTCTCCAGCGCGCCTGCCTACACGACCGCCAGCATCCTCGGCAACATCATCGGCGGCGTGCTGAAGCTGCCGATTGCCAAGATGATCAACATCTGGGGCCGCGCCGAGGGCTTCTTCTTCTTCTTCGTCATCTATCTCGTCGGCATCGTCATCCTCGCGTCAACGAATGGCCCTGACGGCTACGCTGCCGGATACGTGCTGTACTGGATCGGCTACGATGCCCTGTATCTCATCATGCAGATCTTCATCGCCGACACCTCGGGTCTGCGCAACCGTGCCTGGGCCTTTGCCTTCGTGAACACCCCCTTCATATGCACCGCCTTCACAGGACCTCTGGCCGCCCAGTCGTACCTCTCCATGACCACCTGGAGGTGGGCCGTCGGGTCCTTCGCGATCATCCAGCCTGTCGTGTTCCTGCCTCTGGGTATCGTGTTCATCTTCTTCCAGAACAAGGCCCGGAAGCAGGGGCTGTTCGTCCGGGAACCTAGCGGCCGCACCACCATGCAGTCTGTCCTGCATTACATCCACGAGTTTGACGGTTGGTGACACGTTTCCGTCCCTGTCTTCTGCGGTGATGCTGACCTTGTCTCTTCGCAGTCATCGGAGCGGTACTGCTGATGGCGGCGTTCGTCATCTTCCTGCTGCCCTTCAGCCTGGCGACCTACGGCAGGGCCACTTACGACAGCGCGACCTTCATCGCCATGGTCGTCGTCGGGATCCTGCTCTTCCCGGTCTTCGCCGTCTGGGAGAGGTTCTTCGCCCGTACCGCCTTCGTCCGCTGGGAGCTGTTCAAGCAGCGCACCATCCTTGGCGCCTGCATCCTGTCTGTCGTTCTCTACTTCAGCTTCTACTCCTGGGATCTGAACTTCTACAGCTTCGTCAAGGTCGTCTATGCTCTCAGCGTGTCGGATGCCGGCTACATGACGCAGATCTACAACGTGGGCTCGTGCTTCTGGGGCGTCGTCTTTGGCGTGTGGGTCTACTACACGAAGCACTTCAAGTATGCCTGCCTGTGCTTCGGGCTGCCGCTGATGATGCTGGGGGCCGGGCTGACGATCCACTTCCGAGAGAGCTCGCAGGGCATCGGCTACCTCGTCATGTGCCAGATCTTCATCGCCTTCGCCGGTGGCACGCTCGTCATCGGCGAGGACATGGCGATCATGGCGTCCTCTGACCGTGCGGGTATCGCCATGGCGCTGGCCATCCTGTCCCTCTCCGCGAGCGTCGGCGGCGCCATAGGCGACGCCGTGTCCGGGTCCATCTTCAGTGCCACCTGGCAGTCGTCCTTCCTCACCCGCATCAGCGATCCGACCCTGGCTTCGCAACTGTACCTGGGAGGTTACCTCGAGCAGGAAAACTACGCGCCGGGCACCCCGACGAGAGATGCCATTGACTACGCATGGGGCCAGGTCGAGAAATGGTGCGGCGTCTCCGCCACCGCCGTCTTGGCCCTGGCGATCCCCGCGATTGCCATGTGGAAGAACTACAGCGTCGACAAGAAACAGAACAAGGGTACCGTGCTGTAGATCCTGGTTTCTGGCAGACGGCAGCTTCCAGCAAGCCAATCGGGCCCGCCCACCATCCACTGGTGATAGCTCAGTGGTGTTTGTATATCGTACCCAGACCCCGTAGATAATTTCCCCTGAAGGATGTGCCCGCTTACCTGACAGCCGGGTACCCCTGTCGCTTCCATCACATCGATGCATTTCCTCACACGAGCTTTGTACCTGACAACGATAAATTTGCGCTCTGGGACTCGCGAGCTTAGATGTTGGCAGTCCCTCTCGAGGGTTTGCTAGGACTCCGTGACATCATTGTAGCCTGGGTTCAAGATATTTACAGGTGCGTAGACCCACACGGAAACATTCAACGCAGATCGTGTGTCCCTTTGACTTGCCGGCTCGCGCGTGGAGCCCCTATAGCCCGCAGTCAACGTGGCTCCAGCAAATTGACTCCCGCATCTTCACGGAACATGAGAGCCTCCAGCAAATGAAGAGTATGGCAATTTACTGGGGACCTTTCCCCTTAGAGGGTGTTGAAGATGAAGGTGAGATGTATCAAACACTTGTCGTTAGCACCTTTCCGCCTCGTTCTGTACGGTCAAACATCAGACTCATCTACCGCACTGTCCGTTGAACTTGTAGCAGCCGTCTACCGTTGAACCCAAAACCGAGGTAGGCGCATTACACGAAGGTCTCTGGTACAAACCCCTGAACGCTTTGAAATCCAAACGGCAGAACGTTTACCTGGGTCTGACAATCCGTCATCCGTTTCTTGCTCTGATATATACCCTCTGCAGCCAGCGGTCGTTGCCGTCGTAGAGTGCCCGAAAGCTAGTGCGACCATGCACAGCCTTGCGGTTGTTGATCAGTAGGAGACTGCCGGGCTGCAGTGCTGCATGGCGTAGGACGTGAGGCTGGGAAAGGGCCCTCTCGAAGTTGTCGAGCGCTCGCTGGGCCCTCTGGTCCTGGGCCCTCATGCCGGGGAAGTGGCAGATCACATCCGGCGCCTCGCGAGACTGGATCGCAGGACGGAGCCCGGACCACTGCTCGCCGCCCATGCCCCTGTGGTGCGATGGCGGAGACGGCACGCTGTACACGGGCCTCTGCAGCTGTGCCACATCATCGGGGTCCAGCTCGGCGAGCGCACACCTCGCGTCGGCGTACGATGTGCGCGCCTGCTTGCTCGGGTCCTGGCGCAGGCAGTACAGCGCCAGGTAGTCGGGCCGCTCGTCGAAGTACGCGTTCTCGACGTGTAGGCTCAGATCGATCCTGCTCGATCCGTTGCTCTGTTCGGTCTCAGCATCCCGGACGGGGCAGACGTTGTGGATGGTCGCCCCGTTCTTCTCGCTCGCGAAGCCGAAAGGCATGCCCAAGAGCTGTGCAATCCCAAGGAGACAGCCTTCGCTGACAAAGGTCTGCTTGTCGGGGGTCCCGTTGCCATCGATAGGGGTCGGAGGCAGGATGGGATCGGTCGGTAGGCCTGTGATCAGACAGACCCCTGGGGCACTGGGGCTTGTGTGAAAGTCGAGGATCTCTGCAATGTGCAGTGGCGACAGCAGAGAGAAGAAGGCAGCAGATGAGGCGACGCAGTGACTCTTTAGGCTCGTGTAGGGAGATGGCGCGTTGCTCAGGGCACCCAGCAGGCGAGTACGTGACTCGGCCGTGACATGGACCACCTTTGGAGAACCGTCCACGGGGGGACCTTCGGCCTGCGCATCTGCACGAGTACGCCGCATGACCAAACCCGAGGCGCCATCAGGCCGGGTATCCGCCTCTTGTAGAGCTGGGACGTGGAAGCTCTCCCCAATGGGTCGAACTGTAAGTAGAGACATGTTTGGGACTTGATTGCAATCGTGCAGGAAATTGAGGCTTCACAAAGACTTTTTGTGGAGTAAGCACAGTTCTCTCACCATGCTGTCTGTGGGTCGTCTCGTTGCGATATATATATGTGTGTGTGTGTGTGTGTATGTATGTATATACATACCAGATCAATGCTGCTCTACGTATCGGGATCGCCAGGACTTCTGTGAGCCGTGTGTACTGAACTCACAGCGTAAGGTCTACAATCATCGCCAGTTGCAACTCACACAACATCCCGAGCTCCGAATGTATCGGGGAGGCCCGTTGACCGAATATAGTGTGAAGCCGAAGGGCGAAGGCATTGTGAACCCAAGGTACCTTGATTGTGGACCGTAGCAGCATGCTCGGTCGAAGCGATAGTTCTTGGCCATACGGAACGAGATCTACCTCCGCTCGAATATAGACCTCTGTCCTTCGAGGCCTGTCCTTCATACTCTGTCCTTTGCAGACTGTCCTTCGCGAGCTATTCCTCCTGGTTTGCTGCATGAAGCTGCCCCTGAGGCCTGTCCTTCGGGACGCTGTCGATATGCCGTCTGGGAGCGGGGCATGGTGTTTGTGCCTCAGGCAACAGCGGACTCCCGACAGTAGAACACCTGATTGCTAATGCTCAGACAACGTACGGTCACGCAACTCGCGACTGGAGTCACCAATATAAAGTCACACTAAATGTATAGTCTTGGATTTGACTGCGCAAATGGAACTCAGCTTAGTCGTCCTCAATACATGAAGTGGTGTGTCTTCTTCGTATCTGCCTCTGTAGCAATCGCTATGAGGTGAGCAAGGAGTTGCTGAGATAGATACTGCGGAATTGAGTCTGGGCGATGGTGAGGGTTAGGACACCTGAATGCTTGTGCCTCAGAGGGGTTGTAAACTGTGCAGAAGCGGTCGACGATGCGCAGCACCTCTTCACACCCGGTGTCCGAGGAGAGATTTGCAGACCAGCATGAATCCGAAGAGCCAGTCCGTCACAGAACGAGAGCCGTGCCGACATCAGAGATAGGAAACGGATGAGAGCTTGGCTATCTGACCCGAAAACCTCATCAAACTCATCAAAATCACGACACTAGAGGGGTCGAATACGATCGAAGCTTCGTGAAACTTTCTCGTCTGGTCATAGAGCATTGAAATCATGGGACCGTGGCGATATACGCTGAGAGGTCATGATCAGGCGAAAACACGTTTCTTGACGCATAAGGCCTCCATCATTTGTTGACGACGTCGACGACCAGAAGTAATGTCTGTCAGACGCTCTTGCTGAGTCTGCCGATAGGAGCCTAATCTTCATGCTAGGCCACACTTTTCCTCCCTTGTTTTGTGCTTGGATTCACCTAACGATTCAGTAGTATGGAAAGAGACCTCGAAACCAAGATCGGACGCTATGACTTTACATAACAACAGTCAACTAGTCATCTGAACATTCCCCAATGCATTTGGATATCAGCAATCACACACTGTGCTGCACGGTAGCTCAACAGGCTTCTAGGGCGCAGTTATGCTGTTCTGGAGTGTCTCTGCACCTGAATTGACGTAATTCCCCGTGAAAACTCCAACTTCAAATCCGTCCACTTCTGATTGCTCGCCCTGAGCTGCTCGACAACATCCAACCAATCTATCTAGAGGAAGATACAACACAGCGTCAGCGCCGATGCATTCGGCTATTTCTTTGTTCGACCGTCCATATGCTACAAGTTCCCGGCGATCCGCAAGATCTATGCCGTGGATATGGTTGAACCTGGAGTTTGAGTTAGCGGTGATGGCACAAAGTATTCGGGGTAGGAGACGCACCTTATGGCTGGTGAGCTACTCGCAAACACAACTTTTCTGGCCCCGGCTTTCCTCGCCATCCTCACGATCTCGCGACTTGTGCTGCCACGGACGATGCTGTCATCAACGATTAGCACATTCCTGCCGGCGAATTCCGATGCCACCGGACTGAGCTTCCTCCGCACTGCTTTGAGCCTTTTCTCGTGGCCTGGAAGGATGAAGGTCCGTTGGCAATATTGATTCCTGACAAGGCCAAGGGCCAGGGGTATGTTCAAGCTTTGCGACAAGGCCAAAGCGCTGACGTATCCACTGTCGGGCACAGGAACAACAGCATCGATTTGGAAGCAGGTGTCAGCACCAAGCTCCTCTAGCGCTGTCTGAGCCAAGGCGTGTCCCATCCGTTGCCGGCATTCCTGTACACTGATCCCGTCGAGCGTACTCTCTGGACGAGCGAAATACACCAGCTCGAAAATGTCGGGAGTGTATGTTCTCACAGGAACGATCTGATGGAACTGCACTGTGGTCTGTGATCTCACGCCTTGTTCGATGATGACTGCCTCCCCTGCGAAAATCATCAGTCCGATCGTCGCAACATCGTGTGTTCGTCACTGACCTGGCGCTACGTCTCGAACAATCTCGAAGTCGAGCTTCTCTAGTGCCACACTCTCACTCGCTAGCATGTAATCGATCAACCCGTCACAACGTTGCCGTTGGCCAAGAACCAGGGGCTTGATGGCGTAAGGATCTCGAAATCCGACCAGCAATTTGGCATCAACCATCGCTACACACGCGAAAGAGCCATCGCATCTGGAGTACAGACCGCGTAATGTCCGTAGAACCTTCTTCGCAAGGCTTTCCTGTGGGAAGAGCAAATCTATCTTCTCGAGAGTTGATGCAAGGATGGAGAGCACTCCATGGCTATCTGAGCCTGGCGACGTAGTCTGGTATCCTGCTGTCCTCGGAAAAGAGACATGTCCGTTCTGCCTAGATCAGCTTCTCCTGATGTGTCGGGACTTGAGTTCATACTTACATGTGCAAAGAAGATCTCAGGCCTTCCGCGGTTTGAGATGGGCTGCGCTTCATTCTCCGTCAAGAGACCGGCGGTGCGGTAACGAACTGAATTCTCGTCAGTTTTCGACGGCACGTCAGTTTCATACGCACTGACCATGCCCTATGCCAATATTTCCCTTCAGTGAGCTTGTCTGAGAACTCTGAGCGAAGACCTCGCTAAGCAGCCCTTTGCCTTTTGTGCATTCTCCAGCCTGCCCCAGATTAGCTATGGCCACACCGCAGGCGTCTTGTCCACGATGTTGTAGCTGATAGAGTGCTTCGATGACCTCGACTGCAACGTCCTCTAAAGAGTTGCCGAGGAGCAGTCCTGCAATACCACACATCGTAGCTGCTGATCTGATCCGTTGGAAAACTCTCGGATGAGGTCAACCATGAATCAAGCCGAAGAGTAAAGTCAGTCCATTGACAGACTAAAGAGCTGATTATCTGCTAGAGAACTCTCGGATGGGCTTGAATGTGAGTCAGGCCGAGGGGAGTGAGGTCCGTTTATAAACTGACCGAGGAGATGGCATCCAAGGACTGTATCTCGCACCACAGACTGCAATAGATACACCCATGCTTCGGACCTCCCGTCAATCGGAGCAGGCCGACCGACATGTCCTTCTGCACCTGTCCTTCAGTGACTGTCCTTCGGTAGCTGTCCTTCAGCAACTGTGTCTGGCATAGGTCCGATAAGATGGCGCCTCTCGCTATCCTCAAACTCACGTGCATATTGGTGCTACACGTTTGATCGTCCGATCGAATGCCTACGCATCGACGCATGCTCGGAGCACTGGGGTTGATTTGCTGCTCTGAGTGCATAAATTTGTCGTCTTGGCCTCGAAAGAAAGTAAACGGCTCCCTTTGGTATAAATGTCGACCATAGACTTGGAGAGAATCATCTGGTGCACTCTTCCTCGTGACTGCTTGAGATCGTCAAGGATGGATCGAATCAATTGATACATAAAGTCAAACGTCGTTGGATCCACCGCTCACTCGCAGGCAGATACAGCAGAATCGACAGCTCCGAATACAGATTGATTGGCTATATTATTCGAGGCATGTGTCAAGCTTCCTAGATTCTGAACAGTCTACGTTTGTAGGAAGCACTACGAAGACAAAAAGGAGAGCCAACTGTCATACAGCTATACACTCTGAACTCTGTGCCTCACTGAAGAGACCCAACGTTGCCCTCGTTGACTGGCGTCTAAGGATAAGTCCGAGGCCTGTGTAATCATGGCGTACCCAGTAGTAGCCCGAGCCTATCTCTTACAGCTTCTTCAGGATCGCAAGGGATTCACACATACGACACCAGCAAATGATCTGTCCATTAAGCGTCAACCTGATCAAGTCCGGATCGATGGCAAGCGCGTTTGGAGACAGCTCCTCGAGGTTGCTGCTATAGGTGGAATCGAGGGGACCACGGGCATGAACCGCCTAGCCCTCTCTGATAGCGACCAAGCTGTTCGAGACTGGTTTGTTGACGAGGCACGGGAACTGGGCTGTCGTGTAATGGTAGACCAGCTGGGAAATATCTTTGCGGTCATGCCCGGACAAGATAACACTCTGGCACCGATTGGTATGGGCAGTCATCTAGACACGCAACCAAATGGTGAGATTAAATATCAAGAGGGTCACAAACATCTCGTGCTTTGTGGTTGACATTTAAATGGACTTCCAGGTGGCCGATTCGACGGAATTCTTGGTGTCCTGGGTGCACTCGAGGTGCTGCGGGCGTTGAAGGACAGTGGAATCGTAACGAGAAGACCTCTGGCTGCGATCAACTGGACGAATGAGTACGTGTAGCTGCCATTCCATCCAACCATAAGTACTGACGAAACAAAACAATCTAGGGAGGGGGCACGTTTCGGCTCTGGCTGTACCGGTTCTGCGGTTTGGGCGGGCTGGTCTTCCTTGGAACAGGCGTATGCTATGGAGACGGTCCCACAGAAGTCGACATTGTATCGAGAGCTTACGCATATCGGTTATAAAGGCGAGTATCCTGCCAACCATAAGTCTAATCCACTCAGCGCACATTTTGAATTACATATTGAACAAGGGCGCAGGTTGGAATCTGGGGGACATGGTATTGGTGTCGTGACAGGCATCCAGGGCAACTGTCGTTTAAGAGTCCATGTGCATGGAGAGCAAGCGCACTCTGGATCGACACCTATGCTGGGACGAAGTGATGCCTTGATCGCGTCCTCAAAAGTTGTCCTTCACGTTCAGCAGACTGGCCTGAAGCGGGGTGGGTTTGCCACGGTTGGGACCATTGAATGCTGTGAAGGTAGTATAAACTGTATACCTGGAAATACTACATTCACCGTAGATCTTCGACACCCTCACGGAAGAATGCTAGGCTTGATGGAGGAAGATGTCCGATCCAAAATCAAGGAACTCGAATGCGATAACCCGAAGCTGCGGTTCGAGATTGAGAAGATTTGGGAAAGTCCCGCCACTACATTTGACGAACATGCAGTAGATTGTGTCAGGAAGACTGCGATCAAACGCTTCGGTCAGGACCAGGTGATGGAATTACAGAGCTTTGCCGGGCACGACAGCGCCATGACACAATTGAAGGTTCCAACCGCCATGATATTCGTGCCATCGAAGGATGGCATCAGCCACTCACCAGCCGAGTTCACTTCGGAGCTCCAATGGTAAGCTGATTTCCAAAGCGAGACAATCAACGGATTGAGGAGACTTGCTGACAAATGGAAAGTGCCCACGGAGTGCAAACATTGGCTGATGCTATCCTTGCATTCGACAGAATGACCAGAATGGATTTATGGCAGAGCACAGACGATCTATTGCTATGCAAGGAAGTTCTAGTATAGAGCTTTGGTATGTTACGGACTTACATGGAGTGCGAGGTGGTCAATCTAGTTGATCCTTGGGCTGGGTTACGAGAATTGTGATGCGAAGATGAATACTCGAGCGGATCTAGTTACTTGTAGGCCTTGAGTTCAAGAGTTTGACATGACAATATCCCATCTGTAGTGTCAGCTCTAGCGCATCTTCCTGAACTTAGACACCTGCCAAGAAAAGTGCGTTCTTATTAGTAGAGAAATTGATATGATCCGTTACTGTAATAGAGGGTCGGTGCTATAGTCGATTATACATAGACAAGGTTGCAGGGCATTGTAGAAGATTTCACCCTGGGCCTGAAGGAACTACAATCATATTGCAATGGAGTAACACAGCCGTATATAGTCTCAGCACGGTTGATTTCGCGACAGCAATTGAAAATCTCTGAGCTGGGGGATCCAAGTTCATTATCCTGTTTGTAGGTGTATCTAGAGTATGAAAGAATCAGCTTCCATTGAGCAAGCAGATATGGATATCTAGAAGAGAGCAGTCTCTGCATGTCTATTGGAGCAGCTACACCTAGAGAAAGAAGTCGAGTAAAAGCAGAAGGCAAATGGTACAAGTGGAAGAAAATTCATTGGAAGTAGAAGGATGAGTTGTTTATCATTAACATTGCATGTCCTTGCGGACCTTCTCTCATGTATCTCCATGACTGCTCAGGTCATTCGCGGCCTGGCATGACCGCTTCTGAGTAATGCCTGAGACTTAGAACGCAAGTAACTAAGGATATGCAAAGGCAAAGTTCCCCCAGGTGGATGTTTACGCAAGGAGAGTTCTCAATCTCCCTCTACTAGAGATATGCAAAATTTGATTTTTGGACCCATCTAGCTCTCTCAGCCTTTTGAGGTCTTCAATTGCTCATTTCGCTAGACGTTCAGGTGGGATATCAGCACTCAACCTGATACAGATTGTCTGTCTCTAAGGCGATGTAGCAATCTTGAGAAATGAGAGTCGCGACTGAGCAACACTTTGGGACTGTCCGTTTCAAGTATCGCTCCATCGCCCATGACAACAATCCGGTCGTAGTCTAATAGACTCTCAAGGCGATGCGCAACTGCAAGTACAGTACTCGAACGGAATTCGTCGCGAACAATTTGCATGATCTGTGCCTCGGTCTCATTGTCCACTCTTCAAGAAGGTTAGCTTGTTCATCTAATATAGCTCAAACAGAGCCGAGAGCGATGCCAAGCCATGGCAGTGGAAAGTACTTACTGACTGCTGGCTTCATCGACCAGAACAAGCTTCGACTTTCGCAGTATTGCCATCGCCAGAGCGAATAGCTGGCGCTCGCCACTACTGAGCGCGCTTGACTGGAAATTCGAGGACAAGGCAAGTTTGCTATCTATGAGATGTGCTAATTTCGTTCTCTCCAGCGTCGCGATAAGCTTATCATCAGAATAGACATTATACGGATCAAGGTTTTGTCTCACAGTCCCCGGCATGGACGTGGGGTCCTGAGGGATAGTGTTTATACGTGTACGGACGGTATCCTGGTGTATTTCGTCGAGATGTAGTCCGTCAATAGCAATTCGTCCTTCCTTTAGCTCGAGTAGTTGTAGCAAGGCCAGGATTAAGGAGGACTTGCCACTGATAGGATAATTAGTGGATCGATAGTATAAAGATTCTTAGCTGTCCCTACCTTCCACTTTTCCCGCAAATCCCGACCTTTTCTCCCGGTCGTATGGTCATAGATATTTTTTTAAGGGCAGCGGTTCCATCTTGCAAGCTAAGAGAAAGTTAGTCGCAGGTTTCTCTCACGAACTGATCACTCAAACTTTCCTATACGCGGCGGTAACGTCTTTCAACTCCACCCGGCCACATGAAGGCCATTCTATCTTTGGCTCGACTCGGTTGGTTGTGGCTTCTGAAGGTGTACTTTCGGCGAATGTTTTGATACGGCTGATAGCGCCGATACTTATTTCAAAGAGCGTCCAAGATTTCAAAGCGGACTGCATCATTGTGCCTATGTTCATAATCTGCGTCATAGCCACACCAGTCGTGCCCTGGTGGGACTTTTCGAGGACTGCGATCGACACGACAATTACGGCTATACATGCAACTATAATGTCGAGCACGAAATTTAGCCACTGCTGTGCGATCAGTAGTAGATATGCAGGCTGCTGAGATCGGTTGAGTAGTGTTTGAGCAACGTCGAAATTATTCCCGAGCCATCCATAGGTCCGGAGTGTGTCTAGTCCGTTTAAGGTCTCCGCGTAATTAGAATATAGAGGGCTCTTTGCCTCAAGGTCCAGCAACCGGAGCTGGCGAGAGGTGCGAAGGTAGAACTTTTGTAGTACGTAAAGTACCAAAAGACAGCAGCCGACCGCAATAGCGCTCCATGGAAAGAGCGCAACAATCAAGGCAGACTGGCCAACAGCGGTGAAAAGGTTGAGTAGCGTGTTGATGAATCCGAAGGGAAGGTCACGATCCACGAGCTCAATGTCCTGCGAGAAATGGTTGAGTATTTTCCCACTATCAGCCCCGCCCAGGAAGGTCCATCTGGCATGGGAAAGAGTTTGGAGGAGGTTTTTGTGAAGGGCAGAGCCTGTCCGGGTGATTAGGACGATCAGCGTTTGGTAGCCAGCAGCAGCCAAAGATATCAGTCCAAGGCATTGCATCACACAGTAGATTCCCCAGTAGTAGATACTGTTTGAATCGGCTCTGCTCGTCCAAAATTGAAGCCAATATGTGGATGCAACAAAAAGTCCAGTCGCCACTGCTGTAAAAGCAAACAGGACTATAAGGACCCAGCTCCCTGCTGTCTTGAAGTAATAAACGTGCACAGCACTGTCAGACTGGGACCTGTCCACGTCTACAAGATTCGGTCGCATCGATGCTAACGTCACACGCTCTGTAAAGTTCTCTTTCGTCTCTGACTCTTTCGATGGATGAAATGTTTGCTCTGTGTCACTCGACGTTTCATCTAGGTCCAGGCCGAGGTCTTGGTATCTCCCAGTGCCGCGGATCTGACCGTCACCCTTGAGAGCAATGATATGATCGGCTTGAGCTAGATGAGCATAGGCGTGTGAGGCATATACGACGGTGGCGCCATAAGTTCTGACTATACCTTCTGGTCCTATTGCGTGGTGAAAGACGTGGTGCGCGGTGTGAGCGTCCAAACCGCTCATGATCCCATCTAGAACAAGGATCGACTTGCGGGAGTAGATCGCTCGGGCCAGGGCAACTCTCTGCTTCTGGCCGCCGCTTAAGGCGGCGCCTTCGTTACCCACCATTGTCTGATCTCCACATAACATCTCTTTGAGGTCTTGCTGGAGTGCACAAGCTTCCAGAGTGATGTTATACCAATCAGGATCAAAATCCGAGTACCCTAAGATGTTTCTTCTGATCGAGTTGTTTATCAACCATGGCGTTTGGCCACAGTAAGCAACATCGTCTGCCGAAGCATACGTGTAGACTTTGCCTTCCCTGCACGTGCCTTCCCCAATGAGGGCACGGCACAGTGTCGTCTTCCCGCTCGCTACAGGCCCGACGATGCAGGTGAGTAATCCCTTTGGCACCGAGATGGTAGTATCACGCAAGACATCATGCTTTTTGCTCCAGCCTAAGGTTGCCTTCACAGTACAAAACACGATAGGCTTCTCGTGGGTCACGTTATCGGTCTGCCCGGTACGCACCTGAGGCTCCATTTCGATCGGGCAGCCAAGTCCGGCTGGATCGCTTTTGCCAGGAGCAGTAGAAGATTGTTCAACATCAAGAGGGAAGTCTCGGATATCCACATGCTCCGGAGCGCAGAGAAAGGCATCAATTCGTCCAAAGGATCCTATAGCTGCGGCCAGCATTGGTACGGTCTGTAGGGTGGATGTCAGAGGTTGACAGAGAATGATGAGGATAGAAAGAGCTGTGAAGGCGCGAACAGCATCAAACACCTCGCCTTCCGCACGGGCTTGGAGCACGAATACCAGGAACGTTATTATAGGGCTGATAAAGTTGGGGATGAAAGCCAGCACAAGACTCCACACGATAGTGTGCCGGAAACGTCTCGCAAATTTCAGTTCAATATTCCGAAGATGCTGGATTCGGTCCGCAGCTGGAGACAAGAGGCCTCTCATCTTAATGCCCTTTATTGAAGAGAGCAGGGAGGATGTGATACTAATCCGAGACTCGACTGCTTCCATCCAGCGTTTTTGGCGTGATTTTGACAATGGGCTCAAGCCCATCGATGCCAGAGCGCAACATACCGCGAGGATGATCGAAGCCACACAGGCAGCGCCTACCTGCCTCTCGAGTAAGTACGCAGCGATACAGACCTGGACCGTATAGGCCCACAGATCGTGAAAGCCATTAAGACCGAGGGTGATCTGCTGGATGTCGGTGCTCATCAAGGAAATGCTCGCTTGAGGATCGCTGACGGCGGTTGGGTCCAAACGGACCAGCTTCGCATTCAAAGCAGAGACTAGACAGCCGCGGATCATGGTGATCACACGGTAATGTAATTGCCAGTATAGACTCGTCGATACCGCGAGACCAATGTACAGCAAAGCGTAGGCTCCAATGAGGCCTCGGCCTTGATCCGGTTGTGAGACAGCTGAATCTGGATCCGAACCAAGGTACTTCAGAAGACGCTCGGTCAGAAGCGGCTGACACACAGTCAAAGCAAGCATCAGTAACCTAGGTAAAGTCGTGATCAACAAAGGCCACCTCAAGATCATGGCAAGAGTGCAGATGCTTGGGTATCCCGACGTCTTCTGGCGTTTCTGGTACTCCCCAGAAAACACACCGTAAAGCCTTCCCGAAGACATGTCATCATTGAGCCCATAAAGCTGGTCGAGCGTCACTGGACCGCGTGCTCCAATTAGGAGAAGACGATTGAGCCAGAAGATAACAGCGCGGTTGGCGATACCACTGAATTTCTCCGGCCGGCACTCCTTTTCGTTGTATAAACGTCGAGGTTTCTCCCATGATTCCAGGGTTAGGAGAAGACAATTGACCACGGTAATGATGGTCATAAATACTTGCACCGTAATGACTCCGCTGAAAGTCCAGAGCGTGCAAGTCTGGGTCAGCGAAAGCAATGTTTGGAGCAGGAGGTATACGGCCAACACTGTCGACGGTCGAAAGCTGCGCCGGTGCTCCAGATGTGATAGGTATAGCATAGGACCTGTGCAGCCGAGGGCCGTACCAGCAGATGCGGCCGACAACTGTGAGTTCCCAGAGTCGCATATCGCCCAGACGACAAGCATTGCTGTTTGAAGACCAGCGTAAAGGATTATGGACAACTTGACGAAAGGCTTTGTCAGTAACGGCCGTGAACGGTTGGACTTTGACACGTACAGTCTTTTGAATCCCCATCTGTCGGTCATACATCAATTCCTCTCTCGAGCGCAACCACCATATCCGAATGCAAGCGACAAGAAGAAAGCATCCCGAGACTGCAGTGGACAGTGCTGTAGTAGCAGCATACAAGTCATTCTGGTATCCTGCCTTGAGGTTCATCGCGACGTGAGTTGGCCAATCCCTCATCTTGTCGGGTTGGTTGATGCACCCACGACGCTGAGCGTTACGCCGTGTATTGGAAACTCTGATAGAGAGCGTCGGAAACTCAGAAGTCTGTTACCGGTCATGTCCAATAACATGAGGTTTGACGGTCACTTCATCTGGTATATATTGAGAGCGTTTCTCATAGGCAGAGGATATGAGGTCATGTAGATTGAGCTATACATGACCGAGATCGAGGATTGGAGGTCCGAGGTCCGTATGAGATGCGGTGCTACACGTCGGACCTCATGTCTGAGCTAGCCAGCTTCCAGCCATCAGAGCGGTGATTGGGGCCTTTGACATCCAACGTGACAATCAATACGGTAGTTCGATGTGTCACGATGGCGTAGTGCTCTCGGACCTGTCACGACAGAGGCCGATGTTACTCAGTGTGTAACCGAGAGCCGTGACACATTCGGTCTACGATCAGAAGCCAGTTGAAGGATCAAGAGACCCAGCCGGTACCGTATCTCTACACAGCTACGTGACGGAAAGAAACACCGCAGCAAGATCCGAGAAGATGGTCGCCTGCGTAGGAGAAGCCTTGCGGCCCCGTTAGGCGACCCAACCCGTACTCTTCGAGTTGCCATCGAGAGGGTAAGCCCGGTCCGATGCTATGTTAGGACCCAACCCAATCCCCTTCCAATAGCGAAATCATTTTGATGATGATGAGGAGAATCGTGCGCCAAAAAACGGTATGAAGATATGGTCGAAGAAGCAGCATCGGTGCTCAAGGCCATGGTCAGTCAGTCGTTGCACCAGAAATAAGAAGAGGCAGAATCGCACTGAACAGCAATGATTAAAACATTCAAATACTTGCCGCTGCAGCGTGGCTGGATCAGAGGCTGTCGTACGATCGTTTGCTGGGGAGAAAGATGGAAAAAAAATGCTGTCGTGGTATGGAAGGGTAGATGGCAAATGGGCGCTTAGTCAGCCGGCCAGTCTATTTGAAGATGGCTGGCAATTGCAATACATGTACATAGAAGAGAATCATACGTATGATCACTTGTACATACGGTGATAGATCAAGATGGAAGCAGGATCCAGTGATCGCTCTTAAAAGAGTATCCAGAGGCACACCTTGTTGGTGGACAAGTGTATAGATAAGATATAACCAGCGCTCAGCTGGCCTGCACCACTTCTACTCAGGCACTTGCTGTGCCCCTTCAATACTCCAGCGTGCCAACATCTCGACAATGTTACTTCCAGAAGGCAGAGAGACTTCGATAGACGCTCTGTTCATGCGTCATCAGTATCTCACCAATCCACTCGAGAACTTTGCCACTAAATAGTCTCATCACGGGAAATCCGAAATGTAGCCTCAGAATAACTTACAGGTCACGTGTGCAGACTCGGTCTGTGATTGCCGCGGACTTCACACGGGTTGAGTGGTCTTTGCTGTCGCTTTCCTGAGAGACTAGCTTCTTTCGCGCTTTTTACAGTCCATGTATCCTTGTCAAATCAGGTGCTCGAACAGTAAAGTAGGATCTTAAGACCTGCTGCTGTATACTGGATGACAACTCTACAGGCTAGGTAAGGCATGCCAGAGATCTGGGTCCATAAGATTAGGGTAACGTCAACTCCAGGACTTGGCGCTTGCCGGTGAAATTTGAGAATCATGTAGATAGCGTCCTTCGCAGTTTGCGCAACAGTACAGCAATGGACGATGCGCGGTCTTGTCTTAAGTGTAGAGCAGTGAAGTATAGTTACCAGGATGAGAACAGAACACGATCGGCCTGTACCACTTCTGCTCTCACACTGACTTTACCACCTTCACCGTCAGGGTAAGCAGTTGCCTCGACAATAGATAAATGCAATATCCACTACGTGATACCGAGAAATCCCTTCTAAGGAGTGTGACTTGTAGCGGTTTGAAAGATCGGGTTAGGGTACACATATCAGGGTTATATGCCTGGTTGAGTTGGGGTAACAGTGACAAGATCCCAGTTCAAATTCGAACTATATAGGTGACCCTATGTTTTTCTGCGTTGTGTATAGTATGATATAAGGTGTGTAAGCCAGGCTCTCTCGTGGAGTTAATCTTATCGAGCACAGTACCGTTTCAGTTACGCAAAAATACGTAAGACGTTGCTTTTGTGATTTTAACGTACAGTCGCAAATGCCAAGAAATGCAGCAACAATTGTGAAAACAGCGTCATGCCGTAGAGTCGATATCAATACATCTCTGGATGTATCTCAAGTGCAATACACCGATGATCCTCACAGGCCCGCAAAAACACAACTGTCTGTACTTTGAGTAGGTTTGCTGCAGTGTCTGGCTATCATGCTCTGATCAGCACCATCGTGAACATGCCGAAAAATGGTGCGCACGCCATGAAAGAAGCTGATTCTGGGCTAACGGCCAAGGCACTTGCTCAGACGTCTCAGAGGCCACACCGATGCGGTCTCTTCTATAGCCTACTGAGTTCACGTCTACATCTCGTGTACAGCTGGCATCCCGTTCCACAACATAGTTGAAACGTTCTAGAGTCAAGGCGACTCTGTTTTCGGTGCGCTCTTCTGCGTGATTTCTTGCTCTCTAAGTCCTTCCAAGCTCGCGTTTCACCGGGCCGATCCCTTGCCCCTCAATATACCACATGGTGTGGAGACCAACTGCACAGGTAGAGCGCGTCACTCGCCACCCTGGTCATTGCACGAACGAAATGCAAGCTGCTCTTGATAGAATACAGACTTGCGCGAACGGCTTGCATGAAAGCCCGCCAGGTATAATGGTAGGTGGGAGAGTTTTTGAGATTGTGCCGCAGGGGTGAAGCCGCGAAGGACATGCGTCGCAGGACAGGCCCATGAAGGACATGCAGCGCAGGACAGGTGCACATGGGACGCGATGCGAGCCAGGCATGTGCAACCTGGATACTACAATTGTATTCAGGATCTCTGTCGCTACAAACTCATGAACCACGTCCACTCGAACTGCGGTGCTACTAACATCAGAATCATTTCGCCTTGACATTGAAGCATTTCCACACGAAGAATAGCTACAACCCAAGATGACCGTGTCAATGATGATGGGCGAGACTGCTCTCAGCAGGAAACAACATTTGGACAGCTCCCACGATGGGGGCTTCACTGAATTTGATTGGAAAGCTTGGGGTGGTTTTGAGGACATCGCTGCTAGAGTCGCTTGGGCGGTACTCTTAGCACACCGCAATGATGATGAGCAGGTTGATTTTCATACTGCTAGTGCAGCACCAGACAGGAATGCCGACTCAATCTTTGCACTTCGTATGGCGTCAGTCATGATTCACCAGAAGATGACACTCGAGGAAGTCTCCCACGAGCTGGCAGTATCGAAGTCGACTGGCAACGGGCAACCCATTGATGTAACATCCATCCTTGTAGTTTATGCCCACCGCGATAGCACGTTCGATCCTAGGAAGGGCCTGCAGGGCAACGGCAACCATTCAATAGCCCTATATTGTGCTGTAGGAGAGGCGGCGGTCCGTGTACGCCTCGCGTATAGTACCGGCGTCCTCGAACAAGCAGCTGCAGAGCAATTGGTTTCACAATTTGTTCATGTACTACACCAAGTCACAAGCCTGGGGCCAGATGCGCAGGTAGAAGACATAGATATGGTCAGCAAGCAAGACCTAAGCGACATCTGGAACTGGAATGCAACGCCTTATGAGACAGTGAGCACATGCGTACAAGATCTGATCGCAGAGACAGTGGAACGGCAACCCGAGGCACCTGCGATCTGTGCGTGGGATGGCGAGCTGACTTATGCGGAACTTGACGAGCTGTCGACAAGGCTGGCCTACCGCCTGGTAGAGCTTGGTGTCGGCCGCGGCGTCACCGTTCCCATCTGCTCTGAGAAATCGATGTGGACACCAGTGACAATGTTTGCCATTATGAAGGCCGGCGGAGCATCGGTGATCTTTGACGTGACGCAGCCTGACGCTCGTGTCCAGAGCATCTTCGACCAAGTCAAGCCGCTCATCGTCTTGACATCTGCAGAGCAAGTAACTCGTGGGCAGAGGCTGCTGCCTGACGGCCTAACATTGGCCATCGATCGCACTTATCTGGATTCGCTGGCCGCCACACCATCATGTACCTTGCCAGTCGGCCACCCGAATGACAGGATATGTGTTTTCTTCACATCTGGAAGCACGGGATCGCCGAAGGGTATTGGTATCAACCATACCGCCTTTTCTTCGTCTGTCAGGTATCAATCCCCTAGGTTCAGCTTCGACTCACGGACTAGGGTGTTTGATTTCGTGTCGTACAGCTTCGACATTGCATGGTTCAATTTCGTTCATACCTTTGTGAAGGGAGCCTGCCTTTGCATTCCCTCGGAATTCGAGAGGAAAAATGACCTGGCTGGATCAATCGGGCGGACGAGGTCAACCTTTGCATTTTTGACGCCTTCCGTCGCCCGTGCTTTAGACCCTGCAGAACTTCCGGCTCTCCAGATGATCGCATTCGGTGGTGAGCCTCTTAGGCTTTCGGATTGTTCCCGTTGGCTTCCGCAGACTGTGACCATCAATACATATGGCCCGGCTGAGTGCACGGTCATCGCAACCGTTGTGCCGGAGACCTTCCTCCCCCGAGACCTCTCCGTTGGAAGGGGGCTTGGGACTAATATCTGGTTAACCTCTCCGCAGGACCCTGCCCAGCTTGTCTCTATCGGTGCGGTCGGTGAGATTCTTATCGAGAGCCCGCTGCTCGGTGAAGCGTACCTTAACGATCCAGAGAAGACAGCTGCCGCATTCCTAGAAGGTCTCCCATGGCTTCTACGCGGCGCTGCAGGCGTCTCTGGCCGCAGTGGCAGGGTATATCGAACAGGAGATCTGGCAAGGTATCATCCAGACGGCAGCCTCGAGTTCATAGGGCGGAAGGATACGCAGGTGAAGATCCGTGGGCAGCGTGTGGAACTGGCCGAGGTGGAACACCACGTCCACAGCCATATGCCTGACGACGGCAAAGGCTCGCTCATCGTGGCAGAAATGATCAAGCCAAAGGGGACCGATAGGCCCACGCTGGTGGCATTCGTGGTGCCTCCAGGCGCGGCCACAATGAGAGATGAGGAGTTGGCGGAGACGGTGAAGCTCCTCACAAAGGGCCTGGCAGACAAGCTGTCAAAGGCAGTCCCAGCGTACATGATCCCAACAGCATACATTCCCCTAGTGGAGCTGCCTATGACTACAACAGGCAAGACCGACCGCCGTCAGCTCCGTCATCGGGCAGCCTCGTTGAACGTAATGCACATAGGAACCGACCAGGGGGATGTTAAGATCGTGACGCCCAACGGTGATATGGAAATTCTGCTGCAGAGTGTCGTCGCGACAGTGCTCAACGTTCCTGTAGCCTCGGTCTCGGTTGAGACCCCGTTTGCCCGCCTGGGAGGTGATTCAATTACGGCAATGCAAGTGGTTTCGCGGTGTCGGGCAAGGGAAGTCAGCATCACGATGGCAGACATACTAAGGTTTCAAACGATCAGACGTATTGCAATACAGTGCCGGCTGGAGACCGTCTCTCGCAGCGTAACAGAGGACGAAGACGCCGACAGCAATGAGCCTTGGCCTCTATCACCTATCCAAAAGAGCTTCCTCGACTCTAATCCAGATGGCCATCATAGCCATTTCAGTCAAAGTTTCCTGCTTAAGATGAGAGTACCAGCATCTGTCGACGCTTTCCGCAAGGCGGCCCTTGCTATCGCTCGCCGACACCCGATGTTGCGTGCACGTTTCCGTCAAGTGGGGGGGGAATGGGAGCAATTTGTTCTACCGTTTTCCCCAGCGGTCATAGGATTTGAAGAGCATCTCGGCAACACGAACGATGATGTTGTGTGTCGGGTGCAGAACCGGCAAAAACTCCTCAGCATCGTGGAAGGGCCTGTCTTTGCTATTGACGTCTTCCACAATCATGCCGAAGGCCAGTTGGTCCTACTCAGCGCACACCATATCGTAGTGGATCTTGTATCGTGGCGTGTAATCTGGCACGATCTGCAGCAATGCCTTGATGGGATGGCACTGGCTCCACCGACGCTATCCTTCCGAAAGTGGTGTCGGCTACAACGACAGGAGGCAGAAGCATTGACTCCAGCCTCGGTTCTGCCGTCGATACCGCCTCAACCTCGCTTCGACTACTGGGGCATAACTCCAGAGGAGAGCATTGTAGCTCACAGTGAGATCCTTTCCCACAGACTAGATGCGGAGACCACGTCTCTGTTGATGGGCAAGAGCAACGAGGCATTTCGCACAGAGCCAATAGACATCATCGTTGGGATGTTGGATCGCTCGTTCCGTGCCGTATTTACTGACCGCGAGGGCCCTGCAATCTTCGTCGAAGGCCACGGACGAGAAGATATCGACGGACAGCAGCTCGATGTTTCTGAGACGGTGGGCTGGTTCACGACATGCTATCCTCTTCTGATCCCCGCTCCCCAGGATGACGATCCGACAGCTGCGGTTGTAGCTACTAAAGATGCTCGACAGAGTATACCTGGCAAGGGGAGACCTTATTTTGCGTGTCAGCGCTATAACAGCACTGGCCAATCGGTACTTGCTCAACCTGATGGTATGGAAATCCTTGTCAACTTTGTTGGCCGTTTCCAGCAACTTGAGGATGGATCTTCACGGTTCGCAAGGTTGAAGCAACCCGTTCACCTTGCCGAAGCCTCACCCTGCACTCGCCGCTTTGCCTTATTGGAAATTGAAATTGGTGTTAAAAACGGCCAGCTGGACATCGAGTTCAGTGTGAACACCCATACTCTACACCAAGAGCGTTTACGGCAGTGGTTGACAGCGTTCGCAGCTGGCCTATCTAGCACTGCTCGTCGGCTCGTCCAATGCCGCCCCACCTTGACGACAAGCGACGTCCCGCTCTTACAGATTTCTCCAGTGGATTGTGGCTCAGTCTGTGACCAATTGAACCAACTCGGAATTCTCACCCATCAGATACTTGACATATATCCATGCTCGCCACTGCAAGAAGGACTCTGGTTGAGTAAAAGTCGAGGAGCCGCATCTTACGCTAATGTCTGGATCTGGTCCTGTGAAATTAAGGAAGGAGACAAGAATGTCCCTCCATCCCTGGAGCGGCTCCGGCAGGCTTGGGAGATCGTAATCCAGCGGCATTCCATCTTCTCAACTGTCTTCACTGAACATCCGGAGACTGGCCGTGCTATCCAAGTCCTGCTGAAACCAGCTACATCGCTACAGGTCTACCATGTCGACTCGTACTCCTCCAGGCCGGAGGTATTCCTCCAGGGGATGAAAGTCCCTGATTTTACAGCATCACAGCCCCATTACCAGGTTACGATCTGCAAGGGTATGAATGATGAGGTAGCATGCAGGCTTGACATCAGCCATGCCTTGGTCGATGTGGCGTCATCATATGTCATCGTCTCTGACCTGATGACTGCCTATAGCAATAGACATCTGGCCCCTGTGCCACAGTTCCGAGATGCTATCGAGATCCTGGAACGTAGCTCAAAGCCGGACAAGCTTCGGTACTGGAAAGCCTTTCTCGCAGGTGCACGTCCTTGTACCTTTCCAACTCGCCAGCCCCCAGACCCGGCCCTACGCAAGACCCATGGATTCATATCCGTATATCTAGGGCGTACAACTCGCATCTACGAATTCTGTAAGCAGAGAGAAATTACACGGGCCGTACTGCTCCAGGTCGCTTGGGCTTTAGTCCTTTCACGGTGGACTGGCACCAAAGAGCCATGCTTTGGTTACTTGGCTTCTGGAAGAGATATGCCCTTAGATGGTATCCATGACATGGTGGCCCCGTTGATCAACATGCTGGTTGGTCGAGTTGACCTCACACTTTGCGGCCTTGATAAGGTACTGAAGTCAACGAGCGAATCCACAATTGAAAGCCTAAATCACCAGCACACATCACTTGCAGAGATCGAACATGAGCTCCCAATTGGTGGCCAGCAGCTTTTCAATACATCCGTGACAATCTACAACATCCCGACCAGCGCGATACCTCAAGATGGACTGCAACTCCAGGAGATGGGTGGAGATGATCCACATGAGGCAAGTCAAGATGGCTAGATTGCGATGTTGACATGCTAATACAGATGCAGTATGATCTTTCATTGACTGGCGAATTAGATGGTTCTGCTACTTTGCTTTCTCTTAACTTCCGGTACGATACAGTTGGGGATGCTGTAGCAAACCAGGTCAGAGACACATTGGAGGCAGCCATCGACTTCATCCTACAGAGTGATCCCCTAAGCAGCCCCGCGGCTAGCTTCAGAGAAGAGTTCTTCAATGCGGAGGTAGGTCTTAGTGAAGAATCTGCTAATCTGTACTGGCAGAAAGAACTTGCAAACGCGGAGGCAGTACAGTTTCCTGTGCTACCAGCACCTAACTATCGCCCGAACCCAAAAGCTGCATTAGAGCACAGGATCGAAGGTGTGTTGTGGCCTGACCTCAGTTTGGCAGCCACTACAGCCATTCGAACAGCCTGGGCGCTACTCCAGGCTCGCTACACTGCAGGAACGGAGGTGATCTTTGGTGTAGCTGTTCATTCCTGGGAGGCCTCTACAATCGTGCCAGTTCGGATTGTGATTGATGATGGTATCACCATGGAAGAACTTTTTAACCAAACATATGCACAGGCAAAGGTGATGACTCCATATGAGCGGACAGGTCTACACCATATTCAACAAATAAGTGATGAGACAGCGCGATGCTGCCAATTCCAGTCGCTGATCACAGTACAACCTAAACGCGACCACGATACAACACAAACAAGTGACGTCGGGAAACGACCGGAGGACGGCTACGCTCTACTGATTGACTTCCATTTGCAGGATGGATATCTTCAGGTACAATTGAGATATGATGATACCATACTTGACCGAGTCGAATCTACTCGCATACTTGATCAATTCGAGCACATTCTGCGACAGATCACTTCCACAGATCATGCTAGAACTACTGTTAGTGAGATTGAGATGGCAAGTGATGCGGAGCTACACGATATCTGGAGCTGGAACTCTCAAACATACGAGACTATTGGCGCATGCGTGCACGAGATGATCGCAGAAACCATACAGCGACAGCCGGACATACAGGCAGTTTGTGCTTGGGACGGTCAGCTTACTTATGCAGAGCTCGACGAGTACTCCACCCAGCTAGCCTACCAGTTAGTTCATGCTGGCGTTGGCCTAGGGTCAATTGTACCACTCTGCTTCGAGAAATCGATGTGGATGCCAGTGGCTGTACTAGGAGTTATGAAGGCCGGAGGCGCATCAGTCGCACTGGATGTTACCTTGCCACAGGAGCGGCTGCGAAACATTGTACAGCAGGTCGATGCTAAGGTCATTGTCTCGTCCGTCATCAGCGCCAGCATTGCAGGACACCTTGGGCAGTCAACCGTCATAATTGTCGACGCTAAGCGTCTGTCAGAGCAACAGGCGTCATCTACACCGACATTACCTAGGGTGACGCCTTCGGACCGGTTGTATGTTGTCTTTACATCTGGCAGCACAGGGAAACCCAAGGGTGCTGTGATCACCCACGCCAACTTCTGTAGCGCATTTGCGTACCAGCTAGACGCTCTTGGATTCCGAAACCATTCTAGGGTCCTAGACTTTGTCTCATACGCTTTCGACGTTGTTTGGTCCAACGTTCTCCATACACTCTATGTAGGAGGTTGTATCTGCATACCAAGCGAGGCTGAGAGGCAAGAGAACTTGACAGAGGCAATCCGTAGGCTGGAAGTCAACTTTGCAGACCTAACTCCAACAGTCGCACGCCTGCTAGATCCTAGTGAGGTCCCTGGCCTACAGACGTTGCTCTTGTCAGGCGAGCCAGTGACTGCCGCAGACGTAGCGCAGTGGAAGCATGTGCCAACCCTTCTTAACACGTATGGACCAGCTGAGACGACTGTGAAGACGACGATTGATACAATTCATGATCGGAACAGGCAGGGTGATCCTAGTATAGGCCGCGGCGTTGGCGGCAACACATGGCTAGTAGATCCTACCAACTGCGACCGACTAGCCTCAATAGGCTGTATTGGAGAGCTACTATTTGATGGGCCGCTAGTGGTAGAGGGCTACCTAAACGACCCTGTCAAGACTGACGCAGCGTTCATTGAAAACCCGAAGTGGCTAACGCAGGGGGCGTGGGCGTCAGGCACGCCAGGGCGGCATGGTCGGCTTTACCGTACAGGTGATCTGGTACGGTACCGGCCAGACGGCTCCCTCGACTTCATTGGCCGCAAGGATGATCAGGTAAAGATCCGTGGCCAGCGTGTCGAACTGGGCGAGGTCGAGCATCACGTACGAAGCTTGCTCCAACGCCAGCATACAGCCGATGTGGTCGGTGCAAACGACAAAACTGGCATGATGGAGCTGCAATTAGTAGCTGAGGTGGTGAAGCCATACGGCAGTGACAGGCCTGCACTAGTGGTCTTTATGGCTCCTAGTAAAACAACTGATCTCAGCACAGCAGAGTTGATGATCGTGGTACAACAATTGACAAGCAACCTTAAGAAGGAACTTGCTGAAGTTGTACCTGCATCCATGATTCCGGCTGGATACATATCCTTAGAGACCATACCTGTAACACCTACAGGCAAGACAGACCGAAGACAACTGCGCCAACATGGAGCTTCACTCTCGTTAAAGCAGATCGGAGCTAACGATCGAACTTGCGACGTGGTGGTCGACCCGACTAGCCCAGCTGAGCGCCTTCTGCGTGATGTGTGGGCTAAGGTACTCAACATCCCTCCAACCACAATTTCAATCGAGACTCCGTTCACTCGCCTTGGGGGCGACTCAATCACAGCAATGCAGGTAATGTCGCGGTGCCGTGCGCATGATATGAGCGTCAAAATGGCAGACATACTTCGCCTGCAAACGATAAGGTGCATTGCTTTGCAGTGCCAGCTCGGTCCTATGCCCAAGGTCGTCAACGTAGAAGGAGATCAAGACAAAGACGTTAGCTGGGCATTATCTCCCATCCAAAAGATGTTCCTCGATGCAAATCCGAGTGAGTACAATCACTGCAACCAGAGCTTTATCTTGAAAATGAGAAGTCCGGAACCTTTGGACCTTATCCAAAAAGCATTGTTCGCCGTTGTTAGACGACACCAGATGCTTCGTGCACGTTTCCGCCGCCATATTGATGGACAGTGGGAACAGTACGTGCTGCCTTTCGACCCAACTGTGGTCGGATTCGAACAACATGTCGCCCATACCAAGGAAGAGGTAGAGCTTCTGGCGCAGCGCAGACAGCTATCATTGGACATACAGAATGGTCCAGTTTTCGCAATCGATGTGTTTGAAAATTATGGTGAGGGTCAAACGTTACTGCTGAGTGCCCATCATCTAGTCATGGACCTTTTCTCCTGGCGGGTCATTTGGCACGATCTACAAGAGTGCTTGAACGGTAATGATTTACCGCAATCCACCACATCTTTTCAAAAATGGTGCGACGTTCAGCAACGCGAGGGAGAACATCTAGTACCAGAAGCTGTTCTTCCATTCAAACCTCACCGATCTCAATTTGACTACTGGGGGGTAGCTCCGGACGAAAATTTGATAGGCATGAGCGAGACTCTGGTCGATGTACTGGATTCTGAAGCAACGTCACTTTTGCTAGGGAAGAGTAATGAGGTCTTCTCCACAGAGACGACAGACATCCTGGTTGCTTTGTTGGACCAAAGCTTCCGGCAGACATTCACCGACAGAGAGGCACCCGCGATCTTTTTCGAGGGTCACGGCCGTGAGCAAATCCCTTGCCACGAGCTTGACGTCTCGGAAACCGTGGGTTGGTTCACAACTCTGCACCCTCGCCAAATGTCACTACCTCCGAATAGTGGTGTTATGGATGCAGTCAAAGCTGCCAAGGCAGTACGACAACGTGTACCGGGCAAGGGCAGACCCTACTTTGCCTGCCAACGCTACAGTCCAGCTGGACAAGCCCAGCTCTCACACATGGGCGCGATTGAGGTAATGCTGATTTACACGGGCCAATTCCAGCAACTCGAGGACAGCAAATCCAAATTGATCCTTCCAACTAAGCCTATGGATCTCGAGCAGACCTCTCCGGCTATCCGTAGATTTGGGCTCATAGAGGTAACCGTGGATGTGAAGCAGGGTCAGATGGTGGTAACCTTTGCCATCAACAAACAGATGAGACATAGGGCTCTTCTCCAACGCTGGGCACAAGCCTTCACTAAGGACTTGAATCAGTTGGCTTACAGCCTAGCCGATCTCCGCAGGTACGGATGAAGGTCTTACATATTGCCCCATTCCAAGCGTCATCCATCGACGTGCAGAGTGTTTCAGCATATATAGAGTTCCTACGATAGTTATACCAAATCTATAGTTTGATGCTCCAAATGGTCGCCTCATACTACGGTAGCTCACATATATGTAGAGAGGGGAACAATGAACAGTGGCTGGATTCTCTCATCGTATATTCACCATATAGAATCCGGCGTCCTGTACGTCTCGATCAGCGGTAGTCACCTACCGCTGCTTAAAACAACTACACATATCTTCGTACCCAAGTTTTTGTTTGTGATAGTAACAGTGTCAATATCGAGGTCATCTGCTAGGGTGGTTATTAGTACACATTCTGATGTGGCATGAAGTCTAGCTCAAACTACAGTCCATCTCTGCTAACGGCTTGTGAACCTGCAGTGGGTGCAAGGGCGTGCGGGGATCCTCCTGTAATACTACCCTCTCGTTTACACCGTATAACCCTTGGCACTACTCACCCAAAATATTGCCAAATCTCATTTACAATCCAATATTCTAAATGGACAAGCTTGGACTGTGACCAAGTATGCTGACCATCACACTATTGCACATGATATTGACACATGGACAAGCTCATCTGACTTTCCCGAGGCGACATTCGCTGTATCCATACCGCACTTATTGCGTCTTCGTATAAAAAGACTACGTAGTTGTCTAAGCGGCGAAAACATGCGCTCCGTACTTTTGGCGCATACGCATTCTATAGTGAGCTAATTTGTGGTCATACACAATTACTTCTGGTCACGGGTCTCATCTACCATGTATCAATTGACCAGAACTTCGAGGTATTTTCTAGCAAGTACAAGTTACCTTATGCGAGTCCCCAAAGACAAGGGTCATGACGGCGACGTCTAGCCGTTGGAGACCCGTGGTTGCTCATTCGGGCATATTCTTTAGACGTCGAGTGAACAGGGGCTTCACCATTCCAGCAATCAAGGGCCACACGGTAAAAGGAAAGCAAGAAAATGGCATGCTTTTAGAGGAAACGTGAGGTTGTCATAGATTTTCCTCATTCCATCCCATATCCTGGAGCCATTGTAGAAACTCATGATCGTTGTAGCATGCAGAGTCTGGAGGGAAGTTGGGGAATAAAGCCTGCTCATCTATGACTGCAGCCGAGTCGACGACGGCCTTGGGCGCCAATATCTTGTTGAGAAGGCCACGAAGCGCCACGAGACTCTGTCCGCACATGGTGTAATTGCCACCTTCATCAGGCCGAACAGTCTCGAGCGCCGAGATGAGAACGCTTAATTGCTGTATAACCTCAGAACGGGGAAAGTCCGAGGGATGGTAGATCTGCGCTTGATCCTGTTTCAGCAACTCGATCCCCAGAACACCAGCGGAAGGCACGCTATAGAGAGAAAGCTACGGGGAAGGTCAGTGACTGGGTCTCCCATCGTTCGATTATTGCTGGGGCTTACCAAAGTCACGAGGTCGCTGCTAAAGTCCACCAGAAATTCTCGTAATGAGAAAAACTGCAGAGTAGAATTAAGAAGAGCTCTGGCGCTAATGATCAGTGCTGCAGAGCTCGTCTTTCTGCGCAGAGCTAACGTGCGCTCGAGGAGAAACTCGGTGTGGCGCATGACGCAATGGATGTTGAAAAAATAGACTGTATCCAGAGGGCGCCATTCTTGGGTCGATCCTGGAGGTATGAAAGGGATTGAGCTGCGTATTCGAGCGACCAAATCTCCTGGATCTAACAGGCAGAAGGCAGGCATCGTGCTTGCGACTTGATGAAGGCGCGATCTTATGTTGCTACGTGATGTCAGAATACGCTGTAAGCTTGTATGGTAGGAGGGACTCACGACTCTCCCGTATCTAGGCTCTCATCATGAGTTGCACTTGCGAACTCCAGTATGTCCTCACGGAGTGGGAGCAGTCGTTGCCACGCCCGTTTCCACGTGTGACGGTGACGAAGGCCGGATGAGTTCCAGCCGTCCTTATCCAGTCCCGCCAATGCCGCCGATAGAGCCGGCTCATCCGAGCAGATCTCCTCATCACTCATGTCCAGGGGTAATTGAACCGCACAGTATCTTCGACTCAGTCGCGGTGGACGCCCAAGATGCGTTGCTTGGAACTTGTCGTAGCTATATGCCAGTGCGAATAGCCGCACGCGCGTCTGACAAAGCCAAAATGGTGTCTGTGCATCCACCCTCTTCTCCTGATGCAAGCCGAGCGCAACAGCATAGTCGCATACCTCGCCCATGCGTCGGTACGCCAGAAAAGATGTCTCCCCCCAGATCCGCTGGATGAGGAAGGCGCTCTCGTACAGCAAAGCCAGGGTCATGTCATTTGGGTCGCCGCATTCCTGGCTCAGTCTCACGCAGCTGTCGACCAAGAACATGCTCTTCTGCACTACCTCCCATCTACTTCGGGTCGATCTGGGGTCGTTCGCATCACCTTTACGGAATACAGGATCATGACTGCTCATGGAGCCAGCGATGAGGCCTGCAATGGAGAACAGTATACCAATCGTCTCCCACCGAAGTCTATCTCCAGTCCCCTTCGCAGCCCACCCCAAAGCGGTGGTGCTGCCGTCGCTCCGTATTCGCGTCTGTGTATTCCGTGAGACCAGCCTGGACAGATTCTTCAGACCGACATCAGTGTATATGTTATGCTCCGGGACGCCAAGTATGGGCCTGACGCCGGCCGACCATGTGCGCATTATTGGGGTGAGTATGAGATCACCCTCCATCGCCGCCATCCACTTCTCAACGAGTGCGAGGTAAAAGTCAAGATCCCGAAAGTGCCTCAGGACCTCGGCACCCCGGATCATCCTGCTCTCTGACATTGGTTGAGATGACACCAGAGCCGCATCATCGAGTCCGGAAACGCCGAGTCTATCGTTGATCTCAGCAACAACAGCGCCGCAACTGACCGTGCCCAGGAAACCGACTTCACGTAAATCGATGTTGACCGCGTCAAAGTCCGAAGCAGCGTCGCCATGGACAGTCGCTCTTACCGGAGACCTGCCTTCCGGAATAGGTGATTGATCTCGAAGTTCGGACACGGATTCCCGCCGTCCCTGATCTAGCTGCGTGTCGCTGGCCAATCGAGGACTCAGCGACTTCCTAAAGGGATGGTCAAATTGCCTTGATAAAGGAGCTGGATGGTAGATGCACTTGTCGACGCCGGCCCTACGGTTGCACCTACCGCAGACAGGAACATTGTGGTCGCATTTCAACTTTCTCTTCCTACACGGTTCACAAGCTGGCAGCCAACCATTTCGCCGCCGCGCTGTGGTTTTCCTTATTGTCTGGTCGGCGGCAGCCCAACTGCCGCGTAGCGCTGATTCAGACATTATGCCACATGCACTGTTTCGTGATAGGATTGCTGCAGAGGTCTCTTTCGCCAGCTAAGCTAGTCATACCGACGCTCCCACACAGAGTATTGTAAGGCACGGTTGATGCATCCCAATTCACTGATGAGTACCTCGGACCGAGCTCTTCATGCGCCAAGTAGATTAGTGCCCGGTCCGAAAGCCCCTCCTACGTGCCCAATCGGCTTGATAGCCTCCTTCGCCCCTATGCATCTACGAGGTCCAGCGCTTTGAGCGAACCTACGCTAGGTGCATGAAGTGAAAGCGATCACATGTCTCAAAAGCAAAGCGGCTCGAAGGTTTATCAATGATCGTGAATCCGAGAAAACGTTTTCTAGCAATGTGAAGAAGTGGGAAGCTTAGTTTGCAATTCTAGAGCATGTCTTCAGCGAGAATTCAAGCACCATTGTGCGAGAAATCATCTATCGCAACACGAACAGTGCTCGACATCGCTATGTACCTTTTACTAACACGCTAGTCCTCAGCGTCGGATAACCTCATTCCCATAATCACTGACACGTTACGCTTGCCGCTTGCTTGAAGAGAGCAGAGTCTTTCGATACGTAATTTGCGATCTATACGTTGACTATCTCCCACCTGAAAAGCAACGAGCTAGTCCCAGCAGATGTTACTTCATCGATTTTAAGATATCATTCAAGTTTTGTAACATCAAACCGAGCTACTACGGAGTTCTACGACATATCACCCAAATGACTATCATTCTAGCTTTGGATGGGTTAGGGTTAGGGTTGTATTGGCTGTTCAGCAAAACCGAGTGGGTCAATATGTTTTTAAACCCTCCAGTTTTTACAGTCGTTTTAGTCATTGAGTATCTTGAACATACACTGCTAGGGAGTTCAGGGTGAGGTCTATGCTAGGGCATGATTTTCAAGTGATACAAATAGACGACACTTGACTTGTAACCCGCAAAGTACTCTCTCCCAAAACTCGACTGACTACGAATAAGTGGCAAGCGTAGTGTGTCAGTAATGATCAGCATCACATTGAAGGTCGTCCCCTGTTTTCACAATCTAGCTGTTACCGTATATTGAGACTAACACCAGTTGTTTTGAAATGAGAATAAGAACGAGACGACTTCACCGCGGAGTGCTTGTGCCAGAACTTCTAGGAGACAATGTTCCAAAGTGCTGTCATCTGTGCATCACCGGCGCACGACTGTGGACAGGGTAGGAGGCCACATCCCTAGGTACGCACAGCAGTCAGGTCGTGTGGAACCAAGGAAAAGTACTCCAGTTTGATCTGAATCTGCCAATGTACGCAAGCAGGGTTCCTTTAGAGATGCAGCCAAGTCCATCGAAGCGTAGTGACATTGCTTGATAGTCGGTATATGAACAACACGCAGACCTTGATGACACAGGAATGAGCCGCCATTGCAGAACCGAAGGCAGCAGACCGGACGATATGCATGTGCAGATCTCGCTGACGATCAAAGGATACATGCCATCCGTCTCCAACCATCGGCCTACTCAGAGATGTCCCTTCCACTGCGGAAAGGACTGCGAACCTACAGCAACATACCAAGCTAGAGTTGACAGATGCTCACGCTAAAGAATTAGATGGACGCGATATCACTACAATGTTTCAAAGATTCTCCAACCCGTCCGATTTCTCTAACGAACATAACTTAGGATGTATCAGGCCGGTGATTGATCACCTTCTTCACCTGCTGGGCGGAAGATACGTTACGCTGGCTTTGATTGTGGAGATTTACTTTTGCACCTGATCCTTACCCTTCTCCCGTATCGTAGCTACCGCCCTTCTTTATGGGCTAGCTGACGGGAAGAGGAGATCTGGTGCGGAGAAGTCACCGAAAGGTATCCCAACGAAAGCGGTGGACGCTGCTTGATCACCGCCCTACCTTGAAGTATACTGAGTGGGCGAATCTGTCATCACTCAACGAATAGTGTGTCATGAGTGTCACCCTTGTATCTGATGTGCAATCGGCTCAAGGTTTTGTCCTGTGCATGGTCGATCGGCTTCTGGTCCAGAGAATTCTCTTGCAGCCACATTGAGTGTGCGCTGGGCTAGGTGCCTACTTATACCCAAAGTCTGGGCACGGTCTTCTCGATGGCTGCTCAGGTGCGAACTTAGTACTCGAGAGAGTCTCCGGGACGTGGGGTTGCGGTTCCCGACATCAGTGATGTCAGACAAGTCCTCCGAGACTCTGACGGCGAGGACGAACCTTGGGCGGATACTGTGCCTGTAGACTCGACGGCACGGCACCCCGCCACGGCAGAGGAAGAGAACATAGGAGCAACAATTAGACTTTCGCCAGTCGATCGAGGATACAGACGTAGTCCGTGAATAAACCAATGCAGGGGCAGCAGGGGCACCGCGACTGGTGCGCGGTCTTATCGAGGGTCATGCACCGGCAGTCATCCAGTCGCGGCGGATCATATATATTACGTCCCGCCATCATCTCAGCACCTGGAAAGATCCGTGCTGTTCACCTGGAAACCGACACAGATCGGTCCGACAGTCAGTGTGGGATCTTTACCTACAAGTCGAGCAGTTCCTCTTGCATACGGCCTCCAAAGCACCAGATGTACCTCCGGTCCGACATGACCGAGTTCCGACAGCGACGATGTCTGCTCCGACGTGAGCTGCACTAGCTGCTCGGTGGATGGCCGCACCACTCGGAATCGGTGACGAAGCCTGCATGATTCGCAAGGTGGGAACGAGAATCCCAGGTAAATATGACGGTGTACCGAGACCGTGGAAGTCCTTGTGGATTTCGTCTCTTCCCTCACTCGAGATATGGATAGGATGATGTCTCGGAAGCATTGTTCTCAAAGAAAGGGGCATTGTAGCCCATATTTTTGGACTATACATTGACTAACTGGTACTAATGGTCAAGAGGGGTGACGTCCGCCCATCGCATCAACTGACTCCCCCAACATTGCAATCGTCGTCTGCGTCGTCGTGTGAGCGAGAGAAGCGTGTGGCCACCTCGGCCGATATGGCGGGAGCTCACAAAACCGATCTCCATGCATCCCCTCGTCGATCCGTCCGGAGACACTCATAACTTCATGGCCTCATTGGGCGACCTGAAGCGATGTCTCCAAGCTGTGGTGTATCTACGAACGATTGGCACAGGCCGCCACGCATCGGTGCTGGCCACCTCCATGCGGCAGCACATGAAGTCGCCAACCTGGCAGAGGGCCGACCTCTCGCGAGCAGTCTCGCATGCTGCTGCCGCCGGCTAGATCCAGGCGCTTCCCGGATACGTCCCGGGTGAGCGGGCGTGGGAGGTGTGGCGCGGGGGGCTCTTGAGGAAGCCACACCGCAGCTTGGCCGTGTGCTTGTCGCGGTTGCTCTTCCGACTGAACGCGAGCCCGCACAGCTTGCAGTGGGCCACCTTCACCCTCTCCTGCTCGCGCACGTGGCGTCTGTAGTTCTCGTTGCAGGAGAACACTCGCCCGCGGCACCCATGGTCGTAGCAGCGCGGCCGTGAGTCGTGGCACGGCGCAGTCACGGGAGAGGCGAAAGCGTGATCGAAAAGGTCGCTCCGTCCTGCCGCGTCGGAAGTCGCCAGGCACGGCATGCCTACTTGGCGCGGGGTCACGTGGTGATGCTGGCCCGTCGCCACCTGGCCCGCGCCGCCGGCCCTGCCCGTCTCTTCCACCGGCTGCAGCTGGTAGAGGAACGGATCGAGGAGCAGGCCGTCATAGGGCTGGCCCGTGCCGACACATTGGGGAGCGTAGATGTCCGACATGGCTGGGTCATAGGCACAGCTGGCTGACTCGATGCTGTACAGCTCGCAAGGCAGAGGGCGGGAGGCTTGGCCGTGCACATGGTGGAGCGGTGGCCCGCCCGCTCGAGCAGCGAACTCCGCCAGGTCTGAGGCCGTGCCCGCGCAGCCCAGGAGCGGGTCCTCGCCCTCCCAGCCGTGATCGTCTTGGCTGTACGTCTCCGCGAACGCCGTCTCCAGTGGGGTCGGTGATGTGTGTGATTCCATTGCGACGACCTGACGTGCTGACCCCGCCGATCTGTAGGCCCCATATGACCCTCCAGAGGGGGGAGCGAGAGGGGGTGGAACGTCGATGGAATATATCCATCGCTGATGGCCAGACGCGATGCGACTCGACGGCACAACTGTGGCAGAATCGCGCAACACGCAGTCCCTCCTGTATCTCACCATCCAAGGTCAGGATGTCCAAGTCGACGCTCGATCTCCCACCAAACCCAAGACGGTTCGTGGCTTGGTGAGGTTCGAGAGGACGCATGCCTTGGCGCAGGTCCGGTGCCCCCCGAGACGAGCCACTGGGGAGGCTCCAAGGCCCGGCAGATTAGCACCCGCACCGTGACCCCACATGGCTCGTCCAATGTCCCTGCAGGAGCTCGGTTCTCGGACCCTGGCCCCGACGCCTGTCCTTTGGTTTCAAGAGAGCGTGCATATGCGCCCGCACAAGAGTATCGTAAAGGTCCCAAGAAGCTTGCACGCGCTTCTGTACGCCACGAGGCTGCCGCCGCCGAGGGGCCCATTGGGTCCGGCACGATGTAAGCTTGATATAGACAAGCCTCCTTCCAGGCGGATCTGTCGCCAACCACGCCGCCGCTGCTGAGTGTCTGCAGCCCCATGTCTGAAGCGGACAGCGGGGGATGCCCAGATAGGCAGGCGCGCGAGAGATCGCCAACGCATGCCCGATGTGCCTCAGCGACCAGAGCTCGCTCCACGACAGAGCGACATGGGAGCTGTCAATCACGACGACGCGACTGACACAGGCCTCAGATCAGGATTGGGGGAGACGTGACACGTGCCGAGGCCTCATCGTCGGCTCCGTGCCTGCTGAGCATGGTGATTGCAGCCCGTACATCTGAACTGGCGCCGCCCGTGTGGGATCACACCGCCCGCCATCAAGGTGGACGGCTGCGTCCGACCAGTGATAATGTGGTAGCATGGCAGAGTATGATCGGCTACACGCATATGCCGACCCCATCCCAATACCTGATCCCACCACTATAGGCATCGCAAGGTCTGTAGCTCTAGCAGATGGACGCCGATCAAACCGCGCGCCTCGCGTACTCGACAGCGTGCTCCTCTCGAGCGAACGTGCTAGACAGACACCTTCCCAAAGCGGCAATGCCCTAAGGCATGACCTCGACACGCTGGCCGCTACGCGCATCCTCCCACCCAGGCACCAAGTGCCCAGGCATGCTCCAACTATGCTGATACCTGGGGCAACCCACCGCCTGCCAGCCGGGCCGCACGCTCCTTGCCGATCAGAAATTGGGCAAGGAGGTGGCCCAGCGGTGTCAGAGGATTGCCTGGGGACTGGGGCTGAGGTTGGGGGGGTGATCCTATGGTTCTGCGGTGGTGTAGATACACATGGAGGCGCCCGGGCGTGTTCTGCAACGTAGGGTTAGGGGTGTTCCCTCCCGCTCCGAGGACTCCCTCTCCGGCAGGCAGGTTAGTCGGACCGGCCCGAGCTATATCCGGAGTGTGTCATTGGGGAAGCTCGACATTCGCAGTCTGTCCTTTGTGGGGCCATGTCCTTCGCGGACTGTCCTTTACGTTGCCTACATACATGCATGCAGCACTACCCTCCGCTTCCTGCGGTGCTGCCCTCCGAGGTCTTTGGGCGATCACGTGTAGTGGGGGGTGTGATATAGCTGCTGCGGGTGCTGGACATTGCCTGTCTCGCGGCCGTGACTGGCTGAGGCGGAGGCATCTTGCAGACTGCCATCGGCGCCTCTATGGCCTAGACCAGCATGTCTGGCAGGATGCTGAGCGCCCTTTACCCCCTTGGGGAGACTTGCTGCCACAGGACAGGCCTACCCAATCCGCTCCTCACATACAGGCCGGGACACATTCGGTGGTCCGTGCCAGAGCGGGGCGCGTCTTGGGGAGGGTTGGTCGATGACTACTGCGCCAGAACGTAGACGCCGTGTCGTGCTGTGTACATTATCACCATTGGGGATCCCACCGCAGTAGCGCGCGGACTCCCCCGCCATCTACCTCTTCACCCAGGCACCGTCACCTCGACACTCTCGACGATGCTGCAAGGTTCCGTGGTTGGAGCCTTGGCCTGCCAGAGGGACTCGTACACCTGCAGCCTTGATGCCGAGGTGGTATCGTGCACAAAGCTCTCGCAGCCCAGCCAGACCGCTGTGCGGAAGAAGGGCAAAGCTGTCTCCCAGTGCCCTCCTGACCCGAGGCCTGATGAGCCCTCAGACCTATGGCTGGTCGAGTTCAGTGATTCCGTGCTCTTCCCGGAAGGTGTGTCTTCTCCCATTCCCCCACCTTGTCGTCTGTAGAGCCTGACGGGACCGCAGGGGGTGGCCAGCCTACAGACCATGGCACCGTCACACTCGTGGACGGTGTGTCGCCGGGCCGGATACCTGTCTCCTGTGTCCAGCGCCAGGGGCTGCGTTGCGTCTATCACCTCTCGCAGCCACTGGAACCCGGTGTCCATGTCCGCCAGGAGGTCGATTTCCGCCGCCGGTGGAATCACATGCAGCAACACACCGGCCAGCACCTGCTCTCCGCCGTGATGGACACCTATCCCAACCTTGCTACGGTCGGGTGGGGTATGGGGGCAGGTGGCAGCCCCAACTACGTCGATCTAGCTCGAGCTCCGTCCGAGGAAGAGATGCGGGAGATCCAGGACAGATGCAACGCACTGATCCGCGACAACATCACAATCACAGTCGCGGCGCCGGAGGAGGCTGGGCGCGATGGGCTGCCACCCGTCTACGATGGGGACAAGGGCGTGGTGCGGGTCATCAAGATCGGTGACCTCGACGCCAACAGGTAGGTCTATACGTTGTCAAAGGCTACCAACATTGCAGACGTGGACGCTGACCTGAATGTTCAGATGCTGTGGGACCCACCTGAAGCAGACCTCACACATCTCCCTCATACTGCTACACTCCACCCAGACGGTCCACGGTGGGCAGTGCCGCCTGCACTTCTCGGCGGGAGACTGGGCCATCGCCCTCGCCACAAGCTCCATCCAGTCCATCCGCACCATCGCGAAACTCACGTCGTCTGGCACTTCGCCATCAGACGTCCTCGCCAGCGTGAGGAAGTCCAAGGAGACGGCCGCAGCCCTGAAGAAGCAAGAGGCCCGGCTGCTGCAGGAGATTGCCGTCTTCGAGGCGGAGCGGGCGGTTACCGCTCTGCAGAGGGGGGAGAATGCATGGGTGCACCGTGCCGCCCAGGGGCTCGACTTCATCAACATGGTGGCTTCCCAGGTCAAGCAGGCCATCGACGAGGGCCGGGACGCCTCGGTGGTCATGGTATCGGGCGAGGAGGGCACGGCAGGCCAGATCGTCGTCATCGGCCAGAAGGATGCGGTGGAGGGTCTCGCTTCGAAGATTAAGGGGAGTGGGATCGAGGTCAAAGGAGGGGGAAAAGGCGGGCGCTGGCAGGGCAAGGTGCTCGGATGGGGGAAGGGTGAGCTGGAGTCGCTGGAGCGTCTGGTGAGGTCCTGTCATGGTCACGGCGACTTGTAATGCTCTCTCAGAGCGCCAGGTCGCTCGACTGCATTGCTACGGTCCAGCTCCAGGCCGCATTCAGTCCAAGATCCGATGGTGCCTTAAGAAATCCAGGCGTGTGAACCCCCATCCAACTGCAGATCTAATCTCACGGTGAATCACGCATGGAATGGACCTCTGAGGCGATCCTGGCGGCCGGGGCGGTTGCACTAGCATCTTCCACGGAGGGGTCTATGGTGGTACATTGCCGATGTCGTCTCTACAAACTCGTCCTGGTACTCTGGCAGTCCCTCGCCCTGCGTGAACCACGCCGAGGAGGCACACTCCGAGCGATGACGGCACTTCCGCGAGCTCACGTGATTCGCTCCTCGCGCTCTCATCACGCTTCGGTGTAGGTTGCACCTTCCGCAGCAACGAAGTCTCGAGCTACATGCCTTGGGCAAACAATTGTCTAGGCAGCAGGTAGCAAGCGGCAGTTCACGTGCACAACAACAGTGTCGGCCGCAGCAGGAGCTCCCTGTCGCGTGCCGTAGATCGTAATGGACATCAAGTGCACCTTCCGTAGACGAAGCTTCCTCCCTCACTTCTCATGGTTCCTTCTTCACCTGGCATCCAGTACACTACACCCTCTCACTTCTTTACCGCCGTCCTCCGGCTTCTCTGCTTGCCTCTACTACTTGAAGATCAAACCCACACTGCCTGTACAGGTCCGTTTGGACTGCACCGGTAAATTCACAAGCTTTGCTAGGCGGGACATCAAGCAACTGTGCCCGGTTCACGTCACACATTGTCGGAAATCGCCAATATGAGCGACAACAGTCAGAAAATGTCAACTTATGAGCCTGGGGCTGCTGTCGACGTGCCCGACAACTGGGACTCAGCCACGCCTGCGGTGAAGAAGCAGTACCTGCGCGCGACCATGCAGGACAAGGCCGACTACAGAATCATTCCGAGCCTGTCGGATCATCGCTTTGAGTCCGGAGCCGAGGTGGCTCGACACTTCCTGCGGACGGATATCCAGACAACCGCTTCTGGCTGGTATATACTTGCTTCCAACGCGCCAACCAAGCCAGGAGGGTACTCCCAACTTTCCTAGTTGGGCGTGAACAAGTTCGCGACTGCCGGAGAGGTGGCTCTATGTGCTTCAGGGTCCGTTAAGGATGTCACTCTCGGAGAAGAAAGCTCGCATCGATGTGGCCAGCCCAGGTGCATCAACTTTGAAGACAGCCATCTAATTTCGGAGTCACATGACCGCAATGGAGACCGAAAGTGCTACGTCGTATGGACTGGTTGCAATCCCATTTGCGTACAGTGTTCTGGAAAAGGCGTCGTTGTCGTCTGCCCGCATAGCCCGATGTGTACCAGAGAGCACCCACGTTACAGCAGCTTCAGGGAGTTTGAGACGAGTGGGATCTGCAGCAGCGACTCGGGGGGAAACCTGGAATATCTTTGAGACCAGGTCGACATCCGCTACAAGGCTGGCCTGGCGAAGCCGTACACGGGACACTATTGTAAACCCGGCGATCCCTAATGCTTGATGTCTCATGTTCGCCAGCTGCTTCGCCATCAGACGCTGTCGCCTGTGCGGGAGACGAGGAGAGGCAGTTGCAAGAGATTACCATGTTCCACAGGGAGTTGATGAGGGCTTCCTTAAGCTAGAGGTACGAGGGATTCTAACGTAATGCTATCAAGATGATGGCACACTGCGGCAATGGAAGGACGCAGCAAGTGCGAGAGTGGAAGTAACATAGGTCAATCACTCTTGAGTCTGGTATTCACTTTTACACTTACTTGTTCTATAGGAGCAATTTGTGCCTGTGTGGTTTGCATCTTGAAAACGACCCTGCCCTTCCACACCACGATAGTGATCTTTTGTTCACCTATTTCCCTTTGCATCACTCTTCCAGATTCTCTCTCCTTTCCACCAGTAGCAGTAGTAGTAACATCAACACTATACCACCTTTGGTTGCTGACCCCCAGCCCTGTGAAGGTTGCAGTCACTGCCTGCCCCTGTACTCCGGCACTACCTTACCTGATCACTACTCTGAACCAACCAACCCCGTCTTCACTTGGAGCTGGAATGCGTCGCAACTTTGGTCTTTCCTGACCCACTGCTCGATGAGAACTCAATGACCTCTACATCACCGCTTTGGGGCTTACGCGGGAGCGATATTCAGTCGTTTGAATTCTTCTGCTTGCTTATTGAGGAGTGCCTTCACCACCTCGAGGTGACCGCTCTTTAGAGCTGAGTCTAGTGGCTTGTAGCCGTTGCTGTTTGCAGCATACATATCTGCCCCCCTGTCAAGTAGGAGCTTCACCATCTCGAGGTGGCCACCGTACGCAGCTGTGTTCAGAGGGGTCCAGCCGCTGTCAGTTCTAGCAGAGATGTCTGCCCCCTTGTCGAGGAGGAGCTTCATCACTTCAAGGTTGCCATTGTTTGCAGCAAAGTTCAGTGGCGCCCAGCTGTTGCTACATGCTGTAGAGATGTCTGCTCCACTATCTAGTAGAAGCTTCACCATCTCGAGGTGGCCACTGTCTATAGCTGCATTTAGAGGCGTCCAGCCACTGTTACTCACTGCAGAGACGTCTGCTCCTCTATCGAGGAGCAGCTTCACTACATCAAGGTGGCCAAGACCTGCAGCTGTGTCTAGTGGTGTCAAGCCGCCGCTACTTGCTGTAGAGATATCTGCTCCTTTGTCAAGGAGAAGCTTCACCACCTCGAGGTGGCCACTGTCCACAGCTGTGTTTAGAGGCGTCCAGCCCTTGTCAGCTGTGGTAGAGATGTCTGCTCCCTTGCTAAGAAGAAGCTCTACTACCTGGAGGTGGCCACTGTTTGCAGCTGAGTCTAGCGACGTCCAGCCATTGCTGTCTGTTGCAGAGATGTCTGCTCCACTGTCCAGTAGAAGCTTCACCATCTCGAGGTGGCCATTGTCTGCAGCCGCGCTGAGTGGCGTCCAGCCGCTGTCGCTCACTGTAGAGATGTCTGCTCCTCTATCGAGGAGCAGACTCACTACATCGAGGCGGCCACTGTTTGCAGCCAAGTTCAATGATGTCCAGCCACTGCTGGTTCTAGTAGAGATGTCTGCCCCTTTGTCAAGGAGGAGCTTCACAACCTCGAGATAGCCACCGTCCGCAGCTGTGTTGTCTGGCGTCCGGCCGCTGTTGCCTACTACGGAGGTGTCGTCTCCTCTATCGAGGTGGCCGCTATTTGCAGCTGAGTTAAGCGGCGTCCAGCCATTGCTGTTTCCAGTAGAGATGTCTGCTCCACTGTCTAGTAGAAGCCTCACCACCTCGAGGTGGCCATTGTTTGCAGCTGAGTTGAGTGGCGTCCAGCCGCTGCTACTCGCCAAAGAGATATCTGCTCCCTTGTCAAGGAGTAGCTTCACCACCTCGAGGTGGCCTCTATTTGCAGCTAGGTTCAGTGACGTCGAGCCGCCACTGTTTATAGTAGAGACATCTACTCCATTATCGAGGAGGAGCTTTACTACCTCGAGGTGGCCATTGTTTGCAGCCAGGTTCAGTGGCGTCCAGCCGCTGCTTTTCATAGTAGACATATCTGCTCTTTCATCGAGGAGGAGCTTTACTACCTCGAGGTGGCCATTGTTTGCAGCCAGGTTCAGTGGTGTCCAGCCGCTGCTGTTCACAGCAGAGATATTCGCTCCTTTGTCGAGGAGGAGCTTCATCACCTCAAGGTGGCCTCTATTTGCAGCTGTATCCAGTGGCGTATAGCCGCTGCTGTTTGCTGTACAGACATCTGCTCCCATGTCGAGGAGGAGCTTCACTACCTCAAGGTGGCCATTGTTTGCAGCTGAGTTCAGTGGCGTCCAGCCGCTGCTACTCGCCGTAGAGATGTCTGCCCCTTTGTCGAGGAGGAGCTTCACTACCTCGAGGTGGCCACTGTCTGCAGCTGAGTTTAGTGGCGTGAAGCCGCCATTGTTTGCTGCTGAAATATCTGCCCCACAGTCAACGAGGAGCTTTACTACCTCGAGGTGGCCATCACCTGCGGCTGAGTTGAGTGGCGTCCAGCCGCTGCTTCTCATAGTAGAAATGTCTGCTCCTGCGTCGAGTAGTAGCTTCACTATCTTAAGGTGGCCTTTGCTTGCAGCTAAGTCTATTGGCGTCCAGCTGCCGCTACTCGTAGCAGAAACGTCTACCCCCTTGTTAAGGAGGAATTGCACCACTTTAAGATGGCCATTGTTTGCAGCTGCATGTAGTGGCGTCCACTTGCTATTGCTTGTAGTAGAGATGTTTGCTCTACTGTTAATGAGGAGCTTTACTACTTCGAGGTGGCCATCAACTGCAGCTGAGTAAAGTGGCGTCCAGCCAATGCTAGTTTCAGTGGAGATGTCTGCCCCCTTGTCGAGAAGGAGCTGTACTACCTCAGGATGTCCATTGTTTGCAGCTGAATTGAGTGGCGTCCAGCCGCTGCTATTTACAGTAGAGATGTCTGCTCCCCTATCAAGAAGGAGCTTTACTATATCAAGGTGGCCGTTATCTGCAGCTGAATTTAGTGGCGTCCAGCCGTCGCTGTTAGCTATAGAAACATCTGCCCCTTTGTCGAGAAGGAGCTGTACTACCTCAAGATGTCCACTGTCTGCAGCTGAGTTTAGCGGCGTCCAGCCGTCGCTGTTAGCTATAGAAATGTCCACTCCCCTGTCAAGAAGAAGTTTTACAACTTCAAGGTGGCCACTGTCTGCAGCTGAGTT